>CATNEM010000046.1:7500-20000 GCA_950096795.1 Macrostomum cliftonense | reverse complement strand
AATATCACGCCATTGACACTGAGACTAGTGCCGGCCAACAAGAGGCAAATTTCTTGTCGCCACTGATGTCCCATAATTGCACTTCAATATTGTTGCCTTTCCTTTAGCCTTTACTTCCGTCTCAAACTCCACAATGCGGCATGCTTGGGTAGGCCGATACTCTCCGCTGCTTTGCTCAATTGCTTCAGAGAGAAAATTTGTCAAATAGGTCTTTCCACAAGCCACAGGCCCCACTACGAGAAGCTTTAGTTTGTTCATGGTGCAAACGATGCTGTTTCTTGTAAATTCTTCTGGAATTCGATTTTGAAATATCGCAATCGTGGTTGCTATGTAAAAAAGCATTGTGGTCTGATCATTCTGAACAAATTTTTGCGGCATTTTAGAATTTACGATTTTTGCGATTTTTTGCCAAATACATGTTTAAATATGCCTTAGATAGATCTACTTATGAATTATCGCAAAGAATTACGCGCAAAAATTTTACGAAGTTCTTGTTTGAGCTAAAAAATCGTAAATATTTATGCATAAATGGAGTCATGAACTTAAGTGGATGAAGTTTGCAACTTTCTATATGGACAATTATTTGTGATGTATATCTTTTGTAGCCATAATCGCTATTTTGATTCTGATAATATTTATGGATGCTACTTTCAATGTCTTTCTGCTATATATTTTTTCCATGCAATATTGTAATTAAACTTAAATGTCTAATTAAGAAGATTATGAAACATTCACCCAACTGTAGGAATTTATATTTCTAGCTCATAAAAAACTTTGGTGATGAAGTGATGCAAGATGTTTACTGTAGCTCAACAGTGATGAGCACATGCATATGTTTACATATAAATAACCCAGCCTGGCTAGCCAAAAATGAGTTACTGTTCCATTTTTGTAGTTCTCAATCACTACTTCGTATAAAATAAATTCAGCCTCAGAGTTTAATTTTTCTGCATTTTTGAGATTAAAAACATTTATGGTAATTTATAGGTATAGTGAAAGCAAATATTTTGTAGATAATTTCATAATTTAATGTATTTGATAGAAATTATTTGTTTCTAGGTGTTCATTTTTTCAATTGCAACTTTGATACTTATAACTTATATTTAAGCACACATTATAACTTTTGAAAATTTCTTTAAAATAATCTTGTCAGCAGAGTTTGTTTTTAAATAAATTTTTTAAGTATGCAAAATAAATGAAATTATTTTTCAATACATTAAACAATGGAACATCTTGAAAATTACATACAAAGTCATTCAATCTATAATTTCCTTCCATTGCTTTCAGCTTGCAAAAAAGTCCAGACTCATCAAACTACAGTAGGAAATCAGCCAAATCAACGCGTAAATCACCATGGCAGCAACAGATCGCGGTAGCGCCGAGCTCGCTGCTACAGCAAAGAAGCAGCTGGCGGCTGGCACAGCCGACCCGCTGGAGAAGCTGCGCCTCACCTGCATGTCCCGCGGCGCCTCCGGCATCAAAGGCCTCGGCAGGCAGTTCCGCATTATCGACGACGACGGCTCGAAGTCCCTGGACAGGCGCGAGTTTTTTAAGGTGTGAAAAAAAATTGACTGCCTTGAATTCTATAAAAGATAACAGGATGCAGCTAGGATAAGATATGCAAAAGTATTCGCTAGCTGTAAAATTATTAACTTAACACATCGTTAGCTCATACTGATTGACAATTTCTGATAGTGGAAATGACAGAGCAGGCCTGTCTGATCTAATTCACCATGCTAATTTATCGAAAATTAGCTAACCGTTTTTTGAGGTTTGTTTTGCAAACCAAACAAAATTTTATTATAACTATAAACTATTGGCACAATTAGGTAGACACTTGAGTAATCTGTTTTATGTTATACATTTACAAGGCCTTCACGCTATAGGGTATAGACCGTAAATTATGGCGAAGTGAAAGTGATAGGAACAGTGACAGTTACTGTGACAGTTACAGTGACAGCAACAGTGACAGTAAAAGTGACAGCAACAGTGACAGTAAAAGTGACAGCAACAGTGACAGTAAAAGTGACAGCAACAGTGACAGTAAAAGTGACAGTGACAGTGACAGTAAAAGTGACAGCAACAGTAGACAGTAAAAGTGACAGAAACAGTGACAGTAAAGGTGACAGCAACAGTGACAGTAAAAGTGACAGAAACAGTGACAGTAAAGTGACAGAAACAGTGACAGTAAAGGTGACAGCAACAGTGACAGTAAAGGTGACAGCAACAGTGACAGTAAAAGTGACAGCAACAGTGACAGTAAAGGTGACAGCAACAGTGACAGTAAAAGTGACAGAAACAGTGACAGTAAAAGTGACAGAAACAGTGACAGTAAAGGTGACAGCAACAGTGACAGTAAAAATGACAGCAACAGTTGACAGTAAAAGTGACAGAAACAGTGACAGTAAAGGTGACAGCAACAGTGACAGTAAAGGTGACAGCAACAGTGACAGTAAAAGTGACAGCAACAGTGACAGTAAAGGTGACAGCAACAGTGACAGTAAAAGTGACAGAAACAGTGACAGTAAAAGTGACAGAAACAGTGACAGTAAAGGTGACAGCAACAAGTGACAGTAAAAAATGACAGCAACAGTGACAGTAAAAGTGACAGCACAGTGACAGTAAAAGTGAAATTAACCAGTGGCAGTAACAGTGAAAGCAGTGTACTGTCACTGTTACAGTGACAGCAACAGTGACAGTAAAAGTGACAGCAACAGTGGACAGTGAGAAATCCGTGCCGCCCCCGATTGCCCTCGCCCAGGGCTGCACAGACTTCGGCGCCGATCTGAACCAAGGAGGAGATGGAGGCCATCTTCACCCGGATTGACAAGGACGGCTCCGGCTCGTTGGACTTTGACGAATTTCTTGTCGCCCTTCGGCCGCCAATGAGCAACGCGCGTCGGGAGTCTCATCACCAAGGCCTTCCAGAAAGCTGGACAGAACCCGCGACGGTGTAATCACAGTGGAAGATCTCAAGGCGTCCTACAACTGCAAGCATCATCCGAAATTTCAGAACGGCGAAATGGACTGAGGAGGACGTGTTTAAAGAGTTTCTGCGCACCTTTGAGGCGCCAGGAGATGCTGACGGAACGGTGAGACTTGCTGGCTGGCTGGCTGGCTGTGTTTGCAGAATAATCTGACGGATTTCGGGGAGATTATCAGACTGATCTGATTAACGGATAAATGTGCGGATTATCGAACGGATTTAGGAATGGATTATCATATATGGAATCTGGATTATCTGTCGGATTCGGGTGGTTAATCTAATAGATTCAGGGGAATAGTATCTGACGGGTTTATGGGCGGATTTTCTAAGAATTTATGGGCGGTCTATCTGATGAATTATGGGCGGATTATCCGAAGGATTCCGGTGGATTATGTGAAGGATTCGGGTGGATTATCTGACAGATTAATGAGTGGATTATCGGGACAGATTTTTTGGTGAATATTTGATGGATTTATGGGCGGATTATCTGACGGATTCTGGGTGGAGTTATTTGACGATTCGGGGTGTATTATCTGACGGATTCGGGGTGGATTATCTGACGGATTCGGGGTGGATTATCTGACGGATTCGGGGTGGATTATCTGACGGATTCGGGGTAGATTATCTGACGGATTCGGGTGGGATTATCTGACGGATTCGGGTGGTTAATCTAATAGATTCAGGGGGCGGATTATCTGACGGATATATGGGTGTATTTTCTGACGAATTTATGGGCGGATTATCTGATGGATTTATGGGCGGATTTTCTGACGGATTTTTGGGCGGATTATCCGAAGGATTCCGGTGGATTATGTGACGGATTCGAGGTGGTTAATCTAATGGATTAATTAGCGGATTATCTGATGGATTTAAGGTGGATTATCGGACGTCTTCAGGGGCTTTTAATACATAAGAAATTTCGACGCACACATCTACTTAATCTAAAACACTCAGCCGTATCATATCTAACAAATGTCAATGGCATTAACGTCTCCAAGGTAACCAAGGAGGAATTCTTTAACTACTACTCCGTGTCAGCGCCTCCATCGACAACGACGCCTACTTCGACCTGATGATGCGAACCGCCTACAAAATCTGGTAAGTTAATTTAGCCATTTTTTAATTAGTCACATTGATGCATACCTGTTGCTAAATAACAACAGAATTAATATTTTATTTTGCTCACTTAAAAATTTATCTATTCCAGAGACCAGGATTTCAAAGCATTACTGACTCCGCAGTTTGAACTGACAAAAAAAAACTTACCAATCATTAGACCAGTTTCACTTACTGTACTCGTTACTTAGAGTAGTATAAATTGCTCTACTATTTTTATGCAACTTCCGACAATTTTTTCTTTATCTTCCAAATCAAATAGCTATTTTTTGCTAAATTTAACAAACAAAAATTATTATTACAGTTTTGTTTTATCGCTTCGTCTTCCAAAGTTATTCGAGAAAATTATTGGAGCTATTTTAGCTCCACGGCTTTCTTAATTAAAAAATTTGGTTTTTAAATGTCACTTTACATTCCAATCGCACACGGCAACAAAGGAGCAAGGCAGGCATCTAAGCTGGCTTAGAATATCTCAAATGTTTTCTGTATTTATTTTGACGTTCCTTTCTAACTATTTTCCTTGCTCCGACTCTCGCAGCACGTGTCCACAAATTATTTCCCTAAATATACTGACAATAGCTATTAAATATCATTGCTTTCATCAGCTGGGTTAAAAGTTATACACATTAATTCTCTGTTTACTAATGCCAAATACACTATTAATAACAATTTATAGCCCTCTTTATAATAATATTTACACTAAAAAATCCTATTTCAATTTTTGTCTATTAATTTCTTAAAAACCAAGCTTACACTTGGTGATTAACTTTTAGTTCTAAAAAACTTTTAACTTTTAATTACCTGATTAACTTTTAAGTTTAACTTATCAAGCAAGGTACATCGACAATATTGAAATTTCTTGAATTGGCAGCCATTAACAATGAATTAAAATCGGGGTTTCCAAGCAGGTTTTTCTGTATTAAAAATTTAGATATTAGTACTAAGTAGAAAACAACGACAGATACGCCAGATCAATAGGATAGCAGGTGAGGAAAATATGCAAAGAGATTGAGATCGGAGCAAAGACAGACAGACAGACAGACAGACAGACAGACAGACAGAGAGACAGACAGACAGACAGACAGACAGACAGGCAGGCAGACACACAGATAGACAGACAGACACACATACCGGTAGCACACAGACAGACACACATACACACAGACAAGCCATGCAGGCAGACAGACGCATATTTAATTTGCAAGAGATCGTTGTCTGACCTTCAAGCCGGCACTTAAACTAAAAGACAAATTATTTCAACAATAAACGATGTTGATCGTACTAGCATTTATTATATTTTAATAATAGGCTGTATTACTACACTTTTAAGATAAAACGATAAAAGTGACGCAGCCAATACAAATTTGTAACCAGGGGGGTAACAATATTAATCAGCATCATAATACGTTTATGACGCAGAAATTTCTCTCAGCTATAGTTACGAGTATACAGCCTTTATATAGTGAACAGCTTTTTAAGTGATGATTAAACTTTGGTCTGGGGCTGCTTAAATACAGACCAGGCCGGATTATAACACTTTTTATTATGCGAATATGCGAATAGAAGACAAATACTGATGCACTGCCAGGTTGGCAGTTCAATAGGTAATAAAACAATTTGGGGCAATAGTGATCATTTTGTATTGCTACAATCAGTTTAGTGTTAGTAAAGTACATGAACTAGTCAATTACTATCAGCTCGTCCGACTCTCAGGAAAGTTTCTAAGAAATCACAAGTAAAATAAAATAAAATTCTTCAGTATCAAATCTCGACTTGCATTTTCATTGAATTTCGGGACGTCTTGGAGGTGAAAAAAATCCAAATTAAGAATCAAATTTACCAGATATAATATTTTTAAATTCTCGAACGAAAGAAACTGACTTGACAAAAAATTGCCAATCTGTAATAGACGGATCGACAGACAGAAGACAATAAAAAGACGGAGAGACAAGAAAACAGACAGAAAACGACACAAACCAAAAAAAGACAGATAGACAGACAGAAAGAAAGACAGACAGACAGACAGACAGACAGACAGACAGACAGACAGACACAGACAGACAGACAGACACAGACAGACAGACAGACACAGACAGACAGACAGACAGACACAGTCAGACAGACACACAAACAGACGGATAGGCAGACAGACAGACAGACCAGGCAGGCAGGCAGACAGAAACATAAAGAGGGACAGACACACAAGCAGACAAACTTCACTGGCAACTAACTTGATGTGAAACTCTCAAATCCTATTGACTTTGATTTAGTCTCCCCACAGAGAGCTGTTCAGCTCCTCATGGCAACGATGGGCGTTAGCGAGCTGGAGTTGCCAGGCGGGCTGTAGTATCCCTGCGACATGGCCCGGTGAAGCGCCCGACCGCTGACGAACATCCCGACGGTGCCGAACAGCAGGCCGGTGCCGATGATGAGGAGGTCCAGGCCCAGGACGAAGCAGCTGACGCTGTGCCGCTTCAATGAAAAGTGAAAGTAGGCCGGCCAGACGAAGGACAGCATGGTGCCGGTGAAGCTGCCAATCAGGCCGCACAGCAGGGCAAAGTGCGGCACCGTGATGGCGATGATGTAGGTGAACAGCACCAGAGCGGCCCGGGGCACCAGCGCCCACAGCTTGAACTCGCCCGTGCTGTTCCAAACAAGTCGGCAGCGGCCAGCCGGAGAACAGGCTGCTTTCTAGGAAATTGGCCGCGGCAAAGTAGGGCAGCGGATAGGAGGCAGAGCGCCTTCACCACCAGGGCGATGTTCACCGTGATCTTGAGCGGCTCGCTCACCAAGTTGTTCGTGATCACCTCTTTGGTGTGCTCGGCGAAATGTCACGAAGCCGATGTAGCCAAATAGGGCCTTGAATATGGCGGACAGGAAGTGCGTCCAGTTCATCATGACGCCGAACCGGGATTTGTCCATCAGATTGCTCTCCAAGGTTGGCAGAAAGATGTGCGACGTGTAAGAGAACACAATAATGCCCACCGATATTGGGAAGGTGTTGATGTCCACAGTGAAATTGTACCTGTGGAAGTTAAATAGGGCTAAAGTAAATTTTTATATTAGATAGAAAAAAATCGCGTTGAGATATGTTTTGGAAGTTTGATACAACTATGACGTAACTACGTCGCGTCACTAAGGTCACAGTGTACTCATTAGCATTGACAGGCAGTGTAACTCATTAACATTGACAGGCAGTGTACTCATTAATACATTGACAGCAGTGTACTAAATTAGCATTGACAGGCAGTGTACTCATTAACATTAAGGGGGGCGAGTGGCTCGGCGGTCTAGCGCGTCTGCCTTGTGTGCCACTGGTCCAGGTTAGACCCCGCGTTGTAGGTTGCCTATTTTCCGGGTGCAAGGGTGCAAGGTTTCGTGTGCAGGGTCACATTAATTTGGGGGCCTTGTGCACGAATTGGTTGGCTATGGGCCAGTCGTGCAATTTACGCCCATGAGGGCAACCCTCCAAGGCTTAGAGAGTGTACATTCCTGGAATCCCGCTTGTACACCCTATGTGAGTGCGTGACTGGGTGCCGGCCTGTGTGTGTCTATGCCGCATACCGCATTTAGTGTGTGACTGAACGCGCTTCAGGATTCAGCGCAATGGACAGTCATGCTCCGTCGCTGGTTGTGGGACGATGTCGCTTTAAGCGTCAAAGTGCCTACAGACCTCCTGCAGATTTACCTTTTAGTACTCATTAGCATTGACAGGCAGTGTACTCAATAAAATTAAGAGGCAGTGTACAAACTCTTTGTCTTGAATTTTCTCATTGGTGCACGCAGCTTGACAAGCCCCCATCACCATGAGCGGTGCTACATTCGAGATTGATGGTCCGAGATGAGAGATCAGCGCTTTGACATTCACCCGATCAGGTAAAATCAACAAAAACCAACCTTATTGGGCTGCCAGTGCGCTGCCTTGGTTAGGCAGTACACAATAATAATACAGTTGATGATCACGTGGGTGACGGTGTTCCAAAAATGAGATCCAGCTGACGTGTCGCAACGAGGTCAGCGCGGCGCACGGCAGCAGACAGGACGAAGCTGACGCTAACCCAGGCGGTGAAACTCAGGCGGCCGTCCGGGAAGCAGCCGAGCATGAGGTCGCCGCAGAGCACTAAGTACAGAATGCAGGTCATGAGAGCCTCCGTGATGGCGGCCGCATTCACCACCATGCCTCCGAGGCGAGAGCGGAACACGAATTCGGCAATCTCGCGATAGCTGGCCCGGACTCGAATTCCATCCTCGTACAGGGCAGGCGATGAGGATGCGCCCGGTGTAACAGCAGATGAAGGCTACAAAAACGATGAAGATCACTGACCAGTAGCCGCCGTGAAGGACTGCGTACGGCAGGCTTACTAGGAACATGCCCTGGACGGGTTTTGGGTTTGAAATAGCGTTGCGTAATTTTATGATCGTTAGCTAGAAATGCATGTCTCCCAAAGCACTGTGTGTTTTCTATTTTAGAACTTGAGGGACGAACGTACACTAGTGGGGCACTCCAACACGTGACTGCCCTCGTCCAATAAAAGTTCAGGACTGATTTGTATGATTTAAGAAAATTAGTCTAGCGTACGAGTACTTGAGGAGTTCGTATCGTTCATAGAAAATACGCCAAGCACCTACGCAAAGTTTTTGGTGTTTACACTCGTTAACGACATCAAAAGATCATTATTGAGGAGCTTGAATGAAAAGCTCAGTAGCTTGTCGTTTTGTGGAATTTATCCAAATAGAATTATCTTGTAATCCCTACCTATTTGGGGTGGAATTTATGTTTGCCCGCTCCAGTGGGAAATTATTCCGCAAAATGTTGCACAGATCAATTACTGATGGGACTCGGCGATCTCGTTATTGATTTTTCGGACATCCGATCCCAAACTTCCCGATAATTTTAGGGATGAAGAGTTTCCAGTCTGAATAGATAAGAAATCAAAAGGTGGACTGGGAGCGGATTCCAACGGGTAACCAACTCTTTGCCAATCATCCATCAGCAGCCCCCAGCCCCCAGCTCATCTTGTCAATCACCGCGCTGGCAAAGGAGCTCGGTGAATGTTAGCGCAGGCGAGATTTGAGTATTAACTGGAGGCAGGCGCCTCTTCTGGTTTGGGCGCGTTTCGGATGGCGTTTGCTCGGGGAAAATTAATTGATCTCCTCAGGCTGTGAAGAGCAGCTGCTAGGATTTCGGTGGCACTATCTATATATCCTTGTCTATCTCAGCTGGCTCTGGAGCACCAGGCAGCCTTGCACCTGAACCGGCTATCCCGGAGCATCATTGATTTGCGGCGGCCAGCACCCCAGCATTCATGCAGCCCGTCGACGATCAATTCTTGAGAGCAGCGGGTCTTAGCAGGGACTCAACTAGTCTTCGCTCACCTGAGCGCACAGGGCCAAGGCTGGGCAACATTTCTAATCCTTGTGCCCGCAAGTATCGAGTTTCTTACCTATGTAGTTTCTGGGATGCAAAAACTCAGGCGGTTGGATGTGCAACCAGCTGAACAAGATTTTTAAAATGCGCCTGAGTGATTTAGCGGGTGAGGGGGGTGGCGAATGCATACGGACGACTGGCAACTTTTGGGGGTGTGTGGGAGTAGATGTGGCCTGAAGTTGCCAGCTGAGCCCGTTATTTCACGGTTAAATCCCAGGGACGCGATCTGGTAGAAGAGCTGGCTATCTCGCAGCTCAAGATGCCGAAATGAATTATGCAGCATTGGGTGAGGGACTCGCGAGGTTTAAGCCGCGCCACCTTCTTGTCTGTGTTCCTTCTCCCCATCCTATACTATTTCTCCAGCCTTGTCAACCATGAATGAATGAATGAATGATCCCCCTCCCTGCTTAGTTGCTGAGTGGAAAAATTCTGGCGATAAGCATCTATTTCTCCGCGTCTCAGTCTTGCTTCCCCCCTACTTTCACAGTGATTTTCAATTCCCAATGCCACTGCCAATAGCTGCGCATTTTAACTTAATGTTGCCTATTGATGCTATAGTACCATCATGTTAGTGCTTGGTGGGTCTCTACATGAGTGAGTAATTGTTTTTATTATACCACTTGCCAACGAGTTACTTGGCTAATACTGTAAAACTATAATAATAAATTTATTGACTAAATGGTCAAAAAGCATAGAACGTCGCTCGAAGGTAAGCTGAAAATGCAATTAGAGAAGGCTTTTACTGGCAGATACTGGGCGTGGCGAGGTTTGCCCGTTCCATGCCAAAGTGAATGTTTTTGGTTAAAATTGATTCCCCCCTTCACTGGATTTTGCTGACCCAGCCCGGTTCAGCTTCGAATGGTTCGTTCGGCCTGAGCTGCTGTAGGAGCAAAAGCTTTTCTAATTGGGAGAATTTTACCAAAACACGACACTTAGTAACACCGACACCACCTATACTTCCCAAAACTGAAACTGCATGAATTCGATACTTTAGAATGCTGGAAATACCTATTAAGTGATTGTTGAACGGAATTTTCGCGTTAGACAATGTCGAGCTTGTGACGGTCGTTCCTGTGCCGTTCGGAGTTGTGAATTGTCGAATTGAGGGCAGCGAGCCTATCTTTAAAACTAAGGCTCTTGACAACTATCAGAAACTATCAAAGGACAGGGTCAGCAAGCAACTCAGTAAGGACAAAAATCAAATCAACAAAAACCTGAATAGCAGTTGGTGACATTCCAAGCCGCTGCCAGGCCGTGATGCTTGGTCTCGACAGCGGATCCTTGCGCAGGCCAATTCGCCGCCCTCGTCCGTTCCGCCGGCTTGCAGAGGCATCGCCGCCCTCATGCTCACAACACCATCGTCTCCCCTCCTCCGCCTAGTTCAATCCCGTTGCGAATCGACATCCTGAACTGGCACCTGGCAGCGACGTCATCGTCAGTCTCCTCGACTGAAGGGCGATGGAATCCGTGCTGCACGTGGCGGCCACCAGCGGCGCCTATGAATCCGCTACCGGCTCCACCGCTGCCGTCGTTGCCAGCTCCGACATCATCGTGTGTGCGTCTGTTGAGTAGCTGGCGCAGACTGGGCTGCGGCAAGTTGTGCGTACTGTACGGAGCTTGACTGCGCATTCTACTAGGTCTAGCCTGTGTGACTCGGTCCGCAAAGCTTTCAGAGCTGACAGACGTTGCATACTGGCCTATACCTTAGCCGATTCCAGAGCTGCTTGCCATTTAGGGGCAGGAAACTTTCGCATTGGACGCGAATGGCAACTCATCTTCTCAGAGGTTAATCGGATGCTGGTGGGAGCCAATGGCGGGTTAAGCTGGGGGAAAAGTAATTAATACTGTCTAGCTGATCCCACCGCTGCCACCACTGAGTACCGGTGGGTCACACCCTCCGGATCAGTCTTCCTCAGAAGGAATATTATGGTGGCAAGGCTTTAATCCTTCTATCAAATGCCAGCTCTACAAGCAACCAGCCAGCTGATCTTCTTCCATTTGGACGCGCGCCTGATCCCGTCTTGGAGCTTCCATTTGCAAGAGTTGTTAGCATCGCAAAACTCAATCGAAAGCTCTTTATCTAATCCCTTGAAGCTAAACTTCTCTGCGAAACTGCATTAGCGAATTCCAAGTCTAGTTTCCAATAGAGTGCTAAGACATCATGCTTAGTTAGTCAACGATTTTTTGCATTATTCTTCGGGCAAGACGTAGAATTCGAATAACTGGTATTAGTCAAAAGTTGAATATTGCAATATTCCGCAATATCTTCGAGTTAAATTTTTTTAATTTTGACGCATTTTTAAACATGATCCATTTCGGAAACTGGTATTCCCGATTTCAATTTAGGTTTAAGTTTAGCCTCCAGCCTCTTTTCGCTGCCCAGGCATAAATATGTCTATTTATTTTTCCGCTATTTTACTATTAGTCTTCTGCTAATTTCAATTCATCTGTGTACAGCTAGTGCAGCTTAAAGCTACCTCCCCGCCTGAACGGCCTGTAATTGGCTGACCATCAGGCTCTCCGTTCCATTCAACCCAATTGCAATTTCACACCTCAAAGACACGCTGTTACAGTAATTAAATAGCTACCTTGTTTGGGTGCGTGTGTGTGTGTGTCTGTCTATGTGTGTGTCTGTCTGTCTGTCTGTCTGTCTGTCTGTCTGTCTGTCTGTCTGTCTGTCTGTCTGTCTGTATGTCCGTCCTTCTGTCTATGTGCTTGCCTGTGTCTAGGAGACTTTCCGACTGTTTTTTTGTCTATCTGACTCAATTACAATTATGAAGCGCTATTGTATAAAAATTTCGCTTTTCAGACGTACAACGTTCAGATTTACATCCTAATCTACTCGGATGAAGAACATCCTCAACAATCACTCACGACACAGACTGTCTGTCTGTTTTTTTGCCTGCCTTTGTGGAACAATATCGAGCTCGAACGGCTTAACGAATTTTGATGAAACATACTTTGATGAAA
>CATNEM010000046.1:0-5000 GCA_950096795.1 Macrostomum cliftonense | reverse complement strand
ACTGGAGCTTCCCAACAGAAAATTTGTGGGAGGAAGCAGAAGTCAGGGAGGCAGATGTGCGTGCCTGCGCGCGTGCAGTGAAAATCCATAGCTGAAGCAGTAAACAGCAAGCCGAACCGTCTGGAGGGCAGGAAGTGGGGATTTTTCCTGGCCAAAGCGGCCAGCCAAAATTCCTCGTCAAAGTGGAGCCAGCAGTTGGGGTCAATGCTTAGACGTAGCTCTTCTTTCGTGTGTAGGATAGACGTGAACCAAAGTTTTCAAAGTAAGCAGCTTCGAGACAAAGCTCCATACTATAGAAGGCAAAGTTCATTTAATCCCAGCAATATCCACGCCAAATAAGACCAATAACTTAGCAATACCAGTGAGCTCCCGACCGCAGCAAGAGCAGACAAAGCAGCCGGAGTGGTAGATGCTGCCCATGGCTTGACAGGCGCCGTTAGGGCTGGAAACTTCTTTGCCACACTTGCCGCAGGCTCCTAAAATAGGTTGATTGGAAAGATTTTGTACAGTTGAAATCGCCTTTAATTTTCTAGGGTACATTTGTACAAATGGACCTATCATTGTACATCCTATTCATTTTATTGTGCGTTCGTCCTTGTTATGGATTGTACGTTCTATCTATCAATAGTGTGCATTCCTAATCTCTCCGAATGTACATTCACTTTAATTAAAATGTACATTATTCCTGTTTCTGGGCTACACAATCACATCTATTTTTAAGGTGCGATTTTCTTCCCTCTGGACTGAACATCCGATTGTACCGAAATGTACATTCTTCCTCTCTCTCTGTGAACTGTAAATCAAATCGATTTCCAATGTACATACATTCTTTCTAGATTGCACTTCTGATCTTTTATCATCTAAAATTTTAGATACTTTATTTGTTAGGACTGTACATTCCTCTCCGCACTTTCAATGAATTTAAGATTGCCACAGCTAGTTAGCCCGATTGCCGACGTTTACCAGCAAAAAAATTTGCCTGTCTCTCACCAAATCCTCGGACAACACTAATTAGTCCACCCTGAGCATGCTGAGCTGTTTGCTGCTGCGACTGCGACTGAGGCTGCTGCTGCTGCTGCTGCTGCTGTGCAGAGTGCGGCAAAACTGTATGATTGCTATTGTAGGACGGCGGCGGTGGGGGAGGTCCTGAGCCGCTGCCCCCGTCTCCGGCGCCAATTGAAAACACAGTTTGATGGCGCTGCTGCTGCTGCTGCTGCGGCAGGCTTCGCGGCCTGTTTGGTGCTGCGGATTCGCTGGTCGGTTCCGGCATCACGTGATGAATTTGCACCGGCCGGGGAAACTGCATCCGCCTCAGACCGGGCGCTTGGCCGCCGCCTCCTGCTACTCCTCCGCTGCCTGAAAAAATACCCGCGCCGCCGCCGAAGCCGAGCCCGGAGTCCGAGGTCCTCGACGAGGATACCGAGGAGGCGGCGGAATCAAACGGCGGCGGTGTGAGGGGCGCGGGGTCAGAGTCGAGTAGAAGTTGGTACAGGTAGCGCTGCTGGTGATGCTGCTTCAGTGGCTGCGGCCGCTGCTGCTGGCGGCTCCGGCTGCTGCTGCTGGTGGTGGTGTTGTTGCTGTTGGAGCCGCCAACAAATCTCTGCATCTGATGCTGGGCTGCTTTCGTCGATTGCGCGACGGGGATTAAAGGCTGGCATTGGCCACTAGGAAAATTTTTATTCGAAAAAATTATTTAAAGAAACTTACTCTATTCAATTTTTTAATCTTTATTCTATATTTCTAGTCTTTATAAAATAATTTTTTACTCAGCTGCATCATTGCATATTTACGTTTTTTTCAATAATATAATTTCATACAAATAAAAAGGTAAGCGTTAAACAAAATAATTTATTGTAGTTTAATTTCAATATAAAAAATATATTATATTTACATTTAGAATGTCGTTTTACAGTTTGCCATATTATTAAAGCAAATAAATAACGGATCTTGTAAATAAATAATACTATGAAATAAAGCTGAAAACCTCTCGAACCGTAAATACAATTTTTTATATTTTTAAAAGATATTTTACGTTCGTCATAAATTAAATATTTATTAAGCAAATAAGAAAATTAAAATAAGCCATAATCGTATCAAAAGTAACCATAACCACTATTGCTATTATTAAAAAAACGCACCGCTAATTTTTTTAAGCAAAACATTCAGTTGAATCACTTACTACTATAAAATGCTGAATTGAATTATTCACATAAGAATTGATATTTATATGCAATACAATAACCAATAAGTTCTCTCTTTACCTTCTAGGTAAAAATATGCTTAGTTTGATAAATGTACGACAACTTGCAAAAATTATGAATTTGCGGAAAAACTTCACTGCAATTAAACAAAATGTTGTAGGTTGTGTTGCGTAGTTACGAATTATTTTAGACATTGCTCGTAAAATTGTAAACACTTACATTTTATTCAATTAGTTCACATGGAAATTAAATTTCGCGCATTTATTACCATATTTTTCCCTACGAACTTTCCAAATTGTTCATTTTACTTGCGTTTCACAGATTATAGATTATTATTTTGATCTACTGTAGACGATAAACACAACGCAATTCTGCAAGAGTACATTCCACCATTTCGTTCCATACTTTAAAGACAATTTAAGGTCGTGTCTTAGAAATCTAAATCTAATCTCCTATGCGTTTATCACTGAACAATACGGATCATTTAAACTTGTTTACGAACTAATTTCTGCGCGTATCAATCTGCGAATTTCGAAAACAGATAACAGAAAGCGATAATTATTTTTTTCTCTTTGATATGAAACGAGAGGCAGAAAATGATACTCAGATCTCAATTTGGCACGACACCGAGTTTCTGATTGCTGATTTTTTGTAGAAATTTAATGTAATCAGCGAAACTGTTACATTACTCTTTCAGATATTTGCGATCAACTTTCCGTGACGCTTATTTACAAGTATCACATGTTGAATATCAACTTAAAAAGGAAGTAGCGAGCAGCCTCTGGAAGGATAGAGTGACACTGCACACGCATCTTAAAATTTAGTAGCTCATAATGACAAATAAATGATAAATTGGTGAAAAGCGACACAGATCAATTGATAAGATGACGCCATTTTTTGGTTCCTTTACTGCTCTTTCACGCAAGCTCTCTGGTGTCGCACAGAGACTATACTATTGACAATGTAGTTCATAGTCAAGAAAATAACGTCTTCTGGTCACAAAGCTTCACATGGCTATATTTGAGTGAGCACTTAATTAAATAAGTTGATAAACAGACGCTGTTCACTAACAGCTAGCACAACTAGAGTAATTAACAAGGTGAGGATAATCAAATTTGAGACACGGAGCCGATAGCCAAAGAACGCTTAATCTTAAAAGCAAAATTCGAATCGCTTTAGCGAATAATACGAGCGTAACAACGAAAAAAATATGCGAGTGACAAGTGCAATCAATATTGATCAGCTTAAAATTTAAATTTATAATCATCCACGCACAGAAACAATACAGTAGAGCGTGAACTTTACACATTTATGTTTTAATCCTCAAAAGAGGAAATTGATTTGTTTAACTGTTAAAAATATTCGAACATTTAGGGTTTGAAAAATAGTGAAAATCGGGTAAACAAAAAATTCTACCGAATAACAGAAACCGGAACAAGACGTTAATATCTACGTAGCTACGTAAATACTTAGCCAAGTTAACGGTGCACTCGAGCTGTCTTTAATGTCAGTCATTATTATTTAGTTGATGGGAACAGGCAACCAACTAAAAAAAGCCTTCAAAATTTGGATTCCTCATGCCCGACATCAGCAGCTGAGGATGGAGCAGCGCCAGCAGCTCCGGCCATGCAGCCTGCCGGTTGGTGCTGCTGCTTGGCAGCGGTAGCGCTTGACGATATGACGGCATCACGAGCGGCATTGCCGCCGCACAGTCCTCGCCTACGACAGCAGCAAATAACGGCCAGGAGAGCTCTGACCAAGTAGCGCTTGAACCTGCGCACCCTGAACATGTAGAAGTAGAAATTGAGCGACAGGTTCATGTAGGCGACCACCATGAAGACCATGTTGAGGCTGGACACGTTGTAGAACAGTCTCGGATTCGACAGCTCGTAGCCGTAGAACTTCAGAAAGGAGAACAGCGGCCAGCTAATAGAGTAGGGCAAGTTCAGCACCAGGTACTGCAGCGACAGCATCACCATGGTGATCTTGACGTCCGAGTCGGCGTTGGACAGCCGCTGCTCCTGCTGATGCAGCCGATTGATCCGGTAGCCGGCCAGGGCGGCGAGATTGCCGGCCAGAATGAGCAGGGCGGGCACCGTGTAGTTGATGAAAATCATCTGATAGTTGAAGGCGATGCTGAATGCAACTGGCAGGTGCAAACTCGGATAGCAACCAATCAAAGAGCCGTTGACGTAACGCGAACGAATCTCGAAGGTGACGAAGACCTGCGTCCAGACCAGGGCGGCTACGAGGACAACGCAGCCAATCGTAGCGATGCGTCGTCGAACGGTGAAGAAGCGGATGAAACGAACCGGCGACAGTAGGCAGGCGGCGCGCTCAAATGACAGCACGACCATGACGTAGGCCCCCAGACTCTGGCTGATGGTCTGCAGGTAGCGCAGAATCCGGCAGGTCGGCAAGCTGTGCGTGAATACGTCGAACCAGGTCAGGCCAAAGTCCTTCAGGCTGGAGGCGGTCCATTGGAAGATGCAGAGCAGCCACACGGAGACGAAATCGCTCACCGACAGCACTAGAAAGTACAGGCACGAAGGCGGGAACTTTGAGTAGAATGCGGCGAATACCGTGGCAGCCGTGAAATTGTTCACCACACCGAGCAGGCCGTTAACAATCAGGATGTAGTCAAGGAACACCTTCACGGTGGTTTGAACTCCGGGCAGCAGCAGGGAAGGAATCGGCGCGGGGGGTCCTTCTGTCACCACGGTGTTGTTGTTGAAAGCGGCTTAAGGATCAAAGGGGCGGGCAGTTCAAGACAGACTCTTTTTTTACTAAGTTAATTCA
>CATNEM010000045.1:310000-453223 GCA_950096795.1 Macrostomum cliftonense | reverse complement strand
AATTGATCCGATTCGATCCTCCCAAGCCCACGCGGGAGTTCAGTTTAAACAGAAGCCCCACCCACCCCCTCACCGACCACCCGCATCCGCGCCCCATCTATTTTTGCTGGCCAACATTGCAAACTAGAAGCTGGGAGATGAGGCAGCCAGCGCAAACACGTGCTCAGCATCAATTTTCATAGAGACGAGCGTCTATCAAATTACAATACAAAAAAGGGATCCAGACAGACACACAGAAAGCAGAAGGAAAAATCAACAAAACTATTTATATATAAGGAAGAAAAATGCATGATTAAACTAAATAACTTACATCTCATGGTGCCACTAGAGAAATAACTGTCGTCACCGTTCTGCCATTAAAAAAATAATAAATTTTGTTACTGCCGAATAAAAAACAGTAAAATGCGTATATTTCTACTGATTCAACGTTTTTTAAGTAGTTTATCAAGGAAATTGATACAAAAAATGAAAACTTACTGTGGAGTTGAAGCAGTTGCTGCCATTGGCACCGGAAGAGTTCGCCTAAATGCAGATTTAAGCAGCAGATTAATTTTAACAGAATGAAAGCAAATAGAAAATAACTTACTAATTTTTTGTAGTAGTCAACAAGTTTAATCATTTGGTATGGTTGTAACCTAATGTAATTTGGGTTGCTTAACATAAGCACATATTTTTAAGGAATATTTCTGGAGAAAAAATAATAATAACAAACAATTAAATAGTAGCATTTCTGTGGAATAATTAACAGTATGCGGGACAGGAATGAAAGAGACAAGGACATATGGAAGGGAGAAAGAGTAGGAGAGAAAAGATAGGAAGAGGGAAAGGGGGAGGGAAGAAAGAGGTAAAGAGAGAGGGAGAGATGGAAGAGAGGGATAGGGGAGAAAGGGAGAGATGGGAGAGAGGGATAGGGGAGAAAGGGAGAGATGGGAGAGAGGGAGAGGGGAGAGGGAAACGGAGAGAGGGGAGAGGGGAGAAAGGGAGAGATGGAAGAGAGGGATAGGGGAGAAAGGGAGAGATGGGAGAGAGGGAGAGGAGAGAGGGAAACGGAGAGAGGGAGAGGGGAGAAAGGGAGAGATGGGAGAGAGGGAGAGGGGAGAGGGAAACGGAGAGAGGGAGAGGGGAGAAAGGGAGAGATGGGAGAGAGGGAGAGGGGAGAGGGAAACTGAGAGAGGGAGAGGGGAGAAAGGGAGAGATGGAAGAGAGGGATAGGGGAGAAAGGGAGAGAATGGGAGAGAGGGAGAGGGGAGAGGGAAACGGAAGAGAGGGAGAGGGGAGAAAGGGAGAGATGGGAGAGAGGGAGAGGGGAGAGGGAAACGGAGAGAGGGAGAGGGGAGAAAGGGAGAGATGGGAGAGAGGGAGAGGGGAGAAAGGGAGAGATGGAGAGAGGGAGAGGGGGAGAAAGGGAGAGATGGAAGAGAGGGATAGGGGAGAAAGGGAGAGATGGGAGAGAGGGAGAGGGGAGAGGGAAACGGAGAGAGGGAGAGGGAGGAGAAAGGGAGAGATGGAAAGAGAGGGATAGGGGAGAAAGGGAAGAGATGGGACGAGAGGGAGAGGGGAGAAGGGAGAGATGGGAGAGAGGGATAGGGGAGAAAAGGGAGAGATGGGAGAGAGGGAGAGGGGAGAAAGGGAGATGGAAGAGAGGGATAGGGGAGAAAGGGAGAGATGGGAGAGAGGGAGAGGGGAGAAAGGGAGAGATGGGAGAGAGGGAGAGGGGAGAGGGAAACGGAGAGAGGGAGGGGAGAGGGGAGAGGGAGAGGAAAAGGGAGCGAGAGGAGGGAGGGGGACAGATATGGTAGGGCTAACAAGAGACAGTGCAGAATATTCGAAAATAAACCGAAAAAGTTACATCTTGCAAGTTTCAGCTGAAATTCCAAATAAAAGTTTTCCTATAAAGAATAGCAAATTTTTGTACGAGTTTTATGGACTAAAAATATGGCAAATAAGTCAGAGAAATGACAGTGAAACAGACAGACAGATTAGTTAGCAGAAAAAACTAACCAAAAGCAACTAGAAGCAACTGAGCAGCTAAGCAAACTTATTAGGGTTGAATGCACATCTGATTCTAAATTTAGCACAACTATAAAGCTCTAACCCCATAGGCAAAGTTCCTGTCTGTCTGACTAGAAAATCAATACCGCATCTGCCACCCTCGCGCACTCCCTAGCTGCGTGCATGCAAGTTGCAAGTTTCAAGGCTAAAGAGAACACAAAAATGTCTAAATATACGGACTAGATATAGAATAGATCTATTTCACAAGGTTGAAGGCAACATCTGTGCGTCATTATATAATAATTGGATTGGGCTGATTCGATACTTTCCTAGTTGGGACCCAGGTGGGCAGCAACTATAAATAGTGACTTTATATAAAAATACCAGACAAATTTTGACAACAAAAACTTCTTGTTTCGCATTTATAATATAAATAGAATTTTTTTAATTACAATATAATCTAGCCAATTTTTGCCGGCTACTCTTTTCTGTCTAAATTTAGGACTTAATCATTTTTTAAAGATACAGCAATACTTGTAGAAACAGCCACTATAACCTTTGAAAATTCACGGATCCTAAAAAAAGATTCGAGTTAGTGAGGATTCAAGTTGGTGAAGACTCGAGTTGGTGAAGACTTGAATTAGTGACCACTTACTGTAAGTTGGTGAATATTCTAGTTAGTGAAGAATGGAGTTCGAATGAAAACTCGAGTTTGTAAAGATCTGATTTGGTGAAGATCCGATTTGGTGAAGATTCAAGTTGGTGAAGAGTTGAGTTGGTGTATATTCAAGTTGGCGAAGACTCGGAGTTGGTGAAGATTGTAGTTTAGTGAAGACTTGAGTTAGTGACCACTTACTGTAAGTTGGTGAATATTCTAGTTAGTGAAGATAGGGGTTGGTGAAGATTCAAGTTGGTGAAATTCGAGTCTGTAAAGATCCGATTTGGTGAAGATCCGATTTGGTGAAGATCCGATTTGGTGAAGATCCGATTTGGTGAAGATTAAAGTTGGTGAAGAAAGATTCAAGTTGTGAAGAGTTGAGTTGGTGAAGATTCCAGTTGGTGAAGACTCGAGTTGGTGAAGAGTTGAGTTGGTGAAGATTCCAGTTGGTGAATACTCAAGTTGGTGAAGCTTCGAGTTGGTGAAGACTCTTACAATGAGCAACATTACAAAATGCCCAATTTCGCACCCTCTGAGCACCGCAGGCGGTCGCGGCACCCCTAGCTCGGCCGCCGGCCTCGCAGTTGGACGAATTCGAACTGCTCACTCCGGACGAGGTCGATGCCGACCCAGCTGACGGCTGCTGCTGCTGGCGGAGCTTCTGACTGGCTGTAGCGGTCGCCGAGCTGGTCGTCGAAGTGCCCTGGCGCTGTTTGTAGCTCATGGTCAGAGAATTTGATTCAATAAAAATCTAATTTTTTCGTTATTTTATCAGCTTAGTGTTTTTCTCTGCCGCTAGATATTCAAGGATTTACATGGCCAAAGACTCTGAGCTTTCGACAATTCAGCATCTGAAATTCAATAATAAATTTATGATTTTAATTTCTTATAAAACAAATTGAACACGAAGAAAGCAGGCAGGATGAAGAATTCAATGTTTTCCATAATTTTAAAAATAGATTTTTCATCCATAAATATTGTGACAACTAAAAAAATGGCGCTTTAGCAAAAAATATATTGCCTAAACTAGGTCGTGTTTCTGCATCTGAAAGTCACGCAACGAATACACAAAGTTTTTTTCCTTTTCGCTAAAAATAAACAATAGCACAGACGTGACATTCAAATTCGGGGTTCGCATTGCCTCTTCTCTTCTAGTGCTAAGACTATTTTTTTCACGAAAAAAATCTTCTGCCTAAACAGAAGACTGTGTGCATTTAATGTCAAAAATTATTTTCACTTTTCAGACGATTAAACCTACAGGGATCTCTTATTGCAATTTTTAAACATACACGGATCTCTGATTGGATTACTTAACCTACAGGGATCTTTTATTGGAATTATTAAATCGAATAGGATGATTGGGATCTCCAAGTGGGATTATGAAATATACTGGGATCTCTTATTGGGATTGTTAATTCGAATGGAATCTCAAAGTGGGATTATGAAACCTACAGGGATCTCTGATTGGGAATTGGGATTTTTAGCTCACTGGGATCTACGATAGAGATATTAACACTATAAGCTAATAACACGCGAATTTTTAATTTACCTGGCACTGAAGCTGGGGTCCGATTGTAATATTGAGGCGCAATGTCAATAGGAAATTTTTTTCAAAAGCTGAGCTTAAAAAAGTAAGCGAGAGGCTTTGAGGGGAAGAGGGGAGACCGAGGTAGACAGCAAAAAAGTGTAGGCAGGACAAGTTCAGAGAGCCGTAGGCCACGCGGCCGTCGCCATGACAACAAGCTCAGGCAGGTATATGCACGCATAGACGCCATTTTAAACTGGTGGGTGAATCTAAAAATAGACTATTTTTCCCTCAGTCCAAACTCCATTGCTGCCTCATCTCCGTTTGCACGTCTCCACGCCAGTCACCCAACACCCGGGGTCCCACCCGTCTCCCTCTGGGCAAGAATTGGACAAAACTCCCAAAGAGGCAAGCCACAACCGGAATGCTGAAGTACAGTGAGTTTTTTTTTACAAAAAACATACTTTACGAGTGTGTCCACTGTATGAGGGAAAGACAACTTGTACGAGTGAACTGGATATCATGGGGAGAACTAACTGATACAGGGGGTCCTCTATCGCTTGGGAAGATATATTATATAATAAAGTAATGCTTCAGTTAGTACCTTTATATCAACGAAGTTTTATAGGCGAGAGAGATTACTGAAATGGATAGCGAAAAAATTTAGACAGGACAATTCAATAGTACTCTCAATTCTCACTTTGTCCTCCTTGATTTCCTTAACTCTCTCAAAAGCACCTCAGCTCTTATATGCTGTGTTTAACTCCTTATCACTTCCTACATATTGTCCTTAACTTCTCTATCATATCCTCTGTTCCTATGTGTCCTTAAGTACTTTATGATCTTTGTTGTTCTTAAATACCATCTTTAACTCATTTATGATCATCTCCTCTATCGATACTTAGTCGTCCTTCTCTTCTCTATAATCTCCTGTATTTCTACAAGTCATTAAGTCCCTCATGATATCTTCTGTTGCTACTTATCTATCCTTAACTCATTGATTATTGGCTTAGTTCCTTATTTTTATCCATAAATCTCACATGATATATTTAGGTTACTTGTCATTTTCTTCATTTCTCCACTTGTTTCTTAGTTCCTAAGAAAATTTTATTGCCCACAAATTTTCCATCGCACTTTATATTCTACTTTTCCAAACCTACTTTAATATAAATCCCAATTAGTAGATTTCATTTTTCTTCATTTATTGTCCTACTTTAATTGGGTTTTTCCTCTACACAAAGGGTCTACTTACTAATTCTATCCAGATATTCTATTTTTCTTTTAAAAGAAATATACTTTAATTACTAACTATAGCAAACTTGTTTAGAGATATCATTAGCAATTGTTGTACTATAGGCCTATTTAACAAAAATTATTTATAAGTAAAAATGGCTTCTATTTATACATCAAAATTAATAAAACAGTGTGAAAACCTATGTAAAGTAGAATGATTGCCACATTTAATAATAATAGCTATCTACTAAATAATTATATATTTGATTAGTTTTTATCTGGACTATTAATTATACAAATTATATTCATGGCAAAGGCACTTTACTTCACATTAAACTAATGTCTTATTGTAAAATAAATAGAATTATTAACTAACTTGCAATATATTATGAATCTAAGGCTACAAAGCTATGACATATTTATAGCAATAAGTATATTGCTAGCTATATTGGCATGATTTTAGCACAACTTTAACAACATGCAAAAATTTATAATAATAAAATTTTAAATAATATACATATGTGCACAACTTGGAAAATTCGGTTGACTTAGCTGCAAAATTGTGTAACTTATTTAAGTCTTAAGGCAATTTTTTGGAGGAGCAAACAAGGTTGGAGGTTCCACAAACTATTTCTCACTTATACCCTACTCTTTGTTTAGTTTATTTGCCTGCTCCACCAATTTTTACACTTACACTGCTAATCTTATAACTTGCCCTGACTTTTGCAACTTACCTCCCCAATTTTTAACTTATTATTGACTTATACAACCAATTTTGTAACTTATATTCTAGAGTTTGACTTACATTGCCAATTTTGCAACTTACCTTGGTTGGCCACTAAATCCATTGGCCAACTTGGCAACTGTTGCGCATGTATAATAACATAATTATAAGAAATTAAACCCAATCAAAATAATAATATTGAAGATTATCTATAAATTTAAAGTAGTAGATAACTATAATTATGAGCCCTAATGGCCTAACACCAGCACATATGAATATTAAAATAGCACATTGCAAAAAATTAGGCATAGAAGAAAAATATTATCTATCAAAATGTATAATATTATTATTTATTGTAATAACAACTTAACTAGGAATAGGATATAGCATATAGTGCCTAGCTAATGCAAATAGCTAACTTGATGTAGAAAGATTATAATGATTAAGTTTGAGACACAGTGCTTGATTGTTATGAATAAATATACGATTTTTTAAACTTATTGCCATTGCCAACACACGTTCAAACAATAGCATCGGCATGTCAATAAAGTTAATTTTTGCAATTTGGGAATCATAATATACATTTACGCTGTAAAAGAATAAATTTGATGGCCTTTTTTTCAACAATTGTAAATAGGCACAAAGGTTCCCACTGGGCCCTTATTGTTGTTGATATTTCAACATAAAAATCAATGCAAATTTAGTAAATAAATATTTCTGACTTGCGCATCCGTGTCAGTATATTTGAATTGAACTGACCGCTTGGTTCTTATAAAACCACGAAATTAAAATTTTAAATTTCCAATTAAACCAGTATATATTTTTTATTATCAAGCTATTAGCGCAGGCCAAAATATTTTAATAATCGCTGCAAAACTGCAAATTAGCGTTTATTAATAAAATGCTATTGATAGAATAGAAAATTTGTTTGAATTCGAGTATTTTTTGAGTAATAAACTATTTTAAATGTTTTGCAGGCATAAAAACCACGCGGTAGGCCACCAAAACCATCTTCATTTCTTTTTTTTAGAGCCACTTGTTTATTGTTCCCGCTGTTGCGCAATCAGAAATGACTACCTTGCAACTAGCTATATTGTTCCACAAATCCTCTCGTACATAATCAGAATGGATTATTTAACGCGCCATCCCACGTTTTGTTTTTTTTCTGACAGACTCTTCATGCAATTACGTACATTTAACATTGTCCACCTGAAGTTGCTCACAACCCCTCTATTCACTCTTTTCTTCATTCTTTCCAATGAAGCAGCAGCAATGAAGCTTAAAGCAACAGCAATGTTTTAAGCACCGATCTCCACAAACATCAGGATTTCCATTGCTAGAAAGCAAGTCACTTTATCCTGCATTGCTTCAGTCCACCCAGCTGAGATCGGGTACCAGTTTAAGCAGGGAAAATTGAGGGTGGGTGTTGCGGCCTCCAAGCCCATTAGGACTGAGCAGCTGTAAATCGATCGACAAGACACCCGACCGTCCGACTTTTATGCCGTGCGGTCTGTCAGCAATGATACTGAAATCTGCAGCTTCCCTTATCTGCTTTTGCATATGGCACACAGGTTTTATTCTGAATCAACTGAATCAAAATTTTTGCTGAATTCTAAAAAAGCCTATAGCATTAGCAAAGCAAACAAGCCAAGTTTTTTACGGTTAAGCAAAACGGCTCTGAATCTTCGGCTTCTAAACAATAGCCTAGCATTTAGCAACACTAACGAAAAGGATAACCTTACAAACTTGCTTCCTCAAAATGTTGTAGGATATTTAAGCGGGAAAGGGTGCGCCTGATTTTTTTGCCGAGAAAGAGACAGCAAGTGAAAGGAACTGCAAAACAGATTACCATCCAAGAAGAAAACAGCAGAAGAAAATGCCAAAGTCTGGCAGGCTCAAGGTGCTTGCTTATCTTCTCAGTCTGCTGCCCATCATCTCTGGCGTCACCGTTCGCTTCAGCGTGATCTCCGGTTGCGCTGAGAACACGACCGACCTGCCGAAGGTCGACGGAGTTCGAGATGCTCGCACCTGCTCGGTGGAGTGCGCGCTGCGACCCGACTGCACCGCCGTGTTCAAGCGGGACGACGCCTGCTACCTGGCCAACGCCAGTCAGTTTGAGGCGCTGTGGAGGTCTCTGGACTGCGTCAGCGAGGTGATTCAGACTTTCCTAAGCGTTAATTCAGCAGCTAATTGAAATTGAATTTTTAAGGCTTTAAAGTCAAAATGTTTTGACATTATGTTTTGAAGTAATTATTTACAAAAATGACTTCATTGACAGTCAATAACTTACAGGTTATTTCAGACAGGCTAAAAAACTTCAGCGTATTTGTAAGTGAAGCCACACCCGCTCCAACTACTGCTGGTGAAGCCACAACCACTCCGACTACTGCTGGTGAAGCCACAACCACTCCGACTACTGCTGGTGAAGCCACAACCACTCCGACTACTGCTGGTGAAGCCACAAGCACTCCGACTACTGCTGGTGAAGCCACAACCACTCCGACTACTGCTGGTGAAGCCACAACCACTCCGACTACTGCTGGTGAGGCCACAAAAACTCTCACTACTGCTGGTGAAGCTACGAAGACCGAAACGGTTACTGGCACAACCTCAAAAACTGTAAAGACGGATATTTGTGACATGTGTAATCAGAAGCCATAGTATAGCTGCCGCAGCTCTAAAAATTATACTGAGTCTGCTCAATAATTGCATGAAGGTATCTAAGAAATCATTTGATAAAAAAACTGTTTGAAATATATTCTAGCATACGGACTAAGTCTAATGTTTCCTTCAGAAATTCCGAAGAAATGGTTAACCCCGGGGTGTAAAACTTAGCTAAACTAAGCTGCAGGTAAAAGCATAACTTAATAACCACAATGGTAACAAAGAGTTAAATTACGAGCTTATCTATGCAAGTCTCTATCACCGAAGATAAAATTTCCGAAGATATCTGCTCTTACAAATTAAATTTTTGCTGGGCTTGTTTTAATGCCTTGTTGAATTTAACATGTTTAAACGCATAAATCAAAATGCTGCTCACAATGCCTCATAAGAAGCATAGTGAGAATAGCGAGAAAATGTTGGCATGAATTGATGGCTTCTGGCACCAATCTAAAACGTCAATGATTGGCTGCCTAGTACGAAGCTTAAAATGCGATATTTTATGCGATAAAAAAAGCTCTTGTAAAAAAGGAGATCCCATCCTAATACGTTTATGTGCGACTTACCATTTCAAAAAAATGAAGTTGTCCCTGGCAACAGCTCTTTGTCTGTTGAGCATGTTTTCTCTAGTTTTTGGCCTCAAGGTTCGCCTCAGCGTGGTCTCCGGTTGTGCCGAGAACACGACCGACCTGCCGAAGGTCAGCGGAGTTCGAGATGCCCGCACCTGCTCGGTGGAGTGCGCGCTGAGACCCGACTGCATCGCCGTGTTCAAGCGAGGCGACTTCTGCTACCTGACCAACGCCAGTCAGTTTGAGGCGCTGTGGAGGCCTCTGGACTGCGTCAGCGAGGTGAGTATTTAATCTATTGTTTAGCTTTAAAATGCAAGTTATTGACGAAAATATCTACATGCCTTTCAGACTTTTCGAGAGATTGGAAAATCGCAGCGGGCCTGCATCAATGACGGACGTGGCTAATAAATTGCAGATGACAGAGACGTCGCCATCTTTGAACACGGGGACTCAGACCATCCTGACTTCCAGTGGCACTAGCGATGCTCTCACCAAAGAAAGCGAAGAATTGCAGGAAACGACAACAACTACGAGTAGTGAAGCACAAGGAATCCAATTTGCCAATAATTTGAAGCCCGAGCAGCTTAAAGCTTAAGATACGAGCGTACACTGTATAGGTTTATTTCGACACCCAAACTAATTTGACTTCTTTAACATCAATTTTAACTTCGGAATACCTTTTCGAAATAATGAATAGTATTTAGTCTTTTACTTCGTAAAAAAGATGAACAGTGTAAGTTGCAATTAATACAGAGAATAAAAGAATGGATACTGTTATTTCTAATTTTGTTATAATCTTCAAGCAAGGTGTAATAAATTCTGCCAAGAAATTGTAAACATAATAATGAGTTGTTCTTCACTCATTCATTTTTAATTTGCACTGCAAGGGCAATAGAAAAATTTTGAAGTTCATGGCTTGTCTTTTTTAAACTACATGTACCAGTAAAAACGGTTGCGGAAGTAGAAAAAAGATTTAAAAACGTGTTTGACAAGGACAAAAAATTATCTCTATGGAGTTTTTTTCAAGTTTACATAATTCGGAAGTTGGGTTTCAGCTAAGAGCAAAAGTTGATTTAGTGCCAATATTTGGTGAACTAGTCAGATGATGTGAGCTTGAGCAATTTTTCTAAGTTTTGCGATAGGCAAACACTAGCAACCTTGCCCCCCTTCGGGGGCGCACAGATATTAGGAATTTTCAATTGTTGGTAAAACTAATGTTACGTGTTCTGACTGATTACAGCGGACTTTCAAGTGATATAAAACAAACTGAAAAAATATTTTACCGACCATGTAGTATTTTCCCTGAGCATGTAATATTCCCCCGAGCGTGTAGCATTTCCCACAGGCATTCAGAATTACCCCGAGCATATAGGATTCAAGGATTCCCAGTGTAAAAGTAACTTCTGGTGGTCCTTGTCAGATTCCCCGAGCATTTAGAACTATATACCCACCATATAAGCATTTACCCCAAGCATTCAACAGTTTTACTCTGACCATTCAAAATAACCCTACATGTTGCATTTCCCACGAGCATTGAAAATTACCCACAAAGCAGCCTTTCCCCCGAGCATGTAGCGTTTCCCATAAGCATTCAGAATTACCCCCGAGTATGCAGCATTTCCCCTGAGCATTCAGATTTTTCCCGAGCATGCAGTGTTTCCACCAATCATTTAAAATTACCCATAATTTAGCTTTTTCCCGAGCATTCAAAATTACCCACCATGTTGCACGTCCCCCAAGCATTTAGGCCTAAAAAATTACCCCCGAGCATATTTTATTTCCCCAAGATTTCAAAATTACCTACCATGTAGCATGCCCCTAGCATTTAAATTTAGCATTTCCCCCGAATATTCAGAATCACCCCTTATCACATAGCTTAGAATCATGATGCATAAGCCTAAAAAATGAAACAAGCCTAGAATAGTGATGCAAAAAATAGTCAACGGAATGACCAATTAGCCTTGAATCATGAGGACTGATAAGCCGCTCGCTGGGCTTCCGTTTCATTAAGGCGACTTTTCCTGGCATCTCGACTTCTTTTAAGACTGCTGGAGCCATAACATTGATCTTATTGTCTATGGAAAATCTTCCCTCTGGCTTTTGAGATATTTTAGACCTTTATTGTCCTTGCATTTAAAGCACAGAAAAAGCCTGTTTTTCGAATATTTAATCCCCTTAGCATTCGAATTATTTAATACAAAAAGTTGTGTACCGAACCTGGAAAATTTGCAATTTTTTGGTGCAAGTTTGATAAAATCGGTTGAGCCGTTTTTTTAATAATCCATCACACAGACAGACAGACAGACAGAAACAGTTCACAATTAGTATATAGAAAGGAGAGGCCAAGTAACCTCAATAGAAAAACAAGGTTATTGAAAATCGCTAAACCATCCTTTTGTAGAAAAGAAAATGGGTAAAATGGCTTCAAATTTATTGATTTCTGAGGATCTACTTAAGTCACTGGCCCCTTAATTGATGCAAAACCGATGACGACAAATTCGTGTTTTATGAGCTTCAAGTGGCTGGTTCAAGGGATGCATACATGTACTGTATAAAAAGTTTCAAATAATTTTATGAAAAAAACTAAAATACAATGCTACGAGCGTGCAAAAAACGGCTTTCGGATTTTGGTTTGAACAAAATTAATTTTTTCCCAAAAAAGGCTGGATCTTTACCGAATAACTCGAGATAGAGTTACCTAGTTTGAACTAAAATTTAACCCGAGCCTTCTAGCAAAAACATATATATTTAACCAAAAAATAGATTGTTACAAACATTCATAAATTCTGGGCACGATATCAACAAACGAACTATTCAGTTCTAAAAAATTTAAGCTATTTAAAAATGGTTCCTTAGCTGTCAAAAAATATGCAACCGGATCATATAAGGTTAATCCACGAAATTTTAAATGAATTGATAAATTGCAGTGCACAAAGCATAATTAAATTGTTTTTTTAAATCCACGCTATCGTCGCTTTGCTACTTTCAGTAGCATTACAGAAAATGTTGATTTTGTCTAATTTTAATTTTTTCTGCATAAAGTGTTTCAAATTTTCTGAATTTTCATAAAAAATCTCTCGACTTACTTCAAAATAAGAAAGATTGCTTCTAAATGGCTTAAGATAAAGAATAGAAAATTATTACACAATTTTTCAGTTTATTATAACGTTAGTAAAAAAGAACTAATTTAACTGCTCTCTTGGCTTGGGCTTGGGGTGCATCAGGCTGCCCCAAAGTGGGTAGAATGGATGAAAATGTTTGTTTTCCAGTTTTCACTACCTTGAACAAAGTTTTACATCCTTTGCTCTTCTATTTTGCATTTTTTAACAGAGAATATTTTCGACTGCGTTTGTTGTTCGTAAACTTGCAATCGTTTAAGATAGAATGAATAGTAACGGAGGAAACAGAAATTTTTTGTTTCAGGGATTATTATAAAAAATTTTCCTTACTCACTGGCTTCCCAATAAAACACACTGAGACGGTGCATAAGTAAAATTTTTTATTGACAAGTTTTTGGGGACGATTTTAATGGCCGATTTGATAATACTCGTACTGTGACCTCAACATTTTAGGGAACTATATTTGGCTTTCACGATAAACAGCGGTACCTTTTATCTACAGAAGTTCCCTTAGATAATGGAGGTTGTAAAGGCAGAAAAAGAAAGGTAAATTTCTTAAGCTAAAAGCTTCGTAGTCAGTTGCAATTTCTGGATTCCATTGTTAGAAGCAGGCAGGCTAACATCTGAAAGTCACGCTGTTTTAGCTTCCGGGTTGTGTTTAAGCAACGTTGCGAAGCATTGAATTGTAGATGGCTAAATAGTCTCAATTTCAGAAAAGAATGAACTTTTGGCTTCTTGCCTTCCTCGTAACAAAGATTGGCGTTAATACAATTTCAAAAATAAAAATCACACTGCCCAGCCCCATTATTGAGACATTGTTAGAAAAAGTTCACTTGGACATTTTTAACGGGCTTATAAGAGCGTATTTACTAGTTTCTTAACTTCAAATCCAATTATTTCTTATCTAAATTTATTTAACCTGTGCAAATTTTGACAGAACATTTTCGCGGGATTTACAGCTCGTCACAGTGGCTTTGCAATGCCTAAAACGGATGCATAAAATTGACTATTTTCTCAGCAGGCTACCCTCGTGCATAAAATCTTTTAAAGCGCTCTGATTGGACGTTGATTTGGAAATAAATACTGCACTAGATCATCAATTTTTCTGCTTTACCAGCAAATTCAGATTCTCGTTAAAAGCTTATACTGAACAGACAATGATTCAGAAATCCACGTTTCTCTGCCTATTTATTTGCCTGCTTTCCTTTACCGATGGCGTCACCGTTCGCCTAAGCGTGGTCTCCGGGTGTGCCGAGAACACGACCGACCTGCCGAAGGTCAGCGGAGTTCGAGATCCTCGCACCTGCTCGGTGGAGTGCGCGCTGAGACCCGACTGCACCGCCGTGTTCAAGCGGGACGACGCCTGCTACCTCGCCAACGCCGGTCAGTTTGAGGCGCTGTGGAGGCCTCTGGACTGCGTCAGCGAGGTGAGTAATGTCTCCCGTAATGCTGAGAAAACAATCGGTTGTAACATATGTTTGATACGTTTTTAAAAAAGAATCTTAAGAAAAATTAAAAGGATTCTAACCATTAATAGCAGTGTGCAATTATAGTAAAAAGTAGCCACAAATTTTACAGGTTGTTCTTGAAAGATTGCATTCTGGCACTCCTGTTCAAGCCACAACCACTCCGACTACTGCTGGTGAAGCCACAACCACTCCGACTACTGCTGGTGAAGCCACAACCACTCCGACTACTGCTGGTGAAGCCACAACCACTCCGACTACTGCTGGTGAAGCCACAAGCACTCCGACTACTGCTGGTGAAGCCACAACCACTCCGACTACTGCTGGTGAAGCCACAACCACTCCGACTACTGCTGGTGAAGCCACACCCACTCCGACTACTGCTGGTGAAGCCACAACCACTCCGACTACTGCTGGTGAAGCCACACCCACTCCGACTACTGCTGGTGAAGCCACAACCACTCCGACTACTGCTGGTGAAGCCACACCCACTCCGACTACTGCTGGTGAAGCCACACCCACTCCGACTACTGCTGGTGAAGCCACAACCACTCCGACTACTGCTGGTGAAGCCACAACCACTCCGACTACTGCTGGTGAAGCTACTTCAACCACTCCAACTCTTTCTTTTACCACTAAAACTACTCGTACATTGAATCAGCTACCAACAACCAGGCCGACTTTATGTTCTTCTTCCGGCCAGCCTTGCACAACAGACTATATGCGGGATTGCGGCAGCGATGTCCATTTCTTGCAATGCGTCCATGGAAGCTACCAGAAAATGCCATGCGCTGACGGAACCAGCTGGTCTGCTGGAACATGTACCGGCTGATTAGCGACATCTTTGTTGGCCTGCTAATGCAAGTTGAACAATTTTTGTTAGATCCTGCTAAACCTATAAATTGAACTTGATTCGGTCAATCAACAATGAAAGTTAATGAGCGCTTTTAATGCTGTGCAAAACCGTACACCGTACAAATCACTATTTTTTTAATCAAATTTCTATTCTTTAGCTTTCTATCTTGCTATTTTAAATCTTAGCGCGAATATTAATATAATGTTAAGCACAGTTATAGGGCAGATAATTAAGTGAGATTATATGATAATATAGGAATTAGTAAATGCATCAAGGCTGTAGACCATTGCCTTTGATAGCACATAATCCGACAGGGAAGCAATTTGTTCTATTCCACTTGGTTACTACTCAATAAAAATATATGCACTTTACGAAGGCAAGCACCCAAGATAGATGCGTATCTAGCTACTGTCAAGCACCTCTGTAGACACTTTATTCTGTATTGACACAGGGTTTTCGTATTATAGTTTATAGCACTCAGCTTGCGAGATGCATTCTTTACCTGAAAGTCGAAAACAGGGACTTGGGCACAAAACAACATGTCAACGCTTGATAGTCGCTCACTTTTTTTCTTAAAAAAACTATTAGAAATATGTTTCCCGACTAAATCAATTAATCGCCTCCTTATGTGGATAATTTACTTTTGCTTTAGTGTTTTTTCTGCCTAGTTTTTAAAAGAATTTATATTTGCAGTGAATTTATATTTGCAGTGAATTTATATTTGCAGTGAATTTATATTTGCAGTGAATTTATATTTGCAGTGAATTTATATTTGCAGTGAATTTATATTTGCAGTGAATTTATATTTGCAGTGAATTTATATTTGCAGTGAATTTATATTTGCAGTGAATTTATATTTGCAGTGAATTTATATTTGCAGTGAATTTATATTTGCAGTGAATTTATATTTGCAGTGAATTTATATTTGCAGTGAATTTATATTTGCAGTGAATTTATATTTGCAGTGAATTTATATTTGCAGTGAATTTATACTTGCAGTGAATTTATATTTGCAGTGAATTTATATTTGCAGTGAATTTATATTTGCAGTGAATTTATATTTGCAGTGAATTTATATTTGCACACCTGTGCAAATATGCCGCCGCCTCCGGGTGACGCTGAACTGTCCAGCGCTTGCCCAGGTTTTCACGGAGAGCCGCGCCATGGTGCTGCGGCTGCTGAAGGTGGCATGCCAAGGACCCGCAGAGGACAGCGCAGCAGACAACGTCGCATTGAGCGACGGCGCGAGCGCAACCGGCGCGGGCGACTCCTCGGTGCTCTCAGGCGCCAGTCGCCCCCGGCCTCTGCAGCTCCTGGCCCGGATCTGCCGGGTGGCGCCGGGGACCGTGAGGCCCAACTCCATCGGGCCCTAGCCGTACCAGGTGGCCGCCTCAGACTCGGCACGCTGAACTGCCGGACCCTGAAGGCCCCCTGGCGTCGCACTCTGCTCGTCCAGCTGGCACACGACCTACGGCTGGACCTTATCATGTTGCAGGAGGTGTCCATCGTGGCAGAACCAGGCCTTCAGACGGAGGACCTCGGCGCCGGGTGGACCTTCCTGTATACGTCGGCAGACGGCCGCGGCCGCGGCGGCGTCGGCGTGCTGATTGGACCGCGCCTTCGGCAGAGCGTGCACTGCGCCTCGCTGTCCCCGCGCCTGTTGCGGGTCGACCTGCACCTGCGCGCTCGCTGCATCCGCCTGTTCTGCGCCTACGCGCCCACAGCCGCCCACCCGGAGGAGGCTCGCGTTTTCTTCGACTCTCTGGCCGGGCAGCTGGAGGAGGTGCCGAACCGCGACACGCTGGTGGTGCTCGGAGACCTGAACGCAGTTCCGCGCAGGTCCGAGCGATCACCGTTTGTCACGGGACGCGACAACGGCAACTCGGATGCGCTGGAGGACATGCTGGAGCGGCTGGACCTGGTGTCGGCGAACACGCTGTTCCGCAAGCCCCCGGCCCGCTTGGCCACCTTCGCGGGCTGCAAGAGGAGGCGGCGGAATGCACGCGGCCGGAATGCCACGAGGCGGCTAGCGCAACTCGATCACGCGCTGGTTCGTGCTCGCGAGCGCCGCCGCGTCATCAACTGCGACACCATGGCGCCGCTCGCACTGCGGTCTGACCACCGACTCCTGCTCTGTGAGCTGCGGCTAAACGATCCGCTCTACCGACCCCCAAAGCAGCGCCCACGGCGTTACTATCGTGCACTGCTGGACCCCCGTGCGAAGCGCCAGTTCTCAAGCGCCTTTGCTAGTGCGATTGGCTACCAGCACGAGACGGAGTACGCCGACATTTGCACAGCCGTGAGAGCCGCTGCTGAGAAGACGGTTCCGCTGATGCGACCGGCGCAGCGATCGCTTCCAGTCTGGCAGAGCGATCCGACCATCAGGCAGGCGCGGCAGAATATCGAGCGCCTGCGGAGAAACCGGCGGCCCACGCGCGAAGCGGAAGAAGACTTCGCGCGTCTCCTGGACGAGCGTCAACAGGCTGCAGTTGACGACGCCATCCAATCCATCGCAGCAGCTGGCCCCGACGTAAAGAGCCGCGCTGTGTGGACGGCCGTCCGGACTTTGACGGGACGCAAGAGGCGAGTGGCGCTGAATCTGGCCGGCGACACACCGGAGGAGCGCAGGAATGAATTGCGCGACTTCTTCGCCGGCATTGTGAACGCGCCCGCCCGCCCGCTGCCTGCAAGTTTCGCCCTGCCGGCTGAAACCCCGCTGCCTGCTGAGGAGGATTTTCGCACCAGCCCAGTGACCACGGAGGACGTTGTGCAATTCGCTCGGAGAACTCCAGGTGGCAAGGCGCTCGGCCCCGATGAGGTTCCGGTCGAGGCGCTGCGGCTCCGCTGTGTGGCTTCCCAAGTCACAGGCGTCATGAACCGCGTGCTTGCCGGCGCCCCAGCGCCCCCCGAGTGGACGGTCTCGCACATCGTGCCGATCCCGAAAAAGGCCGGGACTACGCGGAAAGAAGACCACCGCGGGATCTCGCTGATGTCCTGCACCGCGAAGCTGTTTAACCGACTGCTCCTCGACCGCCTGCAGTCCGTGCTGGATCCGTTCCTGCGGTACGAGCAGAATGGCTTCCGCCCCCGCCGCGGTACAGTGACCCAGATCCTCGCACTCCGCCGTGTCATCGAGGAGGCGCGCACTCGCCAGTTGACGCTGATCATCGTCTTCATTGATTTTCGAAAGGCGTTCGACTCGGTTTTGAGAGCCGCGCTCCCATTCGTCCTGAGAGCTTATCGGGTCCCGCAGCAGCTGGTTGACGCCATCATGTCGCTGTATCGCGACACGCGCGCAGCTGTTGTGACGGCGGACGGCCTGTCGGACTTGTTCGACACCTCATCAGGAGTCCTACAAGGGGACACGTTAGCGCCGTTCCTTTTCGTGCTCCTCCTGGACTGGGTGCTCCGGACCGCCCTCCCCTCAGCCGACGACGGCTTCTTGCTGCGCAGACGCATCGGCCGTCGCCACAACGAGAAGCGCCTGAGCGTGCTGGGCTACGCCGACGACCTCGCCCTCCTGTCCTCGTCTGTTGAAGCTGCACAGCGCCAGATTGACAGGCTGGTCGAGGTAGCGTCAAGCGTCGGTCTAGTCGTCAACACGCTGAAGACTGAGGTGCTGACCGTGCCGGCCGATCTCCCAGCGGAGCTGACATGCCGCGGCGCAGACGGGCAGCCGACCACGCTCGCACGCTGCCAGCGTTTCACCTACCTCGGCGGCCTGGTGCCCTCCGTTGAAGAGGACATCCGGCGGCGCAGAGGACTTGCGTGGGCGGCCTACCGGTCGATACGAGCCGTTCTCCAGTCCAAGGCGCTGCCCGACCGCCAGAGAGCTCGGCTATGGCAGGCGGTGGTCGAGACCGTCCTGCTGTACAACGCCGAGACGTGGACGCTGACGGCAACGCTGGAGCGGCAGCTGGACTCGGCGCACTCGGGGTTGCTCCGTGCAGCCTTCCAAGCTGACGAGAGCGTCGGGACCGATGCCCTGTATCAGAGGGCCCAGCTGCAACGCCCGTCCACCATTCTGCGCCTGCGGAGACTGAAGCTGGCGGGCCACGTGATCCGGGCCGAGAGCTACTGCCCCGAGCCTGTCCAGGACGTCCTGCTGCTCACCACGCAGGGTCCGCTCAGGCGAGGCCAAGCCCGGACCCGGAGGTACGTGGACTGCATTCTGAGCGACGCCGGAGCGCCCGACACCGCCAATGGCCCGGACTTTGTCCGCGCGCTGGCCCTGAGACGCGCTATCTGACGTGCCTCTCACTATTGCGCTTTTGCGACTCTGGGGCGCGTATTTTGTTGTTTTTGTTGTTGTTTGTTGTTTTGCCTAGTTTTACATTCAATTTGTTGATTCAAATAGAAATCGAACTTTTGAACAAATGTTGATATCGTTAGCAAAATGACATTGCACACCATGAATTAGACATTGCCTCACCCTTGAACAGCAGCTTCAGAATTGCTATGGCGGGAACAACTCTGAAATATCACAACATGTCTTTACATCTGAACTTCTACTAACTTCTAAGCTGCCAATATGCACCATCTATTATAGGGCGGTATATTTGGGCCAGTTGTGAGTTGTTTTGCCTTCGGGTACCATCTTAAACACAAATTTTGCTCAAGTCTCGCGGCAGCAGTAAAAGCAGTAGCACTTGTGAGTGGCTTGGCGGTCTAGTGCGTGTGCTTTGTGTGCCACTGGTCCAAATTCGACCGCCGAGTTGTATACTCGTTGGTTGTTTATTTATCCAAGCGCGGTTTGTAGGGTCAACATTATTTGGGGCATTGTGTATGAATTTTGTACTATGGGCCAGTTGTGCAATTTGCGCCATCAGGGGAAAACTGCAAGGCATAAATAGTACACACTCCTAGAAAAACGTTAGCTTGTACACCCTAGTGTGAGCTAGTGACTGGGTTCTATACTGGAATGCACTGTGCACTGTGTATTTATCTGTTTGTGTGTACCTATGCCGTTGTACCGTATTCGAAAGTCAGCGCAATGGACAGTCATGCCCTGTCTCTGGTTGTGGGATGTCGCTTCAAGCGTCAAGGTGCCTACACCTCTCCAGCAGATTATTATTAGTACTGTTTATGATGTGAGTTCGCCGATTTCTACCTTTCTTCCTTCCTTCTTTCCCTGGTTTCTTTCTTGCAATAGGGGCATCATGGCCTAATCGTCATGCCCCCTACTAGTAGTAGTCATTCTCTGCTTTCTGTGTGTCGCTGAAAGTGTGTCGCTGATGCTCCATGTTGTGGTTGCTGTAGCCTCCCAAATCGCGGTTTTTTAGCCCACTCAAATGCGCAACAACTCCATCCTGGTTGCCATGGAGATTTTTCCAGCTGGTGACGTGTTGAAGTGCGCTCTCAGTATTGCGCTGTGAGACCGACCTGCTTTGGCTCTAGCTGACTGCAGTGCCGGTGTCGGTTCTTTAACTTTTCTGCTTTTAGCAGTGATTATTAAGTGCTGAGAAGCACTAGGTGGAACCCGAAAGCATTTGGCGAGTAGTGCGAAATCTTTGGCATACTCCTAAAAGCGTCTTCAAGTCTTGTGACCATGAAATGAACTATCTAATCCACTGAATGGAATCTATTAATTTTTTTATCTCATTAAAACAAAGCGCATGAATCATCTTAGCCGATATTCGGCTAAGATACTTTATAAAAAATGGCTTGATTGAACATTTTTTGTGTGTCACAGAGGTAGCTATTTTTAGCTAACAAGGGATCCTAGGGAATTAATGGGATTAAATGGGGATTTTAGTTTGGTAAGGCTGCCACATTCGGTCTCCATTCCAGAGCCTTCAGTTCACCTAAAATCCATATTTAGTCACATTAATCCTCCAGGATCCCTAGTGAGAGACTTGGATGGGATATTTTTGGCGTTTCCAGTCAACTAGGTCGACAGGTTTTCCATTGCATTTAAATTGGTGGCGGCTGCCTCATTGGGGCTCCATTCCAGAGCTTAAGTTCAAATCCACTTTTCAATCAATTTTTTAGCTGAAAGGGTGAAAACTACTTGCAAAACACTAGCCTAGCTGCTGCGTCTATAATCCTATAATAATTCTTGAGAGAGAAAGACTGAGAGGTAAAACGGAGACACAAGACAAGACATAGATACTGCAGAAGGAACGAAAGTTCTGATGAACCATGGCTCCATTCTTTCAGCTATTCGCTGAAGATCGGCAATTCAATAGAGCGATGGCGGGAACAAATCTTAGACATCAAATCATGTTCGAACTTCCTAGCTTCTAAGCCGCCACTATTCATTTGCTATCTGTTAAAGGGAGTTTTACTCGTACAAGCCAGTTGTGAGTTTACTTCTAAAACACAAATATAGCTCTAGTTTTATTAGGAGGTGCGAATTACCCGAATCCTTCCTTCTTGCCTTCTTTCTGCTTCCATCGATATGTGTTTTTTGTGCGTGATACGTTTGTGGGAATTCAACAGATACCCGTGGACTATCTCCTTGTACTGCACTTGGCAATCAAATTCTTACATATCTATTATGTTCACCAATTGCTCTCTGTATTTTCTCATTTTTTAATTCTTCGAGAGGCGTAAATTGTGCCACACAAAACTGTGCCATACAAAGTACGAGTAAATTACAGGCTCTCGTAATTATAGAATATCCCAATTAGTTTTAAGCTTTTAAATTACGCACAGTACGTCGCCCCATAGTATACTTATAGTAGACAATGTCGTTTAGTCTGAGGTATGGCCTGTTTTCTCGATGTGCACGCCAATTTAGCGTAAAAATTAAAAAATGTGTATTTGTGTGTGTTACCATGCAAGCTATATATATATATATTCTTGGTGGAATGGCTGATTAACTTGTAGCATGGAAGAAATAAGACAGCTAGGAGTTAACACGTAGTCATGTCATCCAATGCGTCTAGCAAAGAGATGCGTGGCATTGCAATTATTTTCACTGGCTGGTGTCACAGGTTGGCGCGGTGAAATAAAATAGCTACCATGCAGTTTACAGAAGACAATCATTTGTTCACGTACCACTGCATGTCGAAGTGATATTTGCATTACAGGCTCCGTTGTTCCTCGGATGATTTGACGAAATTTCAAGCTTGCTGTTTCTAAAATACACACAACTGCATAAACAAGGCTTGAGTGGTTAGTCAAAGAAAATTCCACAATTTTGACAGCGAAATTATTTGACTGCTGTTGACTTTCCCATAACAGTGGCAGCGTCAAGCTGCAAGAATTTCACATCATTTGACAAGCAGTAAGTCAATAGCTTGAATAAAAAATGTTTTCTTTGTAAAAATTTTCTCTGGAAAAGAATTTTGAAATAGTACGGCAGTATCAGCAACTACCATGTTACGTTACTGCAATTTAACTTTTAATCATTTCGAGTAGATTCTATGAGTTGGAAAGCTTTACAACACTAAAATTCGTCGTGGAGACAACCAGCTTCGAAAAGTGACCGCTAATCACATATGCGAATGTAAATTAAGTAAAATAAAAAAAACTGAACTAAATACGCTCGTACGAGGCTAAAACAAAAAATCGATAATAAAACTGACGGAACCTGTGTGGGGCGTACATTATATTTGAATATATTTGACGATCTACCTGCAAATGCAGCTTGTTAACATACTCCTAGCAATGAAGAAATACACTTTGCTAAAACATGTTGAGAACTTTTTTACTCTTTACATATCATTTTCTGCCAGGTAATTAAGCAAGACAGGACAAAGCAAAATTGATTCAATCGAGAAGAATTAACGGGGTATTCCCAATTCAGGCCAGTAATAAAGCATTGAAAGACAGTGAATGGGCCACGAGTCAATTAACGAAGCATTCAAATCGTGAAAGGTAAAAAATTGAGCCAGAATTTAATAAAATACGTGTGATGCATTAGTGACTCATAACTTTTAGTTAAGTTTGAGCGCCAGAAAGTTACTTTTCCATTTAACTTGCCAATTGTGTCCCTTGGGAATTTTATCCCTATTTTATTCAGCATAGAGCCATACTGAAAATGTAAAAAATTTCATCACTTTTATTACGGCTGTTTCACTTTAAATTTAAGTAAATGTGAGCCAGAATTATGTCATGGCACACGTAGCAAACCTGCTCGATGGTAATAGGAAAAAAATCTTTCTTTTTGAAGCAAAAGCTGAGACTTAAAAAGACATTTCTTTGAGAAAATACGAAGCCTACAACAACCGTGAATCAGTATTTCTTTGTTCGTTTCATATATAGTCACAAATAATAGTCACCCTATAATCTCAAATACATCTGCTTTTAATGAATTTAAATAAGATTACTTCCAAGTTGATTTCTCTTCATAATAAAAGCGCAATTGCTTGGAGCACAAATATGTTAACTACTTTGTCACATTGCAACTGCATGACTTCTGGATGGTACCATTGATAGCTTTCCATTTCAGAGTAAGAAGGTTACAATAAAAAACATAATTTCTTTTATTTTGGAAACTTTCCTTTAGCCCTTCAAATTCGTTCATTTGAATATCGCCCTTCGCATCACCGTGCCTATGAAGCATTGTACTCGTACTTGTGTCTACTGATAATTTTTTGAAATAATTGAAATTCTGGCTCACCTCCCTGACAGTCCAGAGGCCTCCACAGCGCCTCAAACTGACTGGCGTTGGCGAGGTAGCAGGCGTCGTCCCGCTTGAACACGGCGGTGCAGTCGGGTTGCAGCGCGCACTCCACCGAGCAGACTCGAGCATCTGGAACTCCGCTGACCTGCGGCAGGTCTAAGCACAACCAGAAACCACACTGAGGCAAACCTTGAGGCCTAAAACGCAAGGCGAGGAGCTCAGAAGTCACTAAAAAAAGCTGAATCTGCAGCAGGGCTGCAGGCGCTTTGACGCTTGAAGCGATATCGTCCCACAACCAGCGACATGGCACAATCGTCCATTGCGCTGATTTCTGAAGCACGTTCAGTCATACTAAATACGGTATGCAGGCATAGACACACACACACAGTGCACAACGGTATTCCAGCATAGAATCCAGTCACGCACTCATACAGGGTGTACAAGCGGTAGTTCAAGGAATGTACACTCTATATTCCATTACGGGTTGCCCTCATAGGCGTAAATTGCGCAACTGCGTGGCCCATAGCCCAGGCAACCAATTCGTGCACAAGGCCCCAAATTAATGTGACCCTGCACACGAAACCACGCTAGGGAAAATAGCCTACCCACAACGCGGGGTCGAACCTGGACAAGTGGCACACAAGGCAGACGTGCTAGACCGACGAGCCACTCGCTAAGAATCTTCACTATACACCGCCTACGATGGCAATTTTTTCGTTCGCAATATTTTTCACCACGACTTAACTGCTGGCCAAGCAAAGCGTGTTTCCTTTGGCACCTAATTATCATAATTAAGCGCATTCAAAACGCGGAGGTCGAATTCTCAACAAAGCATACGCATCTCGACGAAGTTGTATTTAGTTTATCATATACTCAAATACAGCGACGATAGAGGCGGCTCTGTTTAGAGACCCTCCGTAGTTTAAAGCTTGGCAAAAAGCTTCAGTTAATGGGCTGAGTAGGTAACAGATACGTAAAAAATGAAAAATTTTAGTTTGCATCAGAGGTGAAAAGGTGAAGCAGGCAAAACTGTGTCAAACTGGCAGATGAAGAGCACCTAAGTGTCAAGACAGTGGGAGGGGAAATTACTTTAGGTTTCTGCGCTGCTCCTTGCAGTTGAGCTTTAAATTTGGGCATTGCTTTGAAACGGAAGCTAAGTGTAAAAGAAACTGACTTCTAAGGTGAAATATTTTTTCTACTGTTTTTTGTTAGCAGGCAAATTTTGTCTCGAAAAAAAATGAATTGTTTGCTTTGAAAAAAAATCTTCTACGTAAACGAGAACTATAAATGAGAAATAAGGCGGCAACGTACATGCACTTACTTGCCAGGCAATGGAGCCTTTGCTTCCATTTGGGCTCTTTCAGTTTCAGCTCTTAAGCACACGTAATTAAGCAAACATACAAAAGGAGCAAAACAGTTTGACCTTTAAAGTTAAAGTTATTAACTTCTTAGCTTATTTTCAGGTACCGTATTTAAACTCAAGGCAGTAGATGCCGCTGTGTGCTGTGAAAAAATATTCAAATGGCAAAACGATCAAGCATTGCAAATAATTTTTTTTCGCGCATTTGAAAAATAACTGTACCGGAAAGTCTACAATTCATCAGTTTACACGACCGCATTGTAGAGAAGGCTCTCTAATTGGCTGATGGTTTTTCTATAAATTTATGCATTTGGTAGCTACTTTCTTTCCTTTGCTTTGCTCCCTTAGTTAGCAACAGCTTGACTGTGGAATAATAAATTAACTAGAATGATGACTGGATCTGTGATATTTTGGATGTTTTGCCTGCTTTCATTCGCTTTGGGACTCAAAGTTCGCCTCAGCATTGTTTCCGGGTGTACCGAGAACACGACTGACCTGCCGCGAGTCAGCAGAGTTCGAGACGCTCGCACCTGCTCGGTGGAGTGCGCGCTGAGACCCGACTGCACCGCCGTGTTCAAGAGGGACGACGCCTGCTACCTGGCCAACGCCAGTCAGTTTGAGGCGCTATGGAGGCCTCTGGACTGCGTCAGCGAGGTGAGTCAGAAAAGTTTTTGCACGTTTTAAATTGTTTTAAGACATGATGGATCAAAGTACATCAATTTTAGGTGATTTTTAAGAGATCGTTAAATGCATCTAACATTGTGGGTAAACCGGAAACTACAACTATAGTTAGCAAAATAATGGACTCCACACTCGTCAGTAAGTTGCCGCTGAATTTTCAAAGTGGAAGCATAAAATTGTAAATATATTCTTTGTGAATTATACATCGCAGCAAGTCAGCCTAATTGCTTCAATGCCCGAGAGCCTTGCACGCTGGACTATCAAACTGACTGCAGCAGTAATAAAAGCTTCTTGCGCTGCAATCATGGGTACTACATCCGTATGAACTGTAGTACTGGGACCATATGGGATGGTGCGCATTGTTCATGGCCTTGAAGAGATTTTCAGCACGCGAAATTCGAAATATCTATCAATACTACAAACGGAACAAACGCTGCGCTAGTGAAACCGATCTAACTATATTTTTAACAGGATGCAAAGCCTTTTTGTCCATATGAAAGCCGTTGGCAGGAGTTTTTTTAATGAAATTAATTAGTCTTCAAGGTTATAAATTTGAAACTTGAATTACAAAGACTGTTCGTTTGTTTGTTTTGATCATTTTAACGATTTGACTCCCTAAAATGTGAGTAGGATTGAAGTCCATAACCTCATTACAAGTGAAAATATTCTTTCTGTCAACACAGAACTCAGGAAACAAACTGCTTAGTTTGGTGTCACTCCGAGTCGGCCCACTCGTGAATGGAGATCATTCGGCACTGTAGACGCTAGTACCAAAAAATTACTCAGCAAAAACGACGCATAAAAAGCGGGTTTTAACGAACCGCACTGGCTTATTGGCGCGATTGGAAGCATTCAGACTGCGCTTCAAAGGTCGTCTATAACAGCCTAGGGGGGGCCAGTTTACTCTGCGTGTTTGTGCTTTGGTTTCAGTCGCAAAGAAATTACGCTTGTACACACAAGTGTAAGTATTTAATTGACAATAATATTGCCATGGCAAACATCTTAACTCAGTCAGTAACCATCATTGTCTCTGCTGTTTTGTACGGTTGTAAAAAGTAGGGACACTAGAGGGGGTGAGCATCCTGGCTGAGGGGATAGCGCGTAGAGCCGTTGATGTTGCTGGCGCCTGCCCTCGGTTCACAATCACATGCAGGCACCACGGCAGGTGCCGCGAGGTCCAGTAGAAATACAAGCGTTTTCAGTATTTTTTACTGGAGTAACAAAAAATAATGAATGAAAAGTTTTAAAAGTTAGCAAAAAAATATATTTACTTTTTCGTGACAATTTACTTAACGTTTTTACGTCTAGCTCGTTTTTTTACCTGCTTTGACAGATAGGCCCATTGTATCGTTTCCTGGTCGACATCAGCATCAATCGGCTTGCGATCGAACTCGCACCCTGCCGTATCGACTTCTTTTTAGCTACTCGCACCTGCATCTGGCGAATAGTAAATTTTTGCCGACAAACTTTGCAACGCAGCTTCATGATAAGTTCTTTACTTCGCTGCACTATCGCATCACTTGCGTTGACAGAAAGTTTGGCTGTTGGTATCGATACTCACTACTCCAAGATGTTGCAGTCACTGTGATCAAACCGCTGCAACTAAGGCGGACATGCTGTCAGTATCCTTCTCGCTGCGGATCTACTAGATTTGTCGTATCATAGAGTATGAGGCAGGGTAGTGTGAGCTCCTTAGAGCTTAATGCCTCAACGAAGGGCAATTGGGGAGCACGAGACTTGCCCGCAGGCGAACTGCCCGCCGAGATTTTCCCGCAGAGATTTGCCCGCAGTGCATTCTGCCCGCAGAGATTTTCCCGTCGAGGTTTGCCCGCAGAGATTTGCCCGCAGTGCATTCTGCCCGCAGAGATTTGCCCGCAGAGATTTTCCCGTCGAGATTTTCCCGTCGAGATTTTCCCGTCGAGATTTTCCCGTCGAGATTTTCCCGTCGAGATTTTCCCGTCGAGATTTTCCCGTCGAGATTTTCCCGTCGAGATTTGCCCGCAGAGATTTTCCCGCAATGCAGTTTTAATCTTGCAAAAATCGACTCATACTTATCGAAATTATTTACCTGCCAGATTTCAACCGTGTGAATCTGAAACTCTTACTACCGCAAATGCATAAGATATCTCTTTGGCATTCCGCAGACACCTCAAATTTCCTTTCTGCTAAATTACTGTAGCCTGTTCTATAATCTTTTGTAGCAGCAACTTTTTGCTGGTAGAGCAGCTCACATAGCTTGTCGCATATTTAAATAAGGTAATGACTTTATTTTTCCCTTGACAGAACCGCACCATTCAATAGCTATTTTTGTGCATTCACTTGGCAAAAAGTAGAACAAGGTATTTAAGCGTCGCAAGTCAAAAGATGGTGAGGCTGTAGGTATCATTGGCATTAATTGCGAATTAACAGGTTCAGCAGCGATTGTACAATCACTATGCATGCATAATACAAGCGAAAATGAATTGCAGTAGCATTAGCACTCTTCACTCTAACTATTCACTTGGGTCACACATTAGCGGAATTTAGCACCCCAAAGGAGCAAATCTTCCGATGTGCAGCGCCAGCAAATCCATTTGATCCTTCCCTATTCATTCCCTTGCAATCAAGTCCTTGGGTTCAATTACTTAAAACAACTTTGTACTCTACTGCATTTTTCACTTTGCATTCGCTTGACGATAACTTTTGATTGAGCAATAATGAAAACAATATGAAAATGATTGACCAATTGTTAACATTTGTGCATCGTGCATCGCAAGACAGAAACAGGTGGATGACGGAGTACATGGCAACAAAAGCATTCAGTGATACAGTTACGATGACAGTTGTCGCAGTCTAACTTGACCAGACTAAAGTTGAATACACTAAGCAGTAAAGAAGGGCGGTGTATTTATATATTATAGGAGATAGCAGGGGGTTGACAGAAAGGAGGGGTGGGCAAAGAGAGGGGTTGGGTTAGGAGGCGCGATCAAATTAAGGAATGAGGGGCAGGCAAGACAAGAAGGAGGCTTAAGGGGTGGGGTGTCTGCAGCCAATCAGAAAGAGAAGAGAGAATGAGAGACCCAGACACAGACCCAGACCCAGAGAGAATGAAATCCAGACAGATTTTATGGACATTTTATCGAAGACTGGGAATTGAGATATAGGGGTCCAGGATAGAATTAGCGAGAATGTAGAAAGTGAATGCACAAAAATAGCTATTGTATGGTGCGGTTCTGTCAAGGGAAAAATAAAGTCATTACCTTATTTAAATATGCGACAAGCTATGTGAGCTGCTCTACCAGCAAAAAATTGCTGCTACAAAAGATTATAGAACAGGCTACAGTAATTTAGCAGAAAGGAAATTTGAGGTGTCTGCGGAATGCCAAAGAGATATCTTATGCATTTGCGGTAGTAAGAGTTTCAGATTCACACGGTTGAAATCTGGCAGGTAAATAATTTCGATAAGTATGAGTCGATTTTTGCAAGATTAAAACTGCATTGTAGGAAAATCTCTGCGGGCAAATCTCGACGGGAAAATCTCGACGGGAAAATCTCCTGCGGGCAGAATGCACTGCGGGAAAATCTCTGCGGGCAGAATGCACTGCGGGAAAATCTCTGCGGGCAGAATGCACTGCGGGCAAATCTCGACGGGCACTTCGCCTGCGGGCAAGTCTCATGGACCCGGGCAATTGTACGCATTATCTGTAAAGTGGACACTTTACACTACCATCTTGCGTATGGTGCCGATATCGATGACTATTTCTAGCATCCGCTGCCATCGACTCGCTGCTTCGTCGTCGATTGGAAAACTTTTGCATTCACATAGATGCTGTTTGAATTCTGGATTGTGCAGTGTTAGTGCAGGTGACTGCACAACATCGTTTAGAGCTAAAGTTCATGTTGATGGTGATGGTTGATGCTGTAAGTGTCGTTGATAATTGACTCGATCTTCCCACGAAGGAACCAATGAATCGAATTGAATTAGACATTCTTTTTTGCAGCTTTTCTGGTATTCACATCACATCAGTTAGCGTATTGTGGAAAGTTAATGCACAGTGTACTTCTTTAACTCAACCTCTTATAGCAGTTATTATAGTTCCCCGCCCCTGTATATTCAAATAATCAATCACTCCCTTGCCTTATTTCTGCACTTTCACATGGGCCTGAATTTAATATTTGCATGTACATACCGTGTTAACCATTTCTTATAAGCTCATTTTATTCTACCCCTTATCTAATCTAGCCACTTGATGTTCATTTACTCGTAGATGTTGTACCTTAAATTTAAGAGCTACACGCGTGTATATCACTGGACAGAAAGTAGCAACTCAAACTGACGCAGTAAACTAGCTGGGAGTGGCCCGTCTAGTTATTATAGTATCTGTGGCTTCGACCCAGTGGCTGATGCCTCCTCGCAGCTAGCGAGCAACAAACCCCTGCTAGCTTTGGTGAAAGAGAAATCTATCGACTCTCTTCAAACCGACACTGCAAATGGCATAACTCCAAAACGCCTGATCATCAAAACTCGCGAGAGGTGTTGTTCGACGCAGCTTCAAACGGACTCAAACTTGTGGTATTTTCTTTTTTTTTATACTAAGTACTCGAAGCGTATTTTGTAAAAAACTGATTATCGACTTTGTACATCATTTTACATGATTTGAGGCTCTCCACGCGATTCCAAAAAGTCAACTTATTTCTCGCTTTTTTATATCCTTTGAACACTTTGAACTTCACTAAACATTGTTTTTCAAACATAGCAATTAAATAATTATTTAACAAGTACTTTCTTTCATTAAATAACCACCGCTAACCATTTAAGTCCATGTAATAAGCTTAACAAAATAACGTTTTTTCTAAATTAGCTCTAAACTAGCAATCTGAGCCCCCATCCGGGGGCCCAAGTAACATTTTGTTAAAGAAATATTAAGAAAGTTTACAAACAATTTGATAGTCATTATTATAAGAGTAAAGAAAGGCAGTCTTTGTATGCAGTTTTACTTTACAACTCATTTTGAGCTGCCGTATGAAGAACCATTAGCACCAAATGTACATTGTATATCCTGCAATCTCTTTGCACAGAGACTTTTAAATATTTATGATGCTTACTGCTTAGTTGACAAAGTCAGCAAGAAAACGAATACAAAAACTTATTTTTTCAAAACTCAGAAAAACTGGTTAGCAGTTAACTTAGTTGTGTTCCCTGCTCTGTCCTCTGGGAATCCAGTATGCAAGTTGAAAAGAAAGTAACAAAACAAAATGAAATGAATGAACACTGAAATATCATTGTGGGTGATCACTGTTCTCCTCTTTTCAACTTTCCGGGTTTATTTCGTAAAATTATCTCCATTTTAACAATTATCCCTTAATAGGAATAATCCCCATCTGCAATAATTCCCATCAACAATAACACCCCGTTAGCAATAATCCCGACGCAGTAATTCCCATTCAACCTCAGAATAACGCTCCTCAATATTGGCGATGCCATTTCACTTCGGAGTGCTGTTCAAGGGCTGACAATCAGACTCGTCAAAATTCGTCACGACTTGGCTCCGAGCGTCGTCGCCGCATGGAACCCGTCTGAATGTAATCTGCACAAATGTAATTTGAGCAAAAGTTCTGGTAAAATACGTATAAGTAGCGTGACTGTAGCCACATGAGATTCCAATGTAATTACAGTTAATTATAATATAATTAAACTGCGGCTATTCGAATTTTCACACTACAAACCAGGCTCACCTTTCTACCACTTCCAAAATCCATAATCACTTCGTTTGAGCTCCGGAGATAAAAATCGTACAACTCCGGCGGCTGCAGAATAACCATTCGGTTATTAGCCCTACTCTCGATCGCCGAGCTGGACCCACCAGTATGCAGCTGAGTAGGCACGGCTCGAAATTGCGTACTGCCAGATTTCGCCGTGCTGTACCATTCACTCAGGTTTCTCGTCTCCTGGTCTTCCGAGTTGCACAGCACGTCGGAAGCCGTACAGCTCAATACGATTGCGCCAGCATATTCTTTCACTCTTGCTTTCCTTATGCACAACGTATCGCCAATGCTCCATGCGTCGACCTGAGCCGAGGACGAACCCCAGAAAGCGCAGGATACAGAGTAGCCAGTTCGGTCGACCAGACTCACTTTCGCAACCTTAATTTTCTTATTAGCCTGCGTCAGCACTTCTTCCGCTGGTTGACGTGCATGGATTGCCCCTCGAACATCGACAAATCTGAATAAATTGAAGAGACGGCTGCAGCTAGCACTTTTGCAACACTATAGGTTTTTTACTTCTATTTGAAACAAATTTCGTCTAAAATACTTCTGGGTAGTGGCGATGACAAAATAGAAGCTATAAATCAAGTGTATACTGGAGTAAGGGTCTCAAAATTGAAGCTATTATCGAATGCAGGCAGTGCACGAAATCGACGTTTGAAAAAGTTCGAAATAGAAGTTAGAAGCCTATAGAATTCAGTCCTACGAGAATGACGTTTCATTGAGCAAATCAGCTTTACTTCAATAATTGCTCTTTTATTCTAAATTCTAAATTAAAATAGCCTAAAACCTGAGTTTGAGAAGTCCTCATCCTTTGATAGAGGTCTCTCATCTCTCAGCAAAGTCATCTATCTCCCCATCTAGGATTCTCTAAAAATCTACTTACCTCTCTGTTCCAATACTCGGAATCTCATTTAACTCAATAAAGTTGAACTCCAGATCTCGAACAGGCGGTACATCATTACTGCTGCAAATTGACCCACAGGAATCCACAGAAACAGTCATCTCCAGTGGATTGTCAGTGATATTCCACTGCGGATCAGCCCTCTTCACTGTTCCACCAGAAATTCGCACAGCTGTAGATTGGCACACCTTCCAGAATTCCATCAGGTCCTTGCCGAAGACGCTCACTCGAATCTCGGCCGATTCGTCGACCCAGACGAATGAGAAGACTTGACCTGGACCTCTTTGATTAGTATAAGATTTCACTTCCGACAGCTTCGTCACTACTCCGGTGATGGCCGATGGCATAGGGCCAACTTCAAGAGCAGCGATTCCAAACTTCAGCTGCTTGCTTGGTGCCGAATATTCGGAATCCATTTTGCAAACAAAATAAAATATTTTTTACTATTGATATAACCTCTCTAAAGATAGTGCGAATGAAAATTAGATATTCAGAAGAAATTCGCACGACTTCCGCTTAGTGCACTATTGAGAATATATAATAGAATCCGATAGGAATGCCAGCTTGTGTGATTAGTATTCCGACACCTGTGAGGGCACAAAAAATCTGCCATTTAAGGCTCATTCACGCCGTCATGAAATGAGAGATCAGCTCAAACGACTGCTGTACAAAGGGATGAAAAAAAAGTGTACAAATCGTCTTGCCATGCGAAATTTGGCCTCATTTAATGGTGGTGTGAGTGAGCCTTTATTTCTTCATTTCTCAAGTGAGTGTTCACTTTCACCAATGCTACTGCTGGCAATAAATAAATTCACATGATGTAATTAATCTCCATTCAATTAAATAGACTGGTAGGCAGGCAGGAGTAGTATGCGCACGAATGTGCACATAGGTTGGCTCGTTTCAATTCACATAGCCTATACAACAGGGTAAGAGAGAATGCACGCGCGCTCGGGGGTTCAATAGCCACAGCCACACATGAACGTTATGTAATGCAAGTTTGCAAGTTTGCAAAATGCCCTTTTCAAGAAAAACCTAAGCAGTTTTTTAAATAAATAAGTTTCCATTGATGCAAACTATTCCCAGAATTCCAAATGTCCCGTGCGGTGTCCTGTACTGCAGAGGCGATAGGCAGTCCGTAATCTGACAGGCTGCGACCGCTCATCGAAGTCAGTATTCCGTGTGACTCGCGCATCGTCGGGTCGGTAACCTCCTCGGTACTCATAACGGTGATCTGTGATCCGGAAGTCCAGTGCACCACAGCTGCCTGCCATTTTTCCCGCTAGCAAACACTTTCATTTTGCCATCATTTTCTCATTGCAGCGTAGCAATTTCATCCACTTAAGACAGACTTTAGAACAACATTTCTCGTGCGCCCTTCAGCAGCAAGGACACGCACCTGTTCTGGATTTCTGGCACGACTTAAAGCCACATACAACTGGCCATGTTGAAAACAGGACACGCCCAAGTGCACACCAAATGATTCGAAACTCTGACCTTGGGACTTGTGCACTGTGAGAGAAAAGCACAAACGCACAGGAAATTGAAGGCGCCTGAACTTCACTGGCAGATCCACCGCGTTTGGCTGCGAGGGAATCCGCGGAAGAAATATCAGTTCACCCTTGAAAGCGCCTGAGGCTATTCGCGCCATCAGAACATTTCGCTCCAGCTTCCTCACAATCAGTCTGGTGCCATTGCACAGCCTCGGAGGATGCAAATTGGTCAACAGCATGATGGGCACACCAATTTTCAGCTGCAATAAATGCGGAGGCAGTCCAGGAGGATTTAGACCATTCAGAACTTCTACCGGAAACTGCGTAGCGGCTTCTTCATCGTCTGGGATAGAGTCTAAGGACCGATACTCAACAGCTTCCCCGGGAAACTTGGCCATGCACAGGTCGTTTATCTCATCCACAGTCCGGTTGTGAGGTGCCAGAATAGCCCTCGACTCAAACAGGCAGTCTCGCTCATCAGTTTTCTCGAAGCTAGGGAATACTTCATGTATCAGGTCACTTGTCAACGATCCATTGGGCATGCAAATTGCAGCTGGCAGCTGCACATGACCTTCTTCATCTTCTGGCAGGCGTCCCTCACCAACCTGAAATGTACAAGTATTACTATTTACATTTAACTCCATCTTTCAAACCGTGCGTGTTTTAAAAAATCTTTCCTTCAAAAAATCTTTATTTCCGGGAACACACCACCCGAAATGTAATAAACTTGACGGAAATACTTTTTTAAATACATAAATAGAAAACTTACTTGCAATAAAAAATCGGAATATTGCACACTTTGAGAGTCTCCGGCCTCGGTCAGCAGCCGCAGGTTGCGTGTCAGACGATGTTGCCGAAATCCAGACCAAAGTGTACTTTGCTTAATGCAAGCTTCAAACGTGTTGGCTTCAGTCCCGCCCTTCACAACGGCCAACAGCTGCCGAAAATCGCCTGCGAAGACGACTACTAAGCCACCGAACGCCTTATCCACAATCAAGTCTCTCAGGCTTCGCTCAACTGTCTCAATATCTTTTCTATGCATCATAGACGCTTCATCCCAAACTATTAGCTTCGTATTCCGTAATTTCTGAGCCAAACTGCTCTGCTTTCCAATCGTGCAAAAAGACTTATCCTGCCGAACAGGTAGCACAGGAATCTTAAAAGCAGAATGCGCTGTCTGACCTCCAGGAAGCAAAGTAGAAGCGATTCCTGTGCTTGCAACAGCAAGTGCCACCTCCCCGCGTGATCTTACGTACGACAATAACAGCTCTAAAAGATAGCTCTTTCCAGTACCGCCTGGAGCATCCAGGAAATGCGTCCCACCTTCGCCACTGTGCAAGCTCTCGAGAACGGCATCATATACAGCTCGCTGCTCGCTCGTTAGTTGTTCTTCTCGCTCAGCAACAAGTATACTAAGCTGCTCAGGACTGTCGAAATGGGTCATCGCGGGTGTCATCCTCAGAGGCTCTGGAAGACCATAGTCAGATAGACTCTTTGCACCCATTGTAAGAAGCCGAGTTGCCAAATCGATGAGCACTCTCTGGTTCGTTTCTTCTTTGTCCAACTTTTCATGGAAAGCAAAATCTTCGCCCAAAGCCTCCGAAAATCTAGTCCACAGATCTACAGTATCCACCAGATCACCGTGCACTAAAATAATAGAGAATAAGCAGCGAAGTGCAGCTGGCATTTGTGTTTCCACAGCCTCCTCCATACACAATCGCCAGTGTTCGTCATCTTCCAGCAATCCCAGTGCTTTGCAGGCAGATCTGTAATCAGCGTACACAACGCCATTGACAGTCTTCAGAGCGTCGTAGCTTACTGGACCTCTGACGTGAAGTAGCGCCAGCCGAAGATAGAACACGTCCCCAGCTTTAGGACTAACAGTGTACATGCGGCCAATGCTTGGAAATTGCACAATGTCATCCTGGCCTTCAATCTTTTTCCCAAGCAATCGCCGTTTCCACTCTTTCCTTGCCGTGTTCCAGGTAAAGAAGCGTGGAACTTCAGTGTACAACAAACTTTGAGCAAATTCATCATCGCGGCACAAATCAAAGAAAGCAGTTAGTTTACTTTTCTGAGGTCTAGTTGCTTGTTCCATTACATTCTGCTGAGTGAAATAGACGCGGCCCTGATTCCTCAGATGCACGCACAGTTGAACGACAGGCGGAAAACGACTATGAATATCCATGCTGAGGATAATTTGCACGCCTTCACAAGGCCCCATGTAACGAGCCAGCAAATAGGACTTAATTTCATCACACTTTGGTACCTCATGACACTTTACTTCGTACACTGCAGCGTCCGGTCCTTTGTTAACATACTTTAAAACGTATTTTATAGCTTTAACTGTACAACAAATTTCCACGTTGATATGCGATTGAAACTCACGCAGAAGTGCCGGATTGTACGGCACCACAAACCTGGGATAGAGGAAAAGGAAAGGAAATGCAAGGGAATGTGGAAATTTTGATAAAAAAATACCATAGCGTAATTTTCCATCAACAACTCTAACGTATTTGCATTACTATATATAGTTATCTATGGAGAAAATACGAATACACTCGTAATTGAAGTTTAATTGAAGACGCACACGCACATCTGTTATGGGGATTAGTTAAACGGATATTATGTCGACGGTGTCAAGTTTAGGGTTTGCTAGAAATTAAAAATGTCGCATCTGAAACAACGTACTAAAAAACTGAAGCCATTTTTGATCTTCCCACTTTCACAATTCTTTCAGTTCAGACGCTATAAGCTTTCTAAATTTCTACGCAAGAAGAAAAATGCAGACTAATAGTTTCACTTCATTGAATTTATTACTTGATTCAAGGCCTCAGAATAAACAATCTCGAACGCTCACCCGTTATCCATTTCAACTTCACGACCACGGAAATTCTTTATTCCAACATGTCCGCCCTGCGCTGGCGATCTTCTTCTGTAATACGGAAAACCTCCGTCCGAAAGTATAGTGGCGATTTGGAAATCCTTCGGAAATCCTTTGCTACACACACCCTTTTGCATACACACGCAAGCTGGATTCATTGAACCACACGGACCATGCATCATGTTGTCGACAACCAGCCTGTGAAGCTCCGGATCTTCAACGAGGCTAGGAATTTCAGCGCTGACAACTTGATCGTAACGGTCTGGTGTGACTCTGTGCTGCGCTGACAGCCACAACAAGACATGAACATGCGGGAGGCCTGCAGGAAGGGATAAAGGGTTCAAGCAAAAATTGACAATTCATTCTTCATCCTCTCAAATTACACAATTCCGTCTAACCTGCTCCCCCACATCTTCCACATCGCAAATGTTTACAAATGGAAATAACCGACAGAACGCCAAGAACGTAATTTTCTTCTCCAATCAAACAAGAATCACACTCATAAAGGAAAACGAAAATCCATTCATCCAACCAAAAGGTCATTTTAATGCAATGCACAGTTAATATTTTCACATCTGACTAATTCGTATTATATGTAACGTAACATGACAACGTAAGCTTCATCAAACATTTCCTCACCTCTCTTCTGGTACTCCAGAGAAAGAACATGAGCCACCTGCACACCGAATAGCGTCTTGAGACGTTTCATCAGCGCCTTCTTTTTTAAGTCGAACACACGCATCACCAGATCGGGTCGGTCTGCAGTTGTCTGGCCGGGAAGCAGCTCCTGAAGAATCTCCTCCCATTTCGGATTCGCGGTCATGGTGATAAATAGATCAGGTCGACCGAATTGCTGAACATAGCTTAAAGCATCTTGCTGTCTTTCCCTTAGATATCGAGGGCCACCAACAAAGCTTGACGGTAAAACGGTGACCCGCTGACCAATTTTACTTGCGTCACCATTTGCAACAATCAGTGCGTCTTTCAAACCGCTGTAGGTTTCTGAACGCAAGTCGTCTTGATGTTGTGCGATATAATTTAGTCGCTCGCCTTCAATTTTCGCAGCTTGGTCTACTATGTACTGTTGGAACAGACGTCTTCCATAGTGCAGAGGGTTGAACACGTCAGCTCGAATCATTAGCATGTACGCATACATTGCTCTGGGTGTCAGCCTGCTGCCATTGGAGTTTGTGCGACCTAAGTACCAGCCATCTTCTCCTCTCGCATGGAACAGTACATACTCCAGAGGATCATAGCACCGGTGCGTCTCATCGATAAACTGTGGACTGTCTCCGTCTCTAAGGCGAATAACGATATCTCGACTGGCTGGCTGACTTCCACCATCGGCTCGATCAACAGTTGGAATCAGCACAGCGACCTCGCTTGCCTCGGGCAAATTGAACCGTCTGTCATTCACAAAAAAGGAACAAAGGTGCGATACATTCAGTCAGAAAGGCACACAATATTACCTGCAATATACAAAAGTGCAAAAAATAGATGAAACTACCGAAAGAAGTATACATTAATTGCATCTCAACATCCACGCTGTACAAGTCCTGAACGCCAAACGCGCTGAACGCCTAAGGCACTTCATTCACAGAAACTCACTTTAAATGTTCACCATCCGGTCTCCTATCCGCATGAATCACCAGGGATGCATCTTGTAGCTCCGGATCCTCGATTATCGACAGACGCTCAATTCAACGCAATTGGCAGGCAGGCAAGAAAGGTACACACATATATGCACATTGGTTGGCTCGCCTTCATTTTTTTACCTATACAGCAAGGGTAAGAGAGAATGCATTTCAGGCACTGATGCAATCAAATAAAATTCAAAGTTTTAGCAAGCCAGAGCAGCCGAGAAGGCTTGACCTTAAATAAACTCGACAAAAAACTCGTTTTTCGAATATTTACTTTAAATGTTCACCATCCGGTCTCCTATCCGCATGAATCACCAGGGATGCATCTTGTAGCTCCGGATCCTCGATTAGAACTTCGATAGCAGCTTTGAAACTCCGCACGTATGAATTTTCACGATGCAACATCGTCTGAAGAAGCTCCAGTACTGATCGATCCAGTCCCTTAACCAGTGCCATCCGATTGTCTAGCTCCGAATCGCAAAAGAAGATCTGGCAGTATTTCGCGGGCCTGCTTTCAGCGGGAAGCAGACTTCCGATCTTGTGATACAGCTCGCCTTGGACAATAATGTTTGCGCAGCCTCCAGGCATTTGCCGCTCTGCTACTCCAAAAGAAGTCATGTGAAGCGCAGCATTGTACTTTCGAATGTTATTCAGAAAGCTGCTACTTCTCTCATGCTCGCCCTGGTACAGCTTTCTAAGTTCTTCTGGTACGTTCAGTGGGGGTAGCTCAACTTTTCCTTTGCTACAGCACTGCCCGGGAGTCTCCAATTTCCACTTGAGAGCACCACATGTCGCACAGGTTGAGTCCATCCGGCCACATCGATGTGCAACAGTTGATGGCCTGAAGTGAAAAATACAAATAAAAAAATTGCTCCTGAAATACCTAGGAGCGAAATGTCACTTGTGAATGGCTGCATGGCACATACCTAGGAGCTCTGCTTTGCTCTGCTCTGCTCTGCTCTGCTCTCAGCAATAGTTATTCTAAGCTGTTCATGGTCCATGAACAACGGAGTGCCTCTCAGCTGGTCAGCAACAGCATGGAACCAGCAATTGCCATCGCCAGCCACATGTGTCACTTGTGAATGGCTGCATGGCACATACCTAGGAAATATAGTATTATGATCAATTATAATATATATCAATCAATATCAATATGATCAATTAGAAAATATATATATTGCATACAACTCACAAGTCCAGACTTCGTGCATTACGGTCAGAAGAAAGCCGACGCCTCCTTAGCTGATCCGCCTCCAAGCGGGCCTCCCGCTCGTGATACTCTTCAGAAGATCTTCGCTCCGCCTCTCGCTCACGTCCTGCATCCAGACGAGCTTGCCTTTCAGCATCCGTTTCGCCAGCTCTTCGCTCCGCCTCTCGCTCACGTCCTGCATCCAGACGAGCTTGCCTTTCAGCATCCGTTTCGCCAGCTCTTCGCTCCGCCTCTCGCTCACGTCCTGCATCCAGACGAGCTTGCCTATCAGCATCCGTTTCGCCAGCTCTTCGCTCCGCCTCTCGCTCACGTCCTGCATCCAGACGAGCTTGCCTTTCAGCATCCGTTGCGCCAGCTCTTCGCTCCGCCTCTCGCTCACGTCCTGCATCCAGACGAGCTTGCCTTTCAGCATCCGTTTCGCCAGCTCTTCGCTCCGCATCTCGCTTACGTCCTGCATCCAGGCGAGCTTGCCTTTCAGCATCACTTTCAACCAGTCGCCTTCGCTTGGCCGCGCGACTTTTCTTTGCAATACTAGCACCACGTCGAGTCATTGAAAACTGTATAATAAGCTAAGCTATAGGAAAATTGTTGTTTAACTTATGACTTAAACCATATACATGTCTGAATTTCTCACTGCACACGTGAGTGTACACTTCAGTAAACGAATTCAGTCAGCCAGGGTCGGGGTAGGCAGGACACACAGACGCTCAATTCAACGCAATTGGCAGGCAGGCAAGAAAGGTACACACATATATGCACATTGGTTGGCTCGCCTTCATTTTTTTACCTATACAGCAAGGGTAAGAGAGAATGCATTTCAGGCACTGATGCAATCAAATAAAATTCAAAGTTTTAGCAAGCCAGAGCAGCCGAGAAGGCTTGACCTTAAATAAACTCGACAAAAAACTCGTTTTTCGAATATTTAATCCTCTTAGAATGGAGCAATTTCAACCAAAAAAGTTGTGCATCGATTCCAGGAAATTTCTGATCTAATGGTGCAAGTTTGAAGAAAATTGGTTGAGCCGTTTTTGAGAAAATCGATTACACGCACACACACACACACACACAGCTCAAGATTAGTATATAAGATTGGTATAAAAATTGCGTACAACATTTGCTAATTGTACATACATTTTTGTGAGGCTCTCTACGTACCAAAAATAAGCCACTAAGTACTTGTACCCCTCCGCGCCCATCTATAGACTCCTACAGCCTTTAACTGATTCAATATTTCTTAACTTTCTGCTAGCGCACTGTAATGTACATTTAATATGTTCTTGTCTTAGCAATGAGCGTGGAAAACTCTAACGCCTCCACCCCCGCCTCGCACTGCGCGGAGAGCAATCAAACACCTGTTCAAAGCCAATCCAATCTCTATCTCTCTCTCTTCTCTCTCTTCTCTTCTCTACATATACTAATTTTCACGTGTTGTTTGTCTTGTCTGTCTGTCTGTGTGTCTGTGTGTCTGTCAGTTCGACATCTCCTCCTAGAATACTGGCAACTCAGCGTTGAAACTTATATGGGAAAATCGGAATTTTTCCGAGGAAGGCTACAGGCTATTTTAATTGTGAAATTTCAATTTCTAAGATCCTCAAAAAAGCAGAAAACCTGAAAAGTGCTTTTAAATAACCTTCTTTGGTCACATTTCTGCTCAGAACTGAAAAAAAGTTAGTCAGTTTGATGGGTTGCATCATAATTTTTGGCCTATCTGTTTAGTGTAATTTCTCTCCAGTGGGGGTCGGCTGTCTGTTTGAAATTTTGGTGGAGAGGAGGCCGTGCTCACATTGTAACTGCCTTAGTGCATTGGCGGAGAGAGTGCCGCGAGTCAACTGATATTGAGAGTCTGATTTGTTCAATATTGAAGTGCGTACAATGGGCAGGGCAGAGTTGTCTGGGTTAAAATTCAATTGATAAAATTGGCAGGCCTCTCACTGTAGGCGGAAAAGAATGTACTCACTAAAAAACTGGCTGCCCCTCCTTAGCTGAAAAAAATGTAGTCAGTTAGCTAGGTTGCGCCATAATTTGGGCGGAGAGAGAGTGCCACGATTAAGTCGGCTACTATTGAGCGGTCTGATTTGTTCAATAAACAGCTGCGTACATTTCACTGAGTTAGGGCAGGCTGGGTTATAAATTTTTAATTGATAATATTGGCAGGCCTCTCAGTGTAGGCCGAGAAGAATGTACTCACTGAGATGGCTGACTTTTTTGGGCAGGAAAGCATTAAAATTTTAATCGTGAATTGTGCTTTTATTTCGGAAGATTGGTTGTTGAAACTTCTATTGCTGGAAAGAGCTTGAAAGGATTATTTCAGGGATATGATTTTCTTTTCGAAACTCTGGAAACTGTAGATGCTGAAGGCGGAGAAAGTTTTCCCCGTTCATTTTTTTCAATGAACGTACAGTGTCGGCTAAACTGCAAAGGAGAGAGAGGCTGCCAATCAGTGCTTTGCACATTCTGACTGGCGGTCGACTGAGCAGGGTTCTGATTTAATTTATTAAAACCAGGTGTACACTAATTGGGGCGAAGAGGAGGCTGTTGACTAACTTTTCAATTTTAAATTTGCACCTTTGCCTTGGCGGAGGAATGTGCTTACGAATAGAGCTGGCCTGGGTCTATCTTACTGTCCTCAAATGGACTATTCTGAGTTCACCTGATTCAAAGTTCACGGAGTTCTCTTCGCATAGTTAGAATTTGATGAATGGAATTCAGGCGATGGGAGATAGCTGGTGGTAGATGGTAGAAGAGGCGATGGGAGATGAGGCGATGGAAGGTGGGAGATGAGGCGATGGCAGGTGGGAGATGAGGCGATGGGAGGTGGGAGGTGGGAGATGAGGCGATGGGAGGTGGGAGATGAGGCGATGGGAGGTGGGAGATGAGGCGATGGGAGGTGGGAGATGAGGCGATGGGAGGTGGGAGATGAGGCGATGGGAGGTGGGAGGTGAGAGATGAGGCGATGGGAGGTGGGAGATGAGGCGATGGGAGGTGGGAGGTGAGAGATGAGGCGATGGGAGATCAGGAGATGGGAGTTTGATCCCCTCAACTTCCTCCGGCGAAGGCGAAGGAAGGCGAATAGAGCTGAGGCGAATAGAGCTGGCCTGGGTCTATCTTACTGTCCTCAAATGGACTATTCTGAGTTCACCTGATTCAAAGTTCACGGAGTTCTCTTCGCATAGTTGGAATTTGATGAATGGAATTCAGGCGATGGGAGATAGCTGGTGGTAGATGGTAGATGAGGCGATGGGAGATGAGACGATGGGAGATATGGCGATGAGAGATGAGGCGATGGGAGTTGGGAGGTGGGAGATGAGGCAATGGGAGATCAGGAGATGGGAGTTTGATCCCCTCAACTTCCTCCGGAGGAGGAATTCCGCTTGTTCCTAAACACCAATGGTTGAACATTCAAGTGACCAAGAACGATAACGACAGTTATGATAAGCACCCATTTATTTACTGCAACAACTACTGCCAGAATCATGCGCAGCTTTTTGATGATTTGCTTAAAAGTACGCCATGGCAGGCAAAAATCTGCAAAATCAGAGGAAATGAATTTGAAGAGCCTAGAAGGTCTTTTGCATATGGGTTGCCATACTCCTACGCTGGAGTAGAGTGGAAAGAAAACCAAGACTGGCCCGACAGCCTTCTAGAATTAAAACAAAAACTATCGTCCGAGTTCGGAGTAGACTTTAACAGCGCACTCTTGAACCTCTACAGAGATGGCAATGATTCAATAAATTTCCATCAAGATAACGAATCGTGCCTAGGAGACAATCCTACTATCGCCAGTCTTTCATTGGGAGCCACTCGAGGCCTTTCTATTGAAAACATCGAGGAAGGTCTCAGCTATGTAGCCGTCATGCAGCCAGGAAGCATGGTGGTGATGCAAGGCACCTCCCAATCTAAATTTCGACACGCTGTTCTCAAAACCGGTGAATGCCCACCGCGCATCAATATAACATTCCGCCACATAAAAAAGAACCAATGCAGTATCTCAACCGATCCAGCTGTTGTAGAAGTGAACGAAGAGAAAAGCCCGAACTCACAAAAAAACCGAATGTCCGCGTCAGCCGACGATGTAGAAATGCCGATCGACATCTCGTTCCTCAGTCAACCTCTTCCAAGCCAGGTCAGAAGAACAAGTCTTAGGAAAAGAAAGACAACAGACGACGCAGATCAGAGGGCAAGTACATCAGCAGACGAATCCAGTGGTGTTGAGACAGCCAGCGCGACAGAAGCAGGCGTCAAATCCAAAAATCCAAGATCGGGCCAAAAAAAGAAGAAGAAAAGCTCCCCAGAAAAGTCAAGGCAGAAAGAGAAAGAAGTACAAGCAGGACCAATTCTGGTGGATGCAGCAACAAACACTGACCAGGGCTTATTGATGGACACAGATTGGAAACGATTGAAAGTCGTCGAAGAAGGGGTTGCTGCCGCACTCAGTCAGATTAAACTGTTGTCGAACAGTCTGTGCATGGACGCCCTCATCCAAAAAACACGCAACAGCCTGCAGTCTCTAACCGAAAGTTTAAAGCACGAGCTCGAACTTAAGCTTAAAGAAAGTCAAACTGCGCTTCAAAAGTCACTCAACAGCACTAAATCCGACATTGTCAACCAGGTAAAGCAGTCAATTGTGTCAAACAAAGAGGCGATTATTTCTGAGGAAAGATCTTCAAAAATGGAAATTTTAAAAGGACAAAAAATTACCGAAGACATCCAGCTAGCAGTGTCCAAGATGGTCACAAACCAAGAAAAAATGCGACCTCGCGAAGCATCAGACCAAGAGATAAAAACTTACGCCGAAAAAGTAGGTGCCACAAAGGGCACAACAGTGGATCCTGGACAGTCTGCACAAAGCTCCAGGGCTTTGAAGGTACACGACGCTGTGGTCCTCAGCTCAAACAGAGGCCGTGCTATAGACTATCGAAGAATTTTTCCATGTAGCACTCTGCGAGTTTTGTACCACGAGTCGAACACAGAGCTAATCGAAATCCTAAAAAATCCAAAAGTAGGAGCTCAGGAGTGCCTTATGATTGACTTTAGTAGTGGCCCCTCTCATGAGCAGGCATACAAACTAATTACAGCAATCGAACAAGGAAAATTACACCATGGTCCCACCTGCCAACACTTGATAATTACTCCAGAGAAGAATAAACTTATTCAAGACCTCCTGGAAAAAGAGCTTAGCGAATTCGATATAAAACACAAAGTGATTAGTCTCGAACTGTCCGACTTTCACGGAAATGAAGACTGGCTGACTAGTAGCGGATCTGCGTTTACCTTTTCGGTCATCTCAAGTGGTGTCAGCAGCTGAAAGCTAAAAACGAGAGCAAACTTTCAACAGCGGGTTCGCTTTAGACGCAGCAGCAACGGCCGTAACAACATCAAACAGCACTATTCAGGTCACGAAAACATCACCAGCCATCGTGCACGCCCCAGCTACGGCAACAATAGCTACCGGCAACAGTACAGCAATTACAGCGGATATTACAAGCCCGGAGACAGTGACAGAGGCTACCGTTACCCGCGAAGCAATCTCCATGACAACCGAACAAGCTACAGCTTCAACAATGGCAGTCACTTCGCTCTCGGCGGAAATAGCGGCTACGGCGGCCGCCTCAGCCGCGACCCCTACCAAAACTACACAGGCCGCAATCGCGCCCCTGCAGACTTCAGAAGGCATTTTCCGACGCCTTACTAAGCTGGTCAATGGCGGGGTGGAGGCGTGGAGACTCCGTGTGCTCTTTTGTTACTAACGAATACCTAAAGCCTTCTATCAGAAATCAATATTCTAAGTTCGCCCCCTATTTCGTTCGAACATTTTCCTTATATTAACATATTTATACTGTAATCAATTGCAAAAATGTCATTGTTATCCGGTAACGAAATTTTTATCCCCCCAAATTCGGTAGGAACGCAGAGCAGTAATAAACAGCAAAATTTAACTAAAAAACCCGAGCTGTTAGTAACTAGCTGGAACATAGATGGTTTGACGTTCAGTGGCAAGTGCAAACTACAATCGCCAAGCTTCCAGGAACATATTCAAAATAGAGACGCAATATTCCTCTGTGAAACACACTCCCGACTAGAAACATTGGAATCCAACTTAACGATGGATTTCTCTAGCTTTGGTGCAGATGGGTTAAAAATTAGCGGCATAAACCGAGGCAGGCTTTCCAATGGGATGGCATTTCTCGTAAGAAAATCCCTGGCTCCCACTGCATCTTTGGTACACAAAAGTGACTTTGTATTGGTTTTAAAAATAAAGACAACAACTGGAGCAATGCCTTTGTTCATTTTAGGCTGCTATGTGCCCCCTGAAAGTTCAAAATACTATAAGGAAGAAATTTGGGATGATTTAAAAAATCTCATTCACAGCTACTCCACAGAAGGCGTTCTAGTAACAGTAGGCGATTTCAATGCTCGAACCGGGACAATGCAGTCAAATAGTGATGGGTTTGGTCATAGACAATGCCAAGACAAGGAAAAAAATAAACATGGTTTAAGACTAATCGAGGTCTGCTGTGAAACAAAATCGACAGTCCTCAACGGCTCCATCCAGGGAGATTTATTGGGGAACTATACCTATAGCTGTTCACTAGGGCGTAGTACAATTGACTACGCGATTGTAAGTGGAGACAACAAAGAAATTGTTTCGGATTTTTTCGTGCACCCCCAAAGCCACCTGTCTAAGCATTGCGCCATCACAGTCGAACTCAAGACACCTAACCTCACGGTTGCACAGAAATCGGGCTTGGAAAAAGGCATAGCTTACAAAATTTCCCCCAGGTGGAATAGTGAGCAGCAGCGGAGGTACACTGAGGCACTGCAAGCGGGCCACTGCGCAGGAGTCATCCAAAAAATCCTCGACTTAGAGACCCATCAAGACACAAGCATAGACAGAATTTCAGATGATATTACAGAATTTCTGGGAAACTGTGTAGTTTCGGAAAGTAGTATTAAACCAATCATTCCAAATAAATTTTGGGTCAATAGAGACAATACTTTAAGGTCTTTAAGTAAGTCACTGAAATACGTAGCAAGAAAAAAACATCGAAGACCAGCAGATATGGATCTAGCTAATGAATATGAAGAGTTGGCAAAGAAATATAAGCAACAGCTAAAATTGCTGAGGTATAAAGATATCAATGATAGCATTCAGAGATTGGCCTCCTCAAACTCCCCTAGAACATTTTGGGCGGGCTTAAAGAGAGCCGAAGAGCTACTATTTCCAACCAGGCACACTCAAGGAGCACAAGCTCCAATTGTTGACATAGAAAGCAACCTTGTAAATGTCTTTAATGCGCATCCCCCTGTAACAACGCGAGTTGACAATAATAGGACGGAGGCGGTAGTAAATAGCACCCCAGAAGTCATTACTTGTGAAGAATTAGACAAAGCTGTTAAAAAGCTGAAAAAAAGAAAGGCAGCAGGTATAGATGGGATAACCAACGAGCATATTTTGTATGGGTACAGTGTACTAAAACCTATTTTATTGAAACTATTCAACACTATTTTAAGTCGTGGTTATACTCCTAGACAGTGGTCCATAGCCCTAGTAACCCCAATTTTTAAAAAGGGTTCCCGAAGTGACCCTAAAAATTACAGGCCCATCAGTGTTCTACCAGTGATGGCTCGTCTATTTTCTTCTATTATTTATGAAAAGCTCGAGAAGTCTATTAGAATGACAAACTTACTATCTGCTAGTCAAATAGGCAATAGGAAAGGCTACCGAACTTCCGACCACATCGCCACCCTACTTACCCTTATACAAGAAAAGAAACGAAAAAAGAAACCCCTGCACTTAGTTTTCTTCGATTTAAAAAGTGCCTTCGACATGGTGCATCACCATACGCTATTTAGGCGGCTCAAGGAGCTTAATGTCGGGACTGAAAAAGTAAATGTTTTAAGGAGCATGTACTCAAGTGCGAAGTTTTGCATTAAAGTAGCTGAAGGTACTTCCACCAAGGAGCATGCGATAACAAATGGAGTTAGACAAGGTTGTCCCCCTCCCCACTTCTATTCGCACTATACATTGACCCGTTGAGTAAAATTCTTAGCAATTCCTTCGACAGCAAGACATATGTAATGAATGAAGAAATCAACAACCTACTTTTTTGTGACGATTTAGTCATATTTGGAGAAGACCTAGGTGAGCTACAGAAGGGGCTCGATAAAGTGGCTGAGTTCTGTCACAATAACATGTTAGAGATAAATATACAGAAAACAAAGCTCCTAAGTTGTAATACTCACACAAAAGCTACTGGTAGGTTGATCCTCCATGGGAAGCTTGTAGAATCGGTTCAAGAGTGGAAATATCTGGGCTTCCACCTGAACGCAAAAGGAACTGCTGATAAACACATTATAGAAACGTGTAAAAAATGCGGATATCCAATCGCTCTATTGAGAAAGTTAGCGGGGTTTAAGGCGGTAAGTTACAAACAACTGAAATTGTTTTGTGCAGCTATGATAGAAAGCATAATTCTATATGCGTCTGAAGCCTGGGGGGCCTTCGTTACATGGAACTTAGGACCTTGGGATTTTTAAAGCCCTACTACAAGTACATAGCAACACAGATAATAGTGGAGCGCGCTCAGAACTCGGTAGATTGCCACTACTGTACAACATCCAAAAAAGAACCATTTCATACTGGTCTTCACTGGCGAAGCGTCCAGATTCCATAATTTCGAGATTAGTCAGCGATCCCGCATACAAAGATGTAGGGATAAGATTAAAAATGAATAGTGATGTTTTTCGAAACACCAACACGGGAGCTAGCATTAGGAAAAATTTCAAAACGCACAAAGAAAACTTCGAGACTCAATTTATGACGCACTGGAAACAAAAAACTCAAAACTCTGCCAAGTTAGGGCACTTCTATTATACTTTTAAATGCTTTAACACTCCTGAGAGATATTTGGAATTCTTAGACCCAGAGTCAAGGAAGCTTTTTTCAACTTTTAGACTAGGAAACCATAGGTTAGCCTGTGAAACCATGAGATCAGTGAGACCAAAAGTTCCGTACGAAAACAGAATTTGCCCAAAGTGCCACTGCGAAGTAGAGAATGAGATACACTTTATGCTTAAATGCACCTGGGAGGAATATCAATTAACGCGAAAAGCGTTCATTGAAAATGTTGCTAAAAATATACAGAACTTTAGCCTTCTGACAGATGAAGATAAAGTATTCTATCTGATGACACAGGAAGACAAAAATCTAACGAAGGAGCTAGTAGAATTCATTACAGAGATGAGTAAAATTAGAAATATATAGCTAATACTCGTACTACTGCTCTGAATACCTACTGAAGTATTGCGTTGTCTATTTTAACAATCCCAAATATTAATCGTTCTTATCAGTCCACCCGCTCTGTATCGCTCTGTATTATCGTATTACTTATTCATTTTTTTCTCGTTAGTTTGTTTTTTTTATACAAATAAAAATTTATAAAAAAATCAGCACCTTTTTGCGTGCGCTAATAAAAAAAAATAGCTAAGCCAGGGGCTTCTGAAGTTCTGATTGGCTGGGGGTTGACATTGATAACTTCGCCCACTTATTGTATGTGGGCACCAATTTGCAAGTATAAAAACAAATAAACCGTCAGCCATGCTCTTGGCGCTTCGTTTTGCTATAATATTTTGCAAATACATGCGAGTAGCCAAAGAGGAAAAGAATTGATAAAAATATATTTTTCTCAGTAAGTTTGTTGATGATATATTTTTGGCTATTTTATTTTTAAAGGAACACTTAAAATCGCCCTGTTGTACCAGATTATAATTGAATTTACTCATACTTAAGAATGCGGCTTAAATCTCTACATTTTACAATAGTTTTATTGATACATTTTTTTAATAATTCGATTTAGTTTTCTTTTGCTATGCAAATTATCTAGACAGTAAGATCAGCCTGAAAAAAACAAATTGTAAATTAATTGACAGCGCGGTTTTCTTAAGTCGGTTTTTTACTACTCGTAGCACTGGTTAGTTGTCTATATGGTTTCAGAATAAGACAACGCTCAATTGCCACGAGTGACGTTGTATAGTTGTTCCCCTTCATAAGCCTTTCCTTCGGTGGAAAGAGACTAGATAGAAGCTAGAAAAAGACTAACTAGTCTGTGCCTTCGCTACTGATTATAAATTTGAGATTACATAGATGATAAACTGGAGTCATTAGCCTGTTGACTCCCTTGATGGTGTGTCAACAACGCAACCGGAAGTGATAAGCGAATTGAGTCGTGAAGACCATAGTAAGGATAAAGAACTAGAGTGCTTTACTAACATTCAACGCCTCGTTACTGTCTTTATCATGTTAGTCGGACCTCTTGATTGAAGTCGTCTATAATAGTCAATCGATAATCTCCCAACCGGTACAATGACCAGTATTTTCGTCGTCTATGATATTATGAGCCCAAATCAAATTAAAGAGACTCTAAGAAAGAGCATCACAAGCGCAGGTAATTGCGCTTACGAGGCTATCCCTATTTTTAAAGTTCACTTTTCTTTAAAGTAGGAAAGTAGGCGCGATCGATGCAAGAGAACCTACAAGTATCAGTTAGGAATCACAGGCGGCCTGCAGTCATGCTCCCCTATTATTACTGGCTATCTTCTTCCTCAGTGCTGTGTTAACAAAGGTTCACACATTTTAAAACAATAAATTTATTCATTTCCTAGACAGTTGCAGTAAAATACTAGGCCGGCAAAAATACTATTTTAGTTCAAGTTCAAGTTCAAGTTCACTTGTAATGCTGCAGTTAAAAGCTGCTGTGTGTGGCCGTTCCCACGGGTGAACCGAACTTTGCAGCAAGAATAGTACGTTTTTTAGTCTGCTATTAGTTTTGCTTATGCAAGAAAAGCCATACAAAAAGTGTACGCATGCGGAGCTGGGTGATATTTAAGCTAAGTGATTATTTTTTCTACAACTAAACAAGACGACAAAACTCAAAGCCTACGTGCGCACTCAATTAAATTAATTGCCATTTTTAAACATAGATTATAGCATTACGCTCGTACATCCAGCAATGCACTAAACTATGCTCTTCAACTACAAAACGCAGTGCCGCTAGTTTCCATCGCCATTATAAAAATGATAAAAATTTAATTAAATTGTTTTAATGTACCAATCGCATGAAGCTAAACTTGATTTTAAAAAATTCAATTCTTTTCTGCAGGTTCTGCAAAGTCAAACAAGAAACTTTTTTGTTTGAGTAAAGCCGAAGCAACTTCTTTTATGAGATACTCCTTCCGCAAAAATACTCAGAAAAAGAAAAGATCTGTCGAGAGAAGTTTTGCATTTGTCATTAAAGTGTACTTTTTCTTTGCGTGGGCTGGTTTTGCGTGCAGTAAATCTTGAAATTGTTAAGGTTAAACGCCTTTTAACCCCGCAAAAAGACCGCCTCTTTTCTACTTGAAGAAAAATTCTTAGCAGACGGGGAGAATGGCAAAGTAAAACTTGCCAATTTAGTTGGAGCTCAGAATCGTGAAGGGAAAGGGAAATAAAGGGAAAAGTGCAACGGGTTTTTTAATTCTAGCTTTCAAATTGGCCTGAGGATAGTCTTCAGATCAGTAAATATATTGTTCTGGTAACGCTATCTGATTCTACCAAGTAAATCTTCTTTCCAAAATCAGAAAGTCAATAGAAACGCAAGCCAGTGAAACCGGACACTGAAAAGCCAAATCGGCAAGTGAGGATACCCCCAGCAAACCAATCATAGTGATTAAAATTTCAACACCGATTAGTGAATATTTGGGTCTTCTTTGCTTTCTGAGTTGTTCCTAGTAGCGTAAACAGTTATTGACTGAAGTTTACGAGCTACATTGCTAAGTGCTTAAAATAAGGCGAAATATAAAGATGATATCAAAATTAGTGAATCTGCATGTTTAATAATTTAATAGAGCAGTCTACCAGTTGCAAACAGACTCTCTCTAACTTTTAACCTCCGTTCAGCAAACGCTCTCTGATTGGCTCCAGATTGTTATATGAATACAGACAGGAGCTGAATTGTTCCCCTGCTCCAATTTGTAATTTTTTGAGCTTCCCTAGCAAAAATTAAATGGCAATCATGACGGGAGCCTCACTCTGCTGTCTTCTATGCATCCTTTCCACCGCTTTTGGCCTCAAGGTTCACCTGAGCGTGATGTCCGGTTGTGCCGAGAACACGACAGACCTGTTGCGGATCAGCGGAGTTCGAGATGCTCGCACCTGCTCGGTGGAGTGCGCGCTGAGACCCGACTGCACCGCCGTGTTTAAGCGGGACGACGCCTGCTACCTGGCCAACGCCGGTCAGTTTGAGGCGCTGTGGAGGCCTCTGGACTGCGTCAGCGAGGTGAGTTGATGCATGTACCTTTTCAGCTGCTAACTTAATCATGATTTGTTCAAGTTGCTGGGAAGCGCATTTTCATTTCAAACATGTCAAAATAGCTCTAATCATAAGGCAGGTGCGAAATCACACAGATTATTCAGGACAGGCTAAAAAACGTCAGCACAGCATCTAAAGCTACGTCAATACCAACTACTACTGGTGAAGCCCCAACCACTCTGACTACTGCTGGTGAAGCCACAACCACTCCGACTACTGCTGGTGAAGCCACAACCACTCCGACTACTGCTGGTGAAGCCACAACCACTCCGACTACTGCTGGTGAAGCCACAACCACTCCGACTACTGCTGGTGAAGCCACAACCACTCCGACTACTGCTGGTCACGCCTCAACCACTCTCACTACAGCCAGTAACGCTTGTGTACCTGTGAATCAAGCTTGCTCGGTCGAAGGTGATGTTGTAAAAGACTGCAGCAGTGATATTCACTACTTGCAATGTGTTCACGGCAGGTACATTCAGAGACCGTGCGCAGCTGGAACTTATTGGTCTACTGGCACCTGCCCCTGACTTAATCACGCAAGAAGCTGAATTTGAACTGTCCGTGTGAAACAATCAAAGATAACAATTTTTTTGTAGGGGAGAAAACAAGTCAATTTTTATATTGAAGCTACGTTCGTAAACTAACTGGCAAGGCATAGTAAAAATTGAGTTTTAATGTCATGAAATTATACAAACTTTTAACGACTTTTTCGACGAGGTACAAAATAACTCACCTTCGATAATTGCTCTACTACCTGAAAACATAAGTGATTTGTGAATATTAATAATCTTTTTTAAATATTTAAATACAAATCTGAAAGCATGAGTACACTTGCATTGCAGCCTAACAGCACTTGACAGCTTCCTATCTGTGAGCAAAGCAGCTAAGGCACATGGGAGCAAATAAGCATAGTTGGGAAATGTCTGCTGCGTCAGGTGACTTAGAGCAGACTTTAAAAGGCCTTATGGAACCTAAAAAAAATAGTCAGACAATAAAAAATTTTTGGGAAATTCCTATAGTTGGACAGATAATTGGTAACGCTGGAAGTTGGGAAAAAAATTTCCAGACTATAGCTTTCCAAATCCATCCCTCTGGGAGGTTGTTTGCCTTGCTAACAGAGTTGACAATGCTATCTGGAAATGTATTGCGTTGCTGCTGATGTAAGTCGCATTTCCAAATAAAAATGCGCCACTTTTATTTTGTTTTAGAAAACAGCCGAGACCACTAGACTAATAGGACGTACGAGCTATGTTGCGAGCTAGTTTACGAATAAAGCTCGTGTGTGGCATTACTTTAGCTAGGCGTGTCAATGCAATGCAATTAATTTCTCGTAATAAACTCAATAAAAGCAAGTGATAATTTTAAATCAGTTATAAATGGGTGACAATTACTGTTTTAGACATCCTAAAACATCATAAAAGATTTAAAGCTGTTGCTTTATCATACTTAGTCGTCAGGCCTAGAAGGTCATTAGATGTGAAGATGTGAAAGGTGACCACCGAGTGGTGGCAGCCTTGTTGGGGCTAATCCTGTGACACTAAGACCAATAAAAATACACCTTAGCAACAAGCCACCGCATGCTTAAGGTTGCAGCTCTCAGCTCATCAGCTATATTAAAACGACCATGCTAGTGCAATTTATTACATTGCATTTTCAGACCTAAATGTACGACTCGTTGTTACGCTGCTTACCCTCCACATTAGAAGCTCGCTGAAGGTAAAAACTAACGTGGGCTCTGTTTTTTCGAACAATATTTGCGTTTTTTAATTTGCTGCAGATCCAATCGATCAAAGATTGACATACGGATCAAACTCGATTAAAGGTAACATCAATGCTCCTAACCGTCCCTCATGCACCTCCTCTCGAGAAATCCTTTGTCTTTGTAATGATGCATTTTCCTCTCCATTTGCATTAATTTAAATTCAGTGCTTTGTTCTCTATTGATTCCCACTGCTTGATATTTATCAAAACGAGCGTATTTTGCCTCCTGATTGAACCTTTTAAAATAATCGCAAAAATCCACCCCTTTACAGACTGCGTCAGTTTATACGAGTAATTTTCTGATTAAACCATCAGACTTTTGTTTTTTCTCATTACGCGTCACCAGCAAGGATTTGGAGAGAGAGAGAGGCAGATACGGCAACCGATTCTGAGACAAATATAAAAAGTGGATTTGCAGGGTCTAGGTCTTTATTGTGTTCAGTTCTTTCGACTTGGCAACTAAAGTCATGGCCTTATACGCTACTTCATATTGTAGCTTTCACCACAATAAGCCGACCCCGTCTTATCACTTGCAAAATATTTCAGTCAATTAAAGTTTTCTTGTATTTTTTTAATTTTTGTGAAGTTATGTATTCAGAAACTTTTTCTTCACAGAGAATGAAGATTGTGTTGCTCTGGTTGCTCGAAGGAACCTGACGTATTGTCCGTTCCGCAAACAATTCATCAATTGATGGGTTTGGGCCGTGGAATTTTAGCCGCTCTCGGTTAAAGAACAGACAGGAGCACACGAACTGCTGAGCATCTTTGTTGTCATACTCGAAATTGTAAAACAGACAAGTCTCACTCCTGAGGTCACCCCGAAAGATGCAGTGCCTCGCAAAGCAGCTATGATCAGTGAGGGTCATGCTAATAGCTCGGATGTCTTTCCGAGTGAGGTTTATAGAAGGCCATTCAGGAGGTGCCGGGAGGGTTGTAGTACTCCCGCTCTAGATTGATGGCAGGTTGGAACTTCATCCCATCACTCCCTATACAGATGGGCTGTCCAGTTTTTAATCTGACGATTGATAACTGACTTAGGTACAGAAACAGGGCACTGCTCTGTTCAGCCAGGTAGTGAACGAGTTTGTTTCCCTGGAATCCCAAGTGCCCTGGAATCCAGATGAGCTGGATGGTATTTCTTTGCGCCATACATTTCAGTTTGCCGGATACAATTATTCTCAGATGAGATGACGATAATGATGACAATTATGAAGAACTCGCTAGATTTTCGTAAAAATATGAAAACGTTAATTTGACACGTACTACTCTTAGGTTTCGTTTCAGGACACGTGCATTTTGCGCAGGCTATGGTCTTGGTTGAATGAAAATTTTTGCTGTAACATGGAATAAATAAAAGACCTTGGAGCAAAGACACTTTAATCCTATGTTTAGCATGAATAGCATGGCATTGTATCTTTTTTGAAGATTGATGCAGTGAAATAATGTAACACGCAGTTAACGGAAGCCAACGGAAATCAACGGTATATTTGCAGAGGCTGCAATGTTCATTGGATGATTTGATAAATTTCAAGTCTTTTATGTCTAAAATGGTCACAGTTGCATGCGCAAGGCTTCAGAGTGCTTATGGTCAGTGAAATTTCTGAATAATTTACAGCTTCATTGCACTTGAGCAATCCAACTAACTGTTGAAAAGTGAATTTCAGCTTCAAGCCAGCTTCAAGCTGTAAGAATTTGACATATTTTGACGAGCAGTGAGTCAATAGCTATTTTATAAGATTAATTAAGCTTTAAGCTTAAGGTAAATTTAACTAAATAAAACTAAAGAATTAAACATCAAAATGGTTGCCACTAGTTGTGGGAAAAATTATAGTTGTATCCCTAACGCGCTAGAATTGAGTCAATGAGTCATTGACAAATGGTGAGGGATGCTTTTTTTCTAGGGAATAACAAGGACTACTAAAGAACATTAATTAAACATTTTGTTGGGGACTCACTTTTTCGCTCGCGTCGCATTCATTTTTTCAGACACATCCTTTCCCTCTACTTATGGGCAGTAGTGTGACGCTTAACCCCGATCTTTTTTCATTTTCATATAGACCAGTAAAGGTCTCTAGGTCCTTTATGTCTAGAGTCGTAAATCACTGTTCCCAGACAGACTGACCCCTATTTTGATAGCTTTTAGGCGCCAGGTGGCGTCTGTGGGACACGTGACTGTGGCGGATTCTTTTGTTCGCTTTTGACAGCTAGACATCCTTTCCCCCCTAATTCTATTGTTCTCTTTTTGGTTTTTTCGATACTTTTTGACAGCTAGACTTGTGACCCCTAAAAGTACTTTGGGATTTAGGATTAGGGATTTCTCTTCAACTTCTTCAACTTCTCCGCGTTAAAAGGATTAAATTTGTATATTTTTGCCTCTCTGTGTGATAATCTGCTGCGGAAACCCATAAATCATTTTGCTCGTAAATTGTCATTTTTTGGCGCCATCTGTCGTGTGATTTATGATCCCCGGAGACTGGGTTAGGATCGGGTAGGGTCACGTGATCAGACCATCAGCCTATCAGAAAATTACACGACCGTTATAACAAACGGTGCCTGACCAATCGGAAAAATCAGCGATCAGTTTAACAAATCGGCGCGGGGCGCGCCTATTTAAAGCGCCACCGAGCGCGCTCGAAGGACCAGACGTTCTGACAAGTCGGCGTCACGTTCTGACATCCTGGCGCTCTGAAGGTTCGACAACCGGTTCAGACGGCCCCTTAGTTTTTTAGGATCAACATCTTCAATTTAGTCAGCAACTCCTCCCTAAAGACATCAGCGATCAACAACATCGATCAGCCCCATCACGGTTAACATCAGCCGCTATTATCAGCACAGCTAGAGAGCAGCTGCAACTGTCCAATCGTCGAGATTAGGCGAGAGCGACACGTACTAACGGTCGAGTTCGAGATCTACCTCGGTCACTGTGGAGTTCGAGACGGTCTAAAGTGTAGTAATCTGATTGGTCTGGTGAGAGGTCACTTGATCTTGCCAATCGAGTGTATTCGAGATCGGTCCCCGATCTTAGCAGCTTAATAGGAATTGGCGCATTTTTCTCATTGCTTATTTTGTGCTGATTTAGGACAGTGAATATTAAGTAGTCATAATATATCGCTAACGTAGTTCATTGCTCTGATCATCATAGGCATTGAAAGAGATTAGGTGTGAAAGCTAAATAATTCAGTTTTTATACTCTTTTTTTTACTCTTTATTTACTCGCCATGCTGGCTCACATGAGCAGCTAAATTAGTTGGCGCCGGTCATGGTGGACCAAAGGCGGACCAGTCATGCAGTCAGTCAGTCAGTGATTCATGCGATCAGAGTCCAGATTGAGGACTCAGCTTCAGCTGTACTTTAGTGCAGTTCGGGGCGGCGCGGCAGCCAAATTATTAATGTAACTTAATGTAATCTTTAGAGTAGTTAGGGCGCGCTTTCGGAAGAGTCTAATTAGGTCATTTCAGCGCTTTGCAGCAGTTAGTTGAAGCATCGAGGCTAAAAGCTGGGATATTCCCTATCCACTCCTCTTAGTAATATAATAGTGCATTTCCGAGTCCACATAATCCGATCCATGCAAGAACCCCCTGCAAAAGTCCTCTCTGAGCCTGCCTTGGTTATGCGATCTAGTCCCTGCAGCGTCCCTTAGTCTGCTATGACTTCGAGATTGACAGCTAAAAGACACTTGTTGTAGGTGGAAATCAGGCCTCAATTAGTCGGGAACTTGGTTTCGATAGGGCTGTTTGGTGATGCAGTCCACACAAGTTGGTGGCGGCGGGGTTGTCAGCTTCCTTCTGGGGCTGGCGGCTCTCTACCTTTCTTTATCTCCGTGTCTGTCTCTCGCTGGCTTCTCCTAGCATAGGACCTAGCCGCTCGCCACATCCATCATGCTACCCCTGGGGCTGACCTCGAGATCGGGAATGGGAGGCCAGAGTTGTCGATATAGGCAATAAGATCGGCGCTCTGAGGCTGCGTCGGTAATACGACAAGGCCGAAACCCAACAATTCAACTTGCAAAAGGCGTTCATTGCACACGAACTTTATCCCTTTCGCTCGTTTCGCGACTATTTGCTTCGTATTTTTTCCTGTTGCATTCTGGGTAAGTTTTCACTTTTATCCCAGAGGCAAATATTGTTACGTATGTGAAACCTAAAACTTCGCGAAAAAATCAAAGCAAAAAAACTAGCTGACACAGAAGAAAGCAGATTGGAGCAGAAATTATTGCGTTCCCATTTGATTTTCTATGTGAGTCTAACTTTTCTGAGTTTCTAGAAAACTCAAATAGCAGTGAAAGTGAAAGAAGGTGCTTTCGAAGAAGTGAAATTTCGGGATAGTGAAAGCGACCAGACAAAAGTCCGCGGGCTTACAGGTCGAGTACAATTGCATTTTTATAATGCACTTCGAATCAGAGATAATTCATGGCAGTTATAAAACCCAAGCTTGCAAATATATCGGTGCTATAGTCAAAGTGATAGAAAATTACGGAAATTTTTTATGTTACCCAACGAATGAGTACTAGGAGAGGGAAGGTTCATTTGCTGGCAACAGTAAGAGTTAAAGCATAAATTTTTGCTTCTTATCTTTTATTGGAGAGCTATAAAAATATTTAGGTACTTCACTTGGAACCTCCTTCGAGATGTCACAGCCAAGAGCATCTGAAGTGATCCTTCTAGTGGTCCTTGGTCGCAGCGTTTGAAGAAGATATCGAAAAAAGTAAAAATTCCTCGGATCAATTTTTCATAATTTTCTCGCACATTTTAATTTAAACAATTCTGACGAGAAATTCTTTAATCCCTCAGTTAAAACGAAAAAAACTTAAGGCTTTCTTATTGGCTAGTGTTTATTCTATAAATGCTTGCCGAACATAGCGTATATGCATTTTTTGCTTCGATCTAAAATTTTTCTGCAGCTTGCCCTGTCATTAAGTAGAGGTGCCTAGAATGATGACTGGAGCTGCAATAATTTGCATTTTTGCCTACTACCACTTGCTTTAGGTCTCAAGGTTCGCCTCAGCGTGATATCTGGGTGTGCCGAGAACACGACCGACCTGCCGCGCGTCAGCGGAGTTCGAGATGCTCGCACCTGCTCGGTGGAGTGTGCGCTGCGACCCGACTGCACCGCCGTGTTCAAGCGGGACGACGCCTGCTACCTTGCCAACGCCACTCAGTTTGAGGCGCTGTGGAGGCCTCTGGACTGCGTCAGCGAGGTGAGTCAGCTTTAATAAAATTGTAGGAAAGGGCAGGGTTTTGTCCAAATACAAAAGTCACAACAACAACAACTTTTTCAAAGTGTAAAACTTTCAACCATCTACTACACTATTCTTCAAATCAAATAGAAAAGGTTTTGCACAACATAGGTGATTCTGGAAAGGCGAAAAAGCAACAGCAATACTCTGGAAGCAACAACCACTCCGACTACTGCTGGTGATGCGACAACCACTCCGACTACTGCTGGTGAAGCCACAGCCACTCCGACTACTGCTGGTGAAGCCACAGCCACTCCGACTACTGCTGGTGATGCGACAACCACTCCGACTACTGCTGGTGAAGCCACAACCACTCCGACTACTGCTGGTGAAGCCACAACCACTCCGACTACTGCTGGTGAAGCCACAGCCACTCCGACTACTGCTGGTGAAGCCACAGCCACTCCGACTACTGCTGGTGAAGCCACAACCACTCCGACTACTGCTGGTGAAGCCACAACCACTCCGACTACTGCTGGTGAAGCCACAACCACTCCGACTACTGCTGGTGAAGCCACAGCCACTCCAACTACTGCTGGTGAAGCCACAACCACTCCGACTACTGCTGGTGAAGCCACAGCCACTCCGACTACTGCTGGTGATGCGACAACCACTCCGACTACTGCTGGTGAAGCCACAACCACTCCGACTACTGCTGGTGAAGCCACAACCACTCCGACTACTGCTGGTGAAGTCACACCCACTCCGACTACTGCTGGTGAAGCCACAACCACTCCAACTACTGCTGGTGAAGCCACAACCACTCCGACTACTGCTGGTGAAGCCACAACCACTCCGACTACTGCTGGTGAAGCCACAACCACTCCGACTACTGCTGGTGAAGCCACAGCCACTCCGACTACTGCTGGTGAAGCCACAAGCAGCAATCCATGCGGAGTCAGCGATCAAGTTTGCGCTGTCGATGGCGAATACATGCGAGACTGCAGCAGCGATGTTCACTACTTGCAATGCGTCCACAGTAAATACATGCAGAGGCTGTGCGCACCTGCAACATACTGGTCGACCCGCACCTGTCCGTGACTGATTTTTTAATTTTAAACTATTTTAGTGAAAAGTGCAGTGATAATACGATAAAGCAAGATGAGACTTCATGATTGAGAAATGCAAGGATCACTAGAAGGCACTTTTGTTAGAAGTACGCAACACTTCACGCCATTCTTTTAACTATGAAGCATAGAATAAAACAAACGCAGAGCTGAGAAATTGACTAATCTACAACATTTTTTGCTTTTATGCTAGTAAATAGTTTTCTGTGTATAATTAGAAGAGAGTAAAAGTGATGTTTTCAATACAATTCAAACTATTTCACCCATGCGACTATTGATCTGCATTTAAAAAGTTCCTGAAGAAAGATATCTTTCATCGCATTTTCGACTTGAATCTTGGGAATTGAAAGACAATGTTAGGATACTGCAAGCAAACAATAGGTTGGTCTCAACGACAAGGCAGAGTTTAGGTAAAACTTTTCTTTACTTAAATTTGACGTGTGTGTCGAGAAACATTTAAGTGTTTTTTAGGTAACCATTTTAGTTAGTCTTACTAAAAATTGATCTGATAATCGTAATTCTCATCTCTCTGTTTCTCATTTGATGCCATCGAATGAGAATTAATCATTCACAGAATTAAAGCTAAATACTTATTTCGCTACTATAAGTAGGGTATGAATACCTAAATAAAGATGTACATGTACATGTAGTACAAAACAGCTAACTGTAATTTTGTCAGCAAATGTGTCAGACAAAGCGCAGTCATTGGCTGCCAATCCTTCTATATAATTCCATACAGGCAAGTTCTCTGCAGCCCCAGACAGCTCAAGCTCAACGCGTATCAAGCTCACGATGCAGCAACTAGGCCTATCAAAGTCGAGATATATAACACCAACTGTACTGGTCTGCTGCCTTCTCGCCCAGCTGTGCTTGCTGGCGACATCAACGGGACTAATTGTACGTCTGACCGTCATCTCTGGCTGTCTGGGTAATTTGATGCATTTTGTCAACGTGACCGGCGTTCGAGAGCGACGCTCGTGTTCTGTTGAGTGCGCCATGCGGGCCAACTGCTCGGCTGTGTTCAAAGCTGGCGATACCTGCTACCTGGCAACTGGGGACCAGTTTCCCAGGCTGTGGACTGCGCCTGACGGTTGTACGAGTGAGGTAGGTAGGGACGGGATCTAACCAAGGGTACTGTGAATGGAAAATAGGATGACTAAAGGCAAGATCTTAAAGCCGTTTAAGACATCAAAACATGTTTTCGAGTGTCTTTTTAAGACCCAATAAACCTTCTATTGAGTCCCTGATCCAAGACCTCAACACCCACCATTGTCTGTAATTCCTGCAATCAAAACCAACCATTGAGTCTGTGATTCGAGAAATCAAAACCAACCATTGAGTCTGTGATTCCAGCAATCAAAACCAACCATTGAGTCTGTGATTCGAGAAATCAAAACCAACCATTGAGTCTGTGATTCCAGCAATCAAAACCAACCATTGAGTCTGTGATTCCAGCAATCAAAACCAACCATTGAGTCTGTGATTCCAGCCCTCAAAACCAATCATTGAGTCTGTGATTCCCGCAATCAAAACCAACCATTGAGTCTGTGATTCCAGCCCTCAACACCCACCATTGTCTGTAATTCCTGCAATCAAAACCAACCATTGAGTCTGTGATTCGAGAAATCAAAACCAACCATTGAGTCTGTGATTCCAGCAATCAAAACCAACCATTGAGTCTGTGATTCGAGAAATCAAAACCAACCATTGAGTCTGTGATTCCAGCAATCAAAACCAACCATTGAGTCTGTGATTCCAGCAATCAAAACCAACCATTGAGTCTGTGATTCCAGCCCTCAAAACCAATCATTGAGTCTGTGATTCCCGCAATCAAAACCAACCATTGAGTCTGTGATTCCAGCCCTCAAAACCAACCATTGAGTCTGTGATTCCAGAAATCAAAACGAACCATTGAGTCTGTGATTCCAGAAATCAAAACGAACCATTGAGTCTGTGATTCCAGCTCTCAAAACCAACCATTGAGTCTGTGATTCCAACCTCAAAACCCATCATTGAGTCTGTCATTCCAACATCAAAACCCATCATTGAGTCTGTGATTCCTGCAATTAAAAACCAACAATTGAGTCTGTGATTCCTGCAATCAAAACTAACCATTGAGTCTGTGATTCCAGCCCTCAAAACCAACAATTGAGTCTGTGATTCCAGCAATCAAAACCAACCATTGAGTCTGTGATTCCAGCCCTCAAAACCAACCATTGAGTCTGTGATTCCAACCTCAAAACCCATCATTGAGTCTGTGATTCCAGCAATCAAAACCAACCATTGAGTCTGTGATTCCAGCCCTCAAAACCAACCATTGAGTCTGTCATTCCAACATCAAAACCCGTTATTGAGTCTGTGATTCCAGCAATCAAAACCAACCATTGAGTCTGTGATTCCAGCCCTCAAAACCAACCATTGAGTCTGTGATTCCAGAAATCAAAACGAACCATTGAGTCTGTGATTCCAGCTCTCAAAACCAACCATTGAGTCTGTGATTCCAACCTCAAAACCCATCATTGAGTCTGTCATTCCAACATCAAAACCCGTTATTGAGTCTGTGATTCCAGCAATCAAAACCAACCATTGAGTCTGTGATTCCAGCCCTCAAAACCCACCATTGAGTCTGTGATTCCAGCCCTCAAAACCAACCATTGAGTCTGTGATTCCAACCTCAAAACCAATCATTGAGTCTGTGATTCCAACATCAAAACCCATCATTGAGTCTGTGATTCCTGCAATTAAAAACCAACAATTGAGTCTGTGATTCCTGCAATCAAAACTAACCATTGAGTCTGTGATTCCAGCCCTCAAAACCAACAATTGAGTCTGTGATTCCAGCAATCAAAACCAACCATTGAGTCTGTGATTCCAGCCCTCAAAACCAACCATTGAGTCTGTGATTCCAGCAATCAAAACCAACAATTGAGTCTGTGATTCCAGCAATCAAAACCAACCATTGAGTCTGTGATTCCAGCAATCAAAACCAACCATTGAGTCTGTGATTCCAGCAATCAAAACCAACCATTGAGTCTGTGATTCCAACCTCAAAACCCATCATTGAGTCTGTGATTCCAACATCAAAACCCATGATTGAGTCTGTGATTCCAGCAATCAAAACCAACCATTGAGTCTGTGATTCCAGCCCTCAAAACCAACCATTGAGTCTGTGATTCCAGCAATCAAAACCAACAATTGAGTCTGTGATTCCAGCAATCAAAACCAACCATTGAGTCTGTGATTCCAGCAATCAAAACCAACCATTGAGTCTGTGATTCCAGCACTCAAAATCCATCATTGAGTCTGTGATTCCAACATCAAAACCCATCATTGAGTCTGTGATTCCTGCAATTAAAAACCAACAATTGAGTCTGTGATTCCTGCAATCAAAACTAACCATTGAGTCTGTGATTCCAGCCCTCAAAACCAACAATTGAGTCTGTGATTCCAGCAATCAAAACCAACCATTGAGTCTGTGATTCCAGCAATCAAAACCAACCATTGAGTCTGTGATTCCAGCAATCAAAACCAACAATTGAGTCTGTGATTCCAGCAATCAAAACCAACCATTGAGTCTGTGATTCCAGCAATCAAAACCAACCATTGAGTCTGTGATTCCAGCAATCAAAACCAACCATTGAGTCTGTGATTCCAGCCCTCAAAACCAACCATTGAGTCTGGGATTCCAACCTCAAAACCCATCATTGAGTCTGTGATTCCTGCAATTAAAAACCAACAATTGAGTCTGTGATTCCTGCAATCAAAACTAACCATTGAGTCTGTGATTCCAGCCCTCAAAACCAACAATTGAGTCTGTGATTCCAGCAATCAAAACCAACCATTGAGTCTGTGATTCCAGCCCTCAAAACCAACAATTGAGTCTGTGATTCCAGCAATCAAAACCAACAATTGAGTCTGTGATTCCAGCAATCAAAACCAACCATTGAGTCTGTGATTCCAGCAATCAAAACCAACCATTGAGTCTGTGATTCCAGCAATCAAAACCAACCATTGAGTCTGTGATTCCAGCAATCAAAACCAACCATTGAGTCTGTGATTCCAGCAATCAAAACCAACCATTGAGTCTGTGATTCCAACCTCAAAACCCATCATTGAGTCTGTGATTCCAACATCAAAACCCATCATTGAGTCTGTGATTCCTGCAATTAAAAACCAACAATTGAGTCTGTGATTCCAGCCCTCAAAACCAACCATTGGGTCTGTGATTCCAGCAATCAAAACCAACCATTGAGTCTGTGATTCCAACCTCAAAACCCATCATTGAGTCTGTGATTCCAACATCAAAACCCATGATTGAGTCTGTGATTCCAGCAATCAAAACCAACCATTGAGTCTGTGATTCCAGCAATCAAAACCAACAATTGAGTCTGTGATTCCAGCAATCAAAACCAACCATTGAGTCTGTGATTCCAGCAATCAAAACCAACCATTGAGTCTGTGATTCCAGCAATCAAAACCAACCATTGAGTCTGTGATTCCAGCAATCAAAACCAACCATTGAGTCTGTGATTCCAGCAATCAAAACCAACCATTGAGTCTGTGATTCCAACCTCAAAACCCATCATTGAGTCTGTGATTCCAACATCAAAACCCATCATTGAGTCTGTGATTCCTGCAATTAAAAACCAACAATTGAGTCTGTGATTCCTGCAATCAAAACTAACCATTGAGTCTGTGATTCCAGCCCTCAAAACCAACAATTGAGTCTGTGATTCCAGCAATCAAAACCAACCATTGAGTCTGTGATTCCACCCTCCAAAACCAACCATTGAGTCTGTGATTCCAGCAATCAAAACCAACAATTGAGTCTGTGATTCCAGCAATCAAAACCAACCATTGAGTCTGTGATTCCAGCAATCAAAACCAACCATTGAGTCTGTGATTCCAGCAATCAAAACCAACCATTGAGTCTGTGATTCCAGCAATCAAAACCAACCATTGAGTCTGTGATTCCAGCAATCAAAACCAACCATTGAGTCTGTGATTCCAACCTCAAAACCCATCATTGAGTCTGTGATTCCAACATCAAAACCCATCATTGAGTCTGTGATTCCTGCAATTAAAAACCAACAATTGAGTCTGTGATTCCAGCCCTCAAAACCAACCATTGGGTCTGTGATTCCAGCCCTCAAAACCAACCATTGAGTCTGTGATTCCAGCAATCAAAACCAACCATTGAGTCTGTAATTCAAGGCCTTAAGACGGCATACATTGAGCCCTCAACATGTCCCACTGCACTCATTCCGCAGGCTGTACAAGGCCGTCTGACCTGCTCCTTTCCAAACGACAACTGTACGGGAATGCCTTCAACACGCAAACACTGCACGAAAAACGATCACTACCTAATGTGTCAGGTCACCAAAGTCTACTCCGAGATGCCCTGCGCCGATGGCACGTCACGCAACGCCAATACGTGCCCTTAGAAATCGCGGTACTACAAAAAAAGTGCTAAAGCATAATCGGCAAAAAACAATGGGTCAAACTAATGATCTAAATTAAGTGCAGACAATCAAAACTGATTTAATAATAATAATAATATGTACAAACTATTTTATTGCTATAAAATCAACACAAATAATCCAGTTAACAATTAACTGCTTTAATACTGCCTTAATGCAATAATGCTGTCAACAAGCCACTCAACTCAATTCAGGCATGAATGCACTTTATTCTTTGTTTATTGTGCCGGCATTTAGTTCTGCGAGGCTTCTAAACATATATCGTAATTGAGTTAGTGCAGTATAATAATACTACACTTTGAGATCAGTCAATAACATTACTTCCTCGGACAATAGAATAATGCTTTGTTGCAACAAAATGCGTCGGTGGGATTCAAGAGCTTAAGATCAGGCAGTGCCTTGGGGATTTGGGTAGGTGACAGTGGGATCAGACAGGGTCTTGGGGATTTGGGTAGGTGACAGTGAGATCAGACAGTGCCTTGGGGATTTGGGTAGTTGACAGTGGGATCAGACAGTGCCTTGGGGATTTGGTTTTAGTGACAGTGGAATCAGACAGTGCATTGGGGATTTGGTTTAGTGACAGTGGGATTAGACAGTGCCTTGGGGATTTGGTTTAGTGACAGTGGGATCAGACAGTGCCTTGGGGATTTGGTTTAGTGACAGTGGGATCAGACAGTGCATTGGGGATTTGGTTTAGTGACAGTGGGATCAGACAGTGCCTTGGGGATTTGGTTTAGTGACAGTGGAATCAGACAGTGCATTGGGGATTTGGGTAGGTGACAGTGGAATCAGACAGTGCATTGGGGATTTGGGTAGGTGACAATGGGATCAGACAGTGCCTTGGGGATTTGGGTAGGTGACAGTGGGATCAGACAGTGTCTTGGGGATTTGGCTAGGTGACAATGGGATTAGACAGTGTCTTGGGGATTTGGTTTAGTGACAGTGGGATCAGACAGTGTCTTTGGGATTTGGGTAGGGTGACAGTGGGATCAGACAGTGTCTTGGGGATTTGGCTAGGTGACAATGGGATTAGACAGTGTCTTGGGGATTCGGTTTAGTGACAGTGGGATCAGACAGTGTCTTTGGGATTTGGGTAGGGTGACAGTGGGATCAGACAGTGCCTTGGGATTTAGTTTAGTGACAGTGGGATCACACAGTGCCTTGGGATTTAGTTTAGTGACAGTGGGATCAGACAGTGTCTTTGGGATTTGGGTAGGGTGACAGTGGGATTAGACAGTGTCTTGGGGATTTGGTTTAGTGACAGTGGGATCAGACAGTGTCTTTGGGATTTGGGTAGGGTGACAGTGGGATCAGACAGTGTCTTGGGGATTTGGCTAGGTGACAATGGGATTAGACAGTGTCTTGGGGATTTGGTTTAGTGACAGTGGGATCAGACAGTGTCTTTGGGATTTGGGTAGGGTGACAGTGGGATCAGACAGTGCCTTGGGATTTAGTTTAGTGACAGTGGGATCACACAGTGCCTTGGGATTTAGTTTAGTGACAGTGGGATCAGACAGTGTCTTTGGGATTTGGGTAGGGTGACAGTGGGATTAGACAGTGTCTTGGGGATTTGGTTTAGTGACAGTGGGATCAGACAGTGTCTTTGGGATTTGGGTAGGGTGACAGTGGGATCAGACAGTGCCTTGGGGATTTGGTTTAGTGACAGTGGGATCAGACAGTGTCTTTGGGATTTGGGTAGGGTGACAGTGGGATCAGACAGTGCCTTGGGGATTTGGTTTAGTGACAGTGGGATCAGACAATGTCTTTGGGATTTGGTTTAGTGACAGTGGAATCAGACAGTGCCTTGGGGATTTGGGTAGGTGACAGTGGGATCATAGAGTTTTTTAGGATTTTGTTGGCTAATGATGGGAATTAAGCTTAGCATTGTTAGCAACCAGTAAAAGTGATTAAGACGGATTATCACGAATAGTTTCCAAGAATTAAGCGCTGCAAGTGACGTCCAATAATTAGCACGAAAAGCGGTCGCGGCCATTGAGAAACATATTGTATATTTATTATTGGTGAGACATAAATTACCTTTTTTTAAATAACCAATTGGTGGGCGCCGACAAAACCGCAGAACGGTAAAAAAATTCAAATACATACAAAACCGACAGACACTGCGGCCAAATGGAGTGGACAAAATCTAACGAAAATAAAATAACATACATATATGAGCTACGAGCTACCATTCAACAGACGCCACAACTATAATTTTGACAATAACAATACGCATGATGCATGAACTACTAATTCTAATTATAGAAAAATAGACAAAATGATTTTCTACTGCTGTTTTACAATCTGGTCAAAAATGGATAGTTTGGTTGAATTCAAATTTAGTTAGAAATTCGTTTGTGGCTGTTTATGGCTGTAAGCGAGAAAAAATATCTGATGAACAAAAGATTTTTCTTACACACTTAGATGAAATTTAGCAATCCACAAAGATTTAAACAAAATATTATAATGATCAATTCTATGTTAATAATGGTAGGAAATTTATGCTCAATGCAATCGAACCTTAGCAAAGTGGTTTCTTTTTTCTTTAAAATAATGAATAAACAAAGCAATCGATTTAGCTGTAGCTCACAATAGAACAAATTTTAAATAAAATATATATATATATAAACAACCTAAAACGAAAGAAAAACAAACAAAATAACAAACAACAGACACACGAAAGACGAAATGTCATGGCAAAATGAACCTCGTAAGCAAAATTTGTTTGAAGAAAATAGAAAAAAAAACAATTGTTTTAGCGATGTGGCACCAGACAAAAACAGCTTGTAATTCACAAAGATGTTTGTTCCGAGTGGGTCGGGGCGCATCACAGCAAAAACCAACAAAAAATATTATAAGACAAAACATTTTCACACAGTAGCTACACAGCTACAAGTCTGTTTTTTTATTTCGAAATTAAAGTACAAATTGAATTGGTCGCCGAGCTCACAGCGGGGACTCGGACCTGGCTAAACCCCTGTGCTGATTCTGCTTGGTGGCGCCCTCTTGCAAGTCCAAAAACTCCGACATCAAAGGCGGCACGAAGCGTGGATTAGACATGGTGGCCAGGTCGGCGAAATCTTTCTCTAAACCGCGCAGCTCAGCCAGCTGGGTCAACAGCTGGGGATAAACTTTGCGCGCGTGGGACACTGAGAATCGCGTGCGCAGCAGCCGCTCCAACAGCATGCAGTATTTCACCTGGGATTCTTCCACCTGCCGAGTTTGGGAAAATGGGAAATCAGACTCGTTAGTTGGGGATAAGACTTCCGACTCCAGGGGATTTCAGAGTCTTAGAGATTTCAGAGTCTAAGGGATTTCAGGGTCTTGGGGATTCCAGATTTTTAAAGATTTTAGAGAGTCTTGGAGAGTTCAGGGTCTAAGGGATTTCCAAGTCTTAGGGATTTTAGAGTCATGGAGATTTCGGAGTCTTTGGGATTTTAGAGTCTCGGGGATTCAGAGTCTTAGGCATTTAAGAGTCTTTGGGATTTTAGAGTCTTGGGGATTTCAGAGTCTTGGGGATTTCAGAGTCTTGGGGATTTCAGAGTCTTGGGGATTTCAGAGTCTTGGGGATTTCAGAGTCTTGGGGATTTCAGAGTCTTGGGGATTTCAGGGTCTTAAGGATTTTAGAGTCTTGGGGATTTTAGAGTCATGAGGATTTTAATCTTGGGGATTTCAGAGTCTTGAGGATTTTAGTCTTAGGGATTTTAGAGTATTGAGGATTTTAGTCTTAGGGATTTTAAAGTCTTGGGGATTTCATAGTCTTTGGGATTTTAGAGTCTTGGGGATTTCAGAGTCTTGGAGAGTTCAGCGTCTAAAGGGTTTTCAGAGTCTTGGGGATTTCAGAGTGCGTCTTATAAATTCGGGTAGCTGGTAGTGGGATCACAGCCTGTCTTTGGGATAGGGAAAGGCGAAAGTGGGATAAGAATAATTCAAAGGGATTTTTAAAAAGTTCTCAGTGTGATGTGACAATACTTAAACTAGTATGCTTGTCAATCAACCGCAGACAAGCTACTAACGTCTGCAATTTTATTTTAAAGCAGACGTACAGACCGTTAGCAAGGGGTCCGAACAAACAGCTACAAAAAATTAAAACTAAGCTTTAAACCCGGATGTGAATGCAAACACTGCATCCTGGTTTGGCTTTTACTCAGGAAATGGATTTTACAGACTTATGAAAAAAGTATTACAGTGAAAAACTAGCATCAAACCATAGCCAGAAAAGTAAAATCCCACACCAATACAAGATCGAAATCTCAACTATTCCCCTGTACTTCTGTAAAAAAATATTAAAAAACACAGACACAAGGTGTCAGTGAGGCTGGTGGAGATGGATTGGAAGCGAACTGGGCAGACAGGCAGGGTGCCGCTAGGAAGAAAAAAAACATCCTTTAAAAATTTTTCTTTTCACTTGACACGTGACGTTGGAGTACGGCTTAACAAGTCCAAGTGAATGCTTGGGCTTCAAGTGTTTACTTACCTAGACATAGAGACTTAGCATTAGAAGCAAGCCAGGAATACAAAGGATTTTAGTTTTATAAGATTGGCACACTTAAAATGATTGTAAGCACCATAAAGCATTGCCTGTTACCGTTAGGACTAGCTAAAGCTTCGCCTTAAAATCTTTTATAAGAATCAAACCTATATACTGAAACTATATCGCTTTTAGATTTCATTCATAACTGCCATTAGAACTAGGCATGACATTTAACTGTTTATACAATTGCTACTGAACGAACAGCTTTTAAGTAGAAAAAGTCAGAAGATAAAAGGGATAAAAGTTAGCTAATACAACCCGTAAAAAATCTGGATCCGTCTAGGTGTTTCTGTTGGCTTACTTTGAATGCTTTCGTATCTGTCGTTTATTTATTCCAATACATATTTGTTTCCTAAATTGCTTGCCCTCAATTTAGAAGACTCGTAAAATAGAAAACGAGCATTTTTGTACATAACTGGTTTAAAGCTTCTGCAACTGCTATTTGTGACAAAAATGTATTCGACGTTTTTTCTATGGTTCTATTTCAAACCCGTAAAGTCGACTTAAAGGGATTTAATAACATCCAATTATTTATTGTAACAATTACCTCTCACTTATTCCATGCATTACTTTGCAGCAATAACTTTGTGAATCGCCATTAAAGCTTAGTTAAAAGTGCCCCTTTCAGCTTTGAGTTTCAAAATTTCCTTAAAATTGCATAAAAATCTGGTTGTTAGTCATAATGTATGATCTGTAGAAATGAAAGTTTTTTATGAGGGAGACACAAATATTAACTAATGCTTTCTCATGAAGCAAATGACATTTTGTGATCTACACAGGGCTCTGGCAAAATTGATACCGTTAAAAAGGCCGTTATTTTTATTGACACAAAACTTTTTTATACGTAATTGGAAACGTTCTGCTTTCATTCTTTAAAAGCTAATTTTGATCTTGCGATGGCTAACAGAACCTTTAAGACGTGACACAATGCCTTGATATGCATCGTAGTTAATGTACCTTCACTTTCTTTTAGAATCCGTCCTCAATATAGTTTTCTAGATCTCAACTTCTTTGCTAGAAACCTTCACTCCAATGCGTAGGAATATCATAAAGACGTCCAGACCGTACGTTGTTTAGGTCTCATTTGCAGTACATGCTACTTAGCAGAAGTAGCGATTAAGAAAATTAATTAAATTCATGTTTAATAGCCAATCGCAGTAGTCCAGCAGGTAAGTCCTGCGGATAAAATTAAATGGAAAATCTTCAGCTCCATCACTTTTGCCGATTCAACCAAGAAACGTCATGAAAGTAGGTAAAAAGCGTCAGCTGATTCTAATGCTGCTAGCTGCCTCTGCTGCCACTGCAAGCAAGAGCAGCAAGAGCTTCGTGCGACCCGCAGCCTGCGCCGCGAGCGCCCTGACCAGCGGGGCCGTCAACTACAGCGTCAACGTTAGTGGCTTGTCAGAGTGCGTCGTGAGCTGCATCGGCTTTGCCTGGTGCGCCGCCGTGCTGATGGGACGGCACGGCTGCTGCGACTGCGCGCTCATCGACTGGGAGCTCCACTACAGCGGCTGGGTCGGTCGGGGCGCCGACTGTCCCGAGGGACTGTACGAAAAGGAGACTGGTGAGCTGTCGGTTCTCAATCAAGTTTTTTTTCTTTGTTTCCAAAAAAAAGCAGTTTCCATTCGGAAATAATGATATTTAATGTGCGTTAATAAGTAAAACTGTGGTACAATTATTACATTCATACTTTTTTACTTTTTTGACGACTTTTTGTCGGGATTGTGCTTTCTTTATTTCCGATCATTTTGCTATTTAGTGTTTGAAAGTAACCATGCGCATCAAACTTCAACGCATCTCATTCAGCTGTCGAATGGCTACGGTTCTCCAGCTGTCAACAGATCGATGTGTACCAAAATTTTATGAATGCCACGTGCATCTGGGCCATGGACGGCAACACAAAGCAGAACTTTCTAGCCGTCCCATGTAGCTGTACAAGAAACAACAATTACAATTGGTGGCGTGCCAGCCTGCCCAAGCGAGCCTACATCGACAGTGTGGCCCTGTACAACCGGCAGGACTGCTGTCCGAACAGGCTTAGAAACTTCACAATCAGTCTGGACGGCGTTGTGTTCGCTTCCTACTATGAAACTAACGACTTCTCAGTGAAAAACTTCAGCTGCAGCCGCGTTGGACAGACAGTTCAGGTGGACAAGTATCGTTTCGAGTACCTAACTCTGTGCGAGGTAATTGCGTACGGCCGGCGGTTCTCGTGAAGTCTCTGTTGACCTCGGAGCTGAGTTTCTGTGTGTGACAGTTTCTGAGAGGCATTGGGAAGAAATAATTTCAAGAAGATCAACTTCTTTTAGCCATTAGACGTGGAGTCTTTGTTTGCGCGTGTCGAGAAAATTCTTACTTTCTTGCTCTGCGTGTGTGTGTGTTATTATTATTGGGTCGCCTTCAAAAGCGCGCATGTTTTGACTTGTACAAGAGCGCAGTTAGAAGTGCTCAGCACTGGCATAAGCGCGCGCCATCACAGGAGCCCCTTAGCAGAAGCGCGCACGTGTGACTCAAAAAGTGTTTTGTCAGAGTCTGTCACGCCGTGCAATAAGTAAAATAACAACAGTCTGTCACAGTTGCCACATCGCCTGTCACAAAGTACTCGAAATCCAAGTTTTTTTAAAATTCGAATGCTGGTTAATTCCGATAACGAACGAGACTCTAGCCTGCTAAATAGTACGCCGATACCTTTTAGTCGGTGCTGACTTCTTAGAGGGACAAACTTAAACTCTTCGTGTCTGGACATTTTATAACAGTGTACTGCCTGAAGCTGGGAACTTTTTTCTGGTTTTCAACATACCGCGCCCTTTGCACTTTGATAGGGAAATTTAATTTGCTTAGAATTAGTCAGTTTTATTAAAATGGTTTGAATATAACGGAACGACAATTAAGCTCGTATCAAAGCACCCAAAAGATTATTGTGTACGGAAGGCGCTCATAAGGTTGCCTTGGCAAGCCTGGACAATAGAATAAACAATAAGATGCATGCCGCAACAAAAAACTTGGCTCTTCTCTCGCAGTTGGCAAGTACAAAAGTTAATTCTCTCACGCGGATCTCATTTTGTTCTGCGTCTGCTTCTGCTAACGTTCTGGCACTCTAGAGAGGTCCAACTGTTTGATAGAATTGTCTGAGACAGACAGACAGACAGACAGCTCCAGCACTGATGAATAGGTAAGCTTTAGTCCTAAGACACTTGTCAATCTAGCTGGAGTTATTGATAAGTAATGTTTACCTAGGAACTTCCATCGCTTGATGAAATTTCAATTCTCAATAATTTAAAAAGAAAATGTTAATTTATCAAATTCTACAGCCATCTAATGGGCCTCTATCTTGAAGAAAATTTACGGCTAAGAAAATTTTTGCAATAAAAAAGAAACCTGAGTGTTTTATGTTCTTTTGCTTTAATTGACAATTTAAATGCAACTAAACAACAATTTCTTAAACAAAAAGCCTCAAAACTTCGCTTCTCAAATAACTTACGAGTAAGAATTGCCCCTAAATTAACTTAAGAAACGGCCGTCTTAATAACTAAAAAATCGCCACTTAAAGAACTTAAGAATCGCCTCTTAAATAAATCAATTATGGCCCCTAAATTGGCTTGAGAATCGCCCCTTAACTAATTTAAGAATCGCCCATTAATTGACTCAAGAACGACCTCTTAAATAACTCAAGAATCGTTTCTTAAATAAATAATATTCGCCCCTTAATTAACTCAAGAATCGCCCCTAGATCGCATTAAATAATCGCCTCTGAATTGACTCCAGAATCAAACCTAAGTAACTAGAAAATCTCCCGTAAAAATCGCCCCCGCCCCCCTAACGGCTCACCAGCTCCCTGCCCTCAGGCGACAAGCCGGCCCTGTCCGGACTGAACAGGCAGCACACGAGCAGCAGCACCAGGGTGTGGTGGTCGCATTGCAGGTTGCCGCGCAGTGTCCTGGCCAGCTGGAAGAACGCGTGGCCGGCGTTGGGTCCCGCAGCGCGCAGAAAGTCCTGGCCCTGCATAGAGTCAGCGTCAGCGCTGGCCGTGTCCGTCTCGTCCAAGAATCTGGCGTTGTCCGGATCGAAGCTGATCACCCCGCGCAGGAGGATGAGCTCCAGAGCGCCGCCCTTCAACAGGCAGATCTTGTCCGGCTGGCTTAGCTGACGAAATTCGCCAAGTTTTTTGCTCAGATCAATCACGCGCAGGACTGACAGCTCGGCGAAGTTGATCAGATCGTCAACGTTGGCGGCCCGCTGACCGTGACGCTCGGCAACGCGAACCTCGGCCGATTGACGGTAGAATTCGGCGAGCTGAGACAGCTCCTGGATGTCCAATTCGGACATCAGCTCTCGGTCGGATAGCTCCGACTGGGTGAGCTCTTTGGGTAGGATTCCCATGGATTCCAGGGTGCGCAGCACTCTGGCGAAATGGGTGAGCGGGTGGGTGGCTGGATTCACTCTGGAGTGAACGGAGTGACGCTGGAGTGAATGGGGTGACAATGGAGTGAATGGGGTGACAATGGAGTGAATGGGGTGACAATGGAGTGAATGGGGTGACAATGGAGTGAATGGGGTGACAATGGAGTGAATGGGGTGACAATGGAGTGAATGGGGTGACACTGGAATGAATGGGGTGACAATGGAGTGAATGGGGTGACAATGGAGTGAATGGGGTGACAATGGAGTGAATGGGGTGATAATGGAGTGAACGGTGTGACAATGGAGTGAATGGGGTGATAATGGAGTGAACGGTGTGACAATAGAGTGAATGGGGTGACACTGGGGTGAATGGGGTGACAATGGAGTAAATGGGGTGACAATGGAGTGAATGGTGTGACACTGGAGTGAACGGTGTGACACAGGAGTGAACAGAGTAACACTGGAGTGAATGGTGTGGCACTGGAGTGAATGGTGTGGCACTGGAGTGAATGGAGTGACGCAGGAATGAATGAAGTGACACTGGAGTGAATAGAGTGACGCAGGAATGAAAAGAGTGACACTGGAGTGAACGGTGTGACACAGGAGTGAACAGAGTAACACTGGAGTGAATGGTGTGGCACTGGAGTGAATGGTGTGGCACTAGAGTGAATGGTGTGGCACTGGAGTGAATGGAGTGACGCAGGAATGAATGGAGTGACACTGGAGTGAACGAAGCGACACAGGAGCGAACGCAGTCTTTATTCTCATCAGTTGGATCTTATCTCCGTCTCCGTAGAGTAAATCTTAATGTAGCATTACGTAATCTTAACGTAACACCAGATAAAAAAATTTTGTTAAATAGACAGCAAACTCACTTATTCTGATCAATTTTCTTGCGCTTTTCGCACTTTTCTTTCTCAGTAAGAATGTACTCCTTTTTCATGCCCACTTCGAAGCATTTCCTTAGCCGGCAGCGCTTGCAGAATCGCCTATTGGACACATCGATTTGACATTTGTTCTCGTAGGGACATTTTAATGCGTCCTAGGAAAAAAGTTAAACAAAAATGTAAACGTGACTATTATAATTATCGCAGTATGAAAGAGCAACAAATTACTGACTTTTCGGCTCTCACTACTGACAAAAAGTTTTAAGTAGTGTCTTAAAGGTATTTTCGCAATATTAAAAAATAAAAAGAATATTTTCTCCCTACTGAAAGTTCCTCGATGAGTGAACAACCCTAAACTAAAAAATTGTCCAATACCGAGAATGGTTACAATTTGGCATAGCACAGAAAACGTATTTGGAAAAAAGCCGATATGTAGCGTAAAAAACTTGATAATGTGTTAATTTACGTTTTAAGGAATTGTGAATTCATTAAAAAGTCGAATCGCAACAATTCTGCAGCGAAAAATATGTACAGCCAACGGCAAATTGGACATTAAGCAATGCGGGATTTATGGGCTTGCTCCAGGGCAAATTTGTCCACTATAGTTGGGAAACGAACCCACGACCTTCAGGTCATAATTCAGATATATTTCCCTAACCGCTAGGTTACAGCTGAACCTGGAGTTGTAGCCTGACGAGCCAAAAAAAAGTAATAAGTAATGCAAAAATGTCGCTTATTCACCCTAAGAATAAAATTCTAAAATTGACCGATATGTATCGAGATTTATTTTTCAAAGCGAAATTTAATACTATCAGAAAAAATCCTACTCACCACTCCTTTGGCCGCATTGCGTCTAAAAAAGGCTTTGCAGGACTCGCAGCTGACGGCGTCGAAGTTAAAACCGAGCGCTTTGTCGCCGCACACGCCGCAGATTTTATCGTCGCGCTGTTTGCCGCGCCTGGCGCCACCAATAGCGCCGTTGGCGGAGCTCGACGCGCCGACGCTGACAGCCGACGCGGCGCCGGTTGTGTCGCTAGAAACGGCCGAAGCAACCGACGGCGGCGGAGGCGAATAGCAAAAATTGGGATTCGAATGTTGAGGCAACGGGTGGCCAGGTTGGGGAAGCGCCTGATGCTGTTCACCAAATGACAGAGCCTGGGAGGAAATTGCAGGGCTTTTTCATCAGTTTTATAGGTGACTTGATATTCTGTCAAAGAAAGTCTGCCTGCCTGAAAGGGGATAAAATCCCACTGAGGATTAAACAACGCCTCGAAGAGGAAAAAATCCCACTGAATCGGATCATTGAAAACCCAAAGAGGATAAAAAGCGACTAAGGGATAAAAAAACACTAATGAGGATAAAATCCCACTGAATAAAAACAAAAAAAGCACAAAAGAGGATACAATTCCACTGAATTGAGTCAAGAAAAACATAAAAGATGATAAAGTCCCACTAAATTTGATCAATGAAAACACAAAAGAGGATAAAATCCCACTGAATTGAGTTAAGAAAAACAAAAAAAGAGGATAAAATCCCACTGAATAGGATCAAGGAAAACACAAACGAGGATAAAATCCCACTAAATTGGATCAAGGAAAACACAAAAGAGGATAAAATCTCACTGAATTGGATCAAGGAAAACACAAAATAGGACAATATCCCACTAAATTTTGATCAAGGAAAACGCAAAAGATGATAAAATCCCACTGAATTGGATAAATTAAAACACAAAAGAGGATAAATCCCAACTTGATCCCTGAAATTGATCAAGAAAAACACAACAGAGGATAAAATGCCACTGAATTGGATCAAGGAAAACACTAAAGAGGATAAAATCCCACTAAAGGATCAAGGAAAGCCTAAATTAGGATGAAATCCTACTGAAATAGATCAAATAAAACAGAAAAGAGGATAAATCCCAACTTGATCCCTGAACTTGATCAAGAAAAACACGAAAGAGAATAAAATCCCACTGAATAAAAAGCAGAATCGCAACCTGAAAAGCCTCAAGATCCACAGGCGGCAAAGCAGCGGTACGCTGGTCAAAGAGGCCAGAATTATTCAACTGCTGTCTTGACGTGTGCTGGGGCGGAAAATTTGGCATAGGACTGTAGGAACTCGCCGAAAAAGGACTCAGTGTGACACCGGAAAAATTGAAAGACGCGTCGCTAGAAGCATCGTCAATTAGTTGGTACTGCTCCAGCTTAGGGGGCAGCTGATTAAACTGGTTCATGTCTGACACACTTGGGATACACTTGGTACCGCAATGCGAGTTGGCTGTTAAGTTGCTTGATCTAGCCTTGTATTTTAATATTTTGGCACTGGAAATTATTGGCTGCAGCGTTCAATACACGTTGGCTGAAATGTTGATTAACTCACTTGTTAAAGGTACTGGCATTGTTAATTCTGTTAATTGATAAACGCATTTCTTAATCACATCAATATTTAATATTTTAATCCTTACTTTTTATCTAACCCTTAACCCGAACATTTGAGCTATTCCTGACCCACTCTGACCCGGCTATTCATGACCCACTCAGACCCGGCTGTTCCTTGTGACCCACTCTGACCCGGCTATTCCTGACTCACTCTGACCCGGCTATTCCTGACTCACTCTGACCCGGCTATTCCTGACTCACTCTGACCCGGCTATTCCTGACTCACTCTGACCCGGAAATTCCTGACTCGCTCTGACCCGGCTATTCCTGACTCACTCTGACCCGGCTATTCCTGACTCACTCTGACCCGGCTATTCCTGACTCACTCTGACCCGGCTATTCCTGACTCACTCTGACCCGGAAATTCCTGACTCACTCTGACCCGGAAATTCCTGACTCGCTCTGACACGGCTATTCCTGACTCACTCTGACCCGGAAATTCCTGACTCGCTCTGACCCGGCTGTTCTGACCCACTCTGACCCGGCTATTCCTGACCCACTCTGACAGCTATTCCTGACCCACTCTGACCCGGCTGTTCTGACCCACTCTGACCCGGCTATTCCTGACCCACTCTGACAGCTATTCCTGACCCACTCTGACCCGGCTATTCCTGACCCACTCTGACCCGGCTGTTCTGACCCACTCTGACCCGGCTATTCCTGACCCACTCTGACAGCTATTCCTGACCCACTCTGACCCGGCTATTCCTGACCCACTCTGACAGCTATTCCTGACCCACTCTGACCTGGCTATCCCTGACCCACTCTGACCCGGCTATCCCTGACCCACTCTGACAGCTACTCCTGACCCACTCTGACCCGTCTATTCCTGACCCACTCTGACCCGGCTATTCCTGACCCACTCTGACCCGGCTATTCCTGACCCACTCTGACCCGGCTATTCCTGACCCACTCTGACCCGTCTATTCCTGACCCACTCTGACAGCTATTCCTGACCCACTCTGACCCGTCTATTCCTGACCCACTCTGACCCAGCTATTCCTGACCTACTCTGACAGCTATTCCTGACCCACTGTGACAGCTATTCCTGACCCACTCTGACCCGTCTATTCCCGACCCACTCTGAACCGGCTATTCCTGACCCACTCTGACAGCTATTCCTGACCCACTCTGACAGCTATTCCTGACCCACTCTGACCCGGCTATTCCTGACCCACTCTGACAGCTATTCCTGACCCACTCTGACCCGGCTATTCCTGACCCACTCTGACAGCTATTCCTGACCCACTCTGACAGCTATTCCTGACCCAAAAACTTTTTGGCCTATCCGGTGTTTTAAGTCAAAGAGAAATTTTTTTCGAAATTTGCAATAAACTTAAAAAATACGATGTTAATCAAACATTGTAGGCCATAATTCAAAAGTACACACAAATAAGTGAATTGCGACTAACTGAGTGATTAACTTACTTCGCAACAGAAACTGATCTGCTTCATCAAATTAGAGGCACGAATGCCAACAGAGGAGAGAGAGAGAGAGAAAAACACTAAGAATTTTTTATGACGGAAACAAGAACCTACTCTGACGTAATTGCGCAGGATACGAGAAGTCTGCAGCGGCAGCTGACACAATAGTACATTTGCCCCATCTCCTCGCGCGTATAGCAGGTACTAATATCCCCCTTTCAACAAAAAAATCTACAAACCGGATAAACAGGGATAAAATTTCGTGAGCAAAAAAACTAAATCAAATTACAAGTGCGATTTTAAATTAATTTTTTCAGCCCTGTTTTTGCGTTCGAGGCGATTGTCACTAGGCTAATGGAGGTTTTTTTTCTAGGAAGCATTTTAAAAACAGACGGCTTAATATTTCAGGCAAATGCCACTAAGTTCTATTGCTAAGCTCGGAGTGACTTCAACAAATTAAACAAAATAAAACATTTTAGAATCGATTAAGTTTACAAGGGCCACGCAACTCCCACCAGGGGACTAGTCAATCATTATATAATAAGTTTTAGAGTTTGTAGTACTGAACTGGCAAGAGAATCAACTCAGATCTAAGAGTATGTGGTAGGTAAAAAGACTAGAAATGCGGGTAACAGGGTATATTGTTCTCTAAATTCTGTCGATCTATCAGAAGCTCATACAATACCCTACTATACAATTCATAGTAACTGAAATACTTTAATTATAATTACAAGATACTGTTTTAAATACTTAAATAAGCAAAATAACGAAATACAATATTGGCTCGCTTTTTTTAATCACATTCTAAAAGTCTAACGAGTGCAGTCTATCATTTAGTCTAGTAATAATATAGATAACTGGAGACAACAATTCAATACAATTGATCATATTAACCATAGCAACACATTCTGTTAGCTAATACAAATAGAAAAAAACAGAAAAGGGAAGCAATACGGTACTCACGCAGTAAGAGCTCTACAAAGTACAATGCAACAGCTCTGCATGAACGGTTGTAAAAAAATTTTAAAAAAACTATAGAACTATAAATCAGACATAAAAGGGTTCAACAGATAGGGTACTGCCCAATACAGGCTTACTCAGCATTTCATATTATTATTTCTACGCGCACGTGTACCCAATAGGAAAATTGAAACGGAGCGCTTGGACAAGACACCAACCAATAAAAAAATATGGTTAGATTCATACACAGCATTCCAACCTATCTTGAATTAAAGCTTGCAGGACTAAACTAAAAAAAACAAAACTGCATGGACACATTTTTATTTCACGTTAAAATCCATTTCACAAAACCAGTCACATAGTTGGCTCGCACTCTTTGTGCTGTTAATCCGTGTGTGGGGTACAGCGAGTTCAAAAGACTGACTTTTCCCCTGACTAAATTCTTTATTTTCTGCTAGAAGAAATACGACTAGGATTTGACGAATATTTTTCTCCTTGAATGGAATCCCTATCACAGATTACATTCGGGGAAATTTGAGCTTTATGAACAACACGCGGTGCATAGTCTACAATTCTAGCTAATCTACTTACTGCTTGGGAGATTTTACATCTGCTGAGGAGATTTTAGCAGCTCGGGGAGATAATATAACTGCTCGGGATTTTATTTTTGATTAAGTAATTTTCACATGCTCAGGGAGATTTTCTAACTTTAGGGGGATTTCTTAGATGCTTGGGGATATTTTTTGACTGTTAGGAAAGTTTTTCTGATTGCTTGCAAAAAATATAACTGCTCGAGATTTTCCAGCTGCTTGGGAGATTTTCTAAATGAATGAAAAGATTTGTTAACTGCTCGAGGAGATTTTTTACTGCTTTAGGGAGATTTATGTTAATTGCATAAAATATAATAATAATAATAATAATAATAAATTTAGACACTTGACCTTTCGATCAGATGTACAGCCCACGGCACAGACACAGCTAGTTGCGCAGTGCATCTGAGGGCTGTGTACAGCTGCTCAGTCCTGACGGGCTGGAGGGGCCGCAACACCCACTTTAAATTTACCCAGCTCAAACTGGTACCCGATCTCAGCTGGGTGGACTGAAGCAATGCGGGATTAAGTGCCTTGCTCAAGGGCACAAATTGTCTCCTAGGGCCGTGACTCGAACCCACAACCTTCCGGTCGTTAGGCAGGCGCCACAGCCACTAAGCTACAACTCCCTAGGTCATAAGTGCATGAGTAATTTAAAATGCATGTCTGCGAGTAAAGAGCTAGTAAGTAAACTAAACTCAGTAGTATGAAAACCAGAGTTGATCCTTAGATTAAAAAAAAACCAACCCAAAGCAACCTGATGCTTTTCACATGTACTTTTATTTCAACTCAAACCTTTATGATAACTTTGACAGAACAGAAAAAAGCCAGCTCTTGATCCCGGAGGAAGGGTAGAGGGGCTAGACAACTACTGAATAATTAATTAGTAGAGGACTAGCTCTAGCTAGAATGCCGGGGTAGTTTTTAGGTGTCACTGCCGACAATAGAGATGAATTTGGCATCTGGCGTTTAGGAAATGGGAGGTGAGGAAGGTCTTAAATATCGGACAGACTTGAGGTAAGAATAAACTGGGAGGGATCGAATGCAGTGGGATTTAAGTGTCAGAAATCTTTAAGAATCGAACCAGCTTTTTCATCAAGTTTGATTACTTATTTTAGACAAATTTTCTAAACTAAAAATTCAACTCGACCTAACTTAAGGAAACGAACCTAGTTCTTTAATATAGCAAACTTGCCTTCAAGCGAAAAAAAAAATTAACTAATATATCTACATCTGGCAGACGTAGATTGTATAGTTCAGTGCAAATGTACCAATGAGTCCCGCAAGCAGGACAGTTAGGAGTTAGACAAATGTCCCGCTATCAAAGCAATAATGTTAAATAGGCTCTGATTTGGACACTGATAAGGACACAACGCTTTTCTAACTTATAAAATACCACAAAACAGAGTCTACGAGCATATATAATACTTTATTAACTTTTCTCTCTGGTAGTACACAACATAAAATAAACATTAACATTCTATGCAGCTCGGCTCTTTTGAATTGAAAAAAACGCAGACAAAAAAGAGAAGACAGTTCCCAGTTATTCCACAAGGCAGTCAACCAAACAAAGAGTTTCAAAGACCACAAAGACCGATTTAGTATTATTATAAAAATCCACGGAGCCTTGTCTAGACGACACCAACTGATGCAGACTGTAAAAAATGTGTCAGAGAAACAGCTAAAGTTTAAGCGGCACCAAATATGCACAAAGTTTTTCTTACCCCCCCCCCCCACATCCTCTCTACCCTGCCCTAGTCTGTCCCACACACCCGCTGTGAAAGCAGAGCCTAGCCTACGAACAATATTAAAACAAATTGGAGTTGTGCCGATTTTAAGGCAGGCCAGAGATTTTTGCGAAATTCTAAATGTGACGGAAAAGTTTTTTTAAAAGAATAAACAGATTGATAGGCACAGGCTAAAGAGATGGGGAGAAAGATGGGAGAGGGAGAGGGGAAGGAAGATGGATGTTGAGGAAAGAGTTACAGAAGGTAAAGAGACGAATGCATTTAATATTTGATAGAAAATTAGATGACAGAACAATACTGCAAAACTGGGATAGAAAAACAATTAGCAAAAATACACAATAAAAATGATAAAGAAATTTAACATCAATTAGAACATGAGAATAACTACTAAAATGATTGACATGTAAAATGATTAAAATGATTGATATTAACAGACATAAATGTAATGGCTACCAAAGGCCTATTACTGAACTATTCAGTTAACAAAACTTACCCTTGAAAATATATACCCTTTGTTCTGCCTGTTCTTGAATAAAATCATTCTAAATTCAATTTTAATTACATCAAAGTTAGGACTTGTAAAATTGGTAATTAAAAAGCCATAAGAGCTGTGTGCCTGCTTTCTCCTACAAGTCGCTTGTCTTTGTCTCACTGGTTTAATTAGGCAAAAAATGCTAATTTAAAATACAAAAGAATACTTGAAACTTGCATTTCATAATCTTTTTCTTGTATGCTAGTGCACAAATGTACTAAAAATTTTCAAAATATAAATATATATAATATATATCAATAATTTTTTATAGAATTTATACATATTGTTTGTAAAATAAAAATGGGGAATCTAAAATTACATATACAACCAAATTTTTTTAAATAATCTTGTAGTAGATAAGATTATAAATAATTACTATGGCTATCAATGATTTTTAATGCCTATAGAGAGTGACTTTGATTGACTAATTGTCTACCAATACCTATTATTTATTATAGTTCAATATTATCTGCCTCTTACTTCTGAATGCTACCAATTTAATTAAAAATATTAAATAACTCAATTATCAAATCCTAATTAGACTAATTAAGTAGAATCCAGTTTTATTTCTATTTTTGTTCTTGGGTTACACTATTCCTATTGCTAAAATGGTCCTTTTTATTGCTAAAGTATATTGCCAAAGGAAGTATTACTAAAAAAGTAGCCTTTTAAGTACATTTAAAAGTACATTTAAGTAGCCTGTTGCCAAAGTGGTTTCTTACATATTATTTTATCTATAGCTAGAGCTAGCTATTTTAGGAAAGTTAAAAACTTTTTATTAAAAAACAATTACTTTAGTTTCATGTTTTGGCACTTATTAAAACCTTCCAAAAATATTTTGCATTGCATAGAAATAAACAAAAATTAAAAGAAAGCTAATAGCTTTCTAACTATAAAGCTGAAAAGCTAAAAAATCTAATTTAAAGGTTAGTCCATAAGCTAAAAAGAATACTTAAAGAAAAATTTGCAACATAGTTCCAACTTCTTTTGTTTAGATTTTCTAGCTAAAGCATATAGCTATTGCTACATTTTTCTATTCTTGTAATTGAAAGAATTTTTTATATTAGAGCCTAGATTATTTCTTAGGCCTATTTCTAGCCCTACCAAAACCATTTATTTGAAAAAATAATAAAATAAGCAATTTAAAACCTGGGTTTTTGAGTGATTCCAATGCCAATGTTTTTTATAGAAATAGCATGTAATTTGCACCTAGAGTTTTTTTTAACTATATCCAATATTTGGCATATCATACATATTTTTATAAAGATGCAACACCATAGATGGGTAACTAAAAAATTCACCCACTCGCACAACCTAGTTGCAAAAATAATTTCAACATTGTTGAGCAAAAAAATTCTAATGAGCAAAAAGGCCCCACATGTGCCACTATGAAACTTAACCAAAGCTTTCATGATTTTGTGACATACTTTATTTATTTTGAAAAATATCTTTCCAATTTTCTTTCCAATTTTGCAAGTTACCTTTGTTAGTACCAATTTCACTCAGCTATGTTTAGGCTTAGTATAAGGTTTGCACGTGTAATATATGGGTGGCCATTTGTTAAAAAGAGATAATTATTCAATTGTTTCAATTGTTAAGGTCATATGGAAAAAGCCTAGTAATAGTGATTTTGCAAGTTTGTAGAAAATCTAAAAATGTAGATGCAAGTTACAACCTGATTTTTATATTTATATCTAGATTTTGAGCCTAAATTGCTAACTTGCATCCATGTATTTTTTTATTAAAGAAATCCTTGTATGTGTATAGCAAATACAATAGGTTAAAATCACATACTAAAATGCATCTATTGGGTATACTTTTAATGATTGTGACATCCAATATTTTATTCTTATTGGCACTTACAATTGCAATAGCAAATTTACTTTTGAAATATCATACTAAATTTAGATTTGTAATTTATTTTAGGTAATTATATATTATATCTTTAAATCCAAAGAATTCAAGCACTTTTATCTTTGGTCATTTTGTTATCCTATATTTATATATAAGATTAGATACAACTTAAGAAATTGCTGATGACAAATCAAGTATGTCACTTTAAGTGCCCTTTTGGAATAATTGTCAAAAACCTATGGATGCACAACATAGGTATCAAAAATGTGGTTCCAAAGTGAGACAAGACACAAAATTTTTAGACTCTTTTGGTGCATGCTGCCATTTTCTGTGACAGGTTGCTCTCCATAAAATATTTGTAAAAGTATTTACACTATACATTTGTAAATTGTAAAATTAAAAATACTCTATAGGTACATTATTATAATATATTTATATATTTTAATAATATATTTTAGATTAGCAAGCAAAATAATTTAAGGTTAGAAATAATTAATTCAAATTCTATCTCTACATGTATTTTTAAGGATGCTGCCATGCCCCAAAGCGACAAATTATGTATGCTATGCTGCTATGCCCTTAAGTGACAAATTTATATATGACCACCACTGGGTTTATTTTTTGTGCAATAGGGATACTATAGCATCTTGACTTTGAGAATCACATCCTGAAATTCAATATAGGATGCAATTTTACATCCTGATTTTTTAATTCTTCACAATAAAAGATCTCTCAAATGGGACTTTTAAAAAATTGCATCTCAAACCCTGAAATCGCATTCTAAAATTAAGAAAATGATGCAATTTTGCATCCTGTGCCCACCTAAAAAATAAACCCAGGACCACCATGCACCTGGCCTAAGTATTAAGCATGGTGTAAAACTTTTAAGCTGATTAAAAAATTATAATTTTTATAAAAAAAGTAAAATTTAGAAATTTTTGCATTTCATTAAAACCTGATTTAATTAGCTCGAGTGACAATGCCATATAGAAGTAAAGCAGTTATAAATTTTTCTAGTGTTAGGCCTAAACAGGCCTGCAGAATGTGTTCTAGGAAGCATATTATTGAGATACAATCTGTTTCTGCAGGCCTATCAATAATCCATTCTGCATTTTAGTCTTTACCAAAATTTTCCAATGTGCTAGTCTGGGAGTATGGACTCAAGACTAAGTCAAGTTAGGCCTACCTAACTGCTGTAGGACACAACACACAAAACAACTAAGTTACTGAGGCAACTATCACTGACTTCATAAAGTTCATAGCCTCCATATATTATTTAATTATAATTTCCTCATTGTAATAAAATTTTATTAAGTACATATTTGCTAAAATTTATTATCATACAGCCATGATATAAACTCAAATTGGATTAGGCTAATACATGGAAGGGCCTTGCCGTCGGCTGGGACAATGGGTGATTGTCGCTCACGAAGTTCTTAGAAAAGTGTTATTTGAAAGTTTTGCAATAAATTATAATTATTTAAAACAAAAATTTTTTACCCTAGGAATTTTTCGGTAGTTTTGCATGAGCTATAACACTGGCCTTTGAGGAAAATACAAAAAATTGCAATGCAAGAATTGAATAGTAATATTTTACATACTATGTTTAAGCGGTAATTTCTGACGTAAACTGAATTTGCGTTAACTGAGAATTTTTTCCGACTAATGGATTGTTAGAAGTTCTCATTGGACATGGTCTCACTGTTTGGCAATCGTAGGCCTAGTAAGCTATCAAGTTCGTAAATTGCGTAGCTACTGCCTACCTAGAAATATCTGAAAGCAATAAAACTGAGATCTGGTTTGGCTGAGTAAAAACTTTAGTTAGGCTTTTTTGCTGGCCCGCTGGCTGGCGAGGTAGGCCTAGTAAATTCGCTTGACCAGCCATATGCTGATTTTCTTGCTTCGCACCAAAAAACTTTATATTATTTTACCTTAGGCCATTAGCTAGGCCCCAAGGGCTATTAACATTAATAGGCCTACCATCCTACTAATGTCCATCATACTTATGTCATCTAGCTAGCTTTTAATTTAGCTAGGCCCTAGGCCTCTAGCTACTATAGGCATAGCCTACTACTATAGCTAGGCTAGGGCCTATTAAATATTTTCCATGAGATAATATCTAAGTTCTAACATTTTTATTTTGTGTTTTACTACATTAGCTCATTATTATTTTAGACTATGTTTTTTTTATAATTAATATTTATGCTTTTGAAATTAACTTAATAAGTCACCAGTTAGATTATTATTTCATTATTTTCATTCTCATAATTCAGGCCTATACTAATAAGAGGCAAAGCTTATTTTATATTTTGATTTAATATTATGGAGTCAACAACAATTTCATAAGACTTATGACTTAGCTATAATTTATTCCACTTTTAATGTCTATGACTAGGCCTGACATTGGCATGGAAAATGGCGGTGTGCACCAAAAGAGTCTGAAATTTTTGTGTCTTGTCTCACTTTGGAACCATATTTTTGATACCTATGATATGCATCTGTAGGTTTTTGACATTTATTCCAATTGTGCACTTAAAGTTATATACTTGATTTGTCATAAGCAATTTCTTAAGTTGTCCTTATATATAAATATATGATAACAAAATGACCAAAGATAAGGAGTGCTTGGATTCTTTTAATTTTAAAGATATAGTATATAATTTCATAAAATAAATGACTAGTTAGCTAGGCCAAGCTTGTGTTATGTGGCTAGTGGCCTATTAGTATTATGCTTCATTATATTTAATTTACCTTTAACCTAGGTTTTACTAGGTGCCAAATACAATTTTACTTCTTGCCTTCAATTTTAGAATATAATATTTAATGTTTAAATATATTTTTAAGTCCCAAAAATATAAAATTCTTGCAAAACCAAAAAATCTAAATGCAGAATAGAAATGCATCCTAGGTCAAATTTAAGATATTATGCTATAATATCCCTAGGCTATGGTACAAAAAACTGTAACTTAAACCTTCTTTATAGATAAAATATTATATCATAATTGTAATTATAAATTTTTATTTGAAGTTGTTGCAAATAGATTATCTTAAAAATGATATCCAACTTGTGTAGTATGTGAACTTTCTTAGAAACAAACAATTTAAATTTACAGTAAAATATTTTTCTTTTGTTTAAATGGATTCACAAAAATATAATTATGTTTTGTATAAAGAATAGTAAGGACAAGTATAAATAGACAAAGTTTTTGGAGAGGAGAGAACAATCTTATTGCAAGCTATTTCTGCATATTCCACTTAGAATATAAAGCAAGAATTAAAATTGAAGCATATCTTACTTAGTCAATTTCCGCCCTGAAATGAATCCTGTCTATGAATAGAGAAACTGCCAGAAATAGCAAGCAAACCTGCAATAGGCAGAGAAACTGCCTAAGAGACAAGAGAGAAAGAGGGAAAGATTACCTGCTAGTGAAGCAGAGAACTTGCCTAGAAGGCAAGAATATATATGCGCAACAGTTAGCCAAGTCAGCCAATCCGGCTGACTGATTTGGTGGCTGACCAAGGTAAGTCACAAAATTGCTAATGGAAGTCAAAAATTGGTAAAAATTGAAGAGGTAAGTTGTAAAATGGAGAGGGTAAGTTACAAAATGGAGGGGTTAAGTTGCAAAATGGAGGGGGTAAGTTGCAAAATGGAGGAGGTAAGTTGCAAAATGGACAGGGTAAGTTGCAAAATGGAGGGGGTAAGTTGCAAAATGGAGGGGGTAAGTCGCAAAATGGAGGGGGTAAGTCGCAAAATGGAGGGGGTAAGTTGCAAAATGGAGACGGTAAGTTGCAAAATGGAGACGGTAAGTCACAAAATGGAGGGGGTAAGTTATATGATTGGCGGTGGAAGTGTCAAATTTGGAGGAGAATAGTAAAACAATGTACAAGTAGCAAGTAGGCAAGTTTTAGGTAAGAAGTGGTTGGCAGGACCTTTTTTGGTCCTTTGAACTTTGACCCTGAAATACCTGCTAGAGAGAGCATATAAACCACCTAAGGATAAGATAATACCACTGAGGAAAAGCAAGACATGCCTCTGTACAAGATGTAATAGAATAGGTGTAGGAAAATAAGCTTAGGGTTAGGGAATTTTTAAGTAATTAAGGCTGCAACCCTCTAATCTAGGTACTGCCCTAATTTTAGACTGGGTTTACTGCTTGGCCCAGTAAATGCTACTAGCTTGCTCAGTAAATGCTACCAGGCAAATGAGTAACTAAGTAATTTTCTAGGAAATAGGTTAAAGTTTAAACAAGGATATCAGAAGACCCCTAGGACAACTTTGGTGTCAGTAGGATTGACATAGTTGTATTAAAAAGCTGTACACTTGTAATAGTTTCATTGAGTAATGGTTTGCCAAGTGCAAGTTATGTAATTATTATTATTATTATTATTATATAAAAAGGTAAAATCCCATCATTACAGGAAGCTGTATTGCTCGCCTCAGAGGCTGAAGGCTTTGTCCAGAGCCTCAAATCGCTGGATTTGACTCGCATTGGCGATCAACAATGGCAAAGACAGCACCAGTATATTGAAAAGTTGAACATGCAGGCTGTGCTGTCAGTAGCCAAACAGCAGGACGAATTTGTGCCAGAATTTGTTGTCAATCATGGCAAATTGGACACCCTGATGCACGATCTGTTAGTTACTGAAGTTTGGAAAGAGAAAATTTTTCCATTGATGCTTTCTAATAAAGAATTCGAGCCGCAGGTGACTTTCCCTATCTATCTGGCCTTGTATCACGAAGCCACAGTCTTGAATCTGTTGGAGACCCTGAGCTTTCATTCTGATGTTGTTGAAAGTCTGGGCGAAGTGGCCCTAGACTTGATTGACTATTGTCACAGAAAGCTGGTTAAAGTGACTCAGTCAGGCAGCTTACAGCAAGACGCTCTGTTGTCTATTAGAAGCAAAACCAACAGCGGCCTAGCCGGCAAAGAAGCTGAAAAAGCTGAAGGAAAGCCTCTTGACGAATTAGAACAGCAACGTCGGGCTTTAGATTTCGAACTGGCATTGAAATGCGTCACAGTGTCCAGCAATTTGCTAACCAATGCCAAGTCTTTGTCCCTGTCCGCTCTTACTCGGGCTCTGCACGTACACGATTTTCCGCTTCTATTTGCCAGTCTAATCGACTTAAAACCATGGAAGTTGCGTCATCCATCAACTGATCAGTACTATCAGTACGTTGACAATGGTTGGCAAAGTGTTAGCCAAGCCGAATTTCATAGCGGCATTGTTAAACTTGAGGGCTGCGTTTGGCTAGCTCTGTACGAGATGCTTACTAATGCCGAGTGTCAGCGAAAATACGAGATGACCAATCATAGGAAAAATTTCCTATTGAAATTGCGATCGCATTTGCACGAAACCGTGCTAGATCAGCTATCGTTTCTAGTGCCTTTGAGGCAGGGCCTCGAGCATATGGCGCTACTGGAGCCTGCTCCCTATAAGAAGGACCTGCTGTTGGAACAGTTGCCTCAAGTTCGGGCCGCCATACTTGACAAGTACAAGGGTGCGTTTCGGTTTAGAATTGATTTTTTAAAAATAATTTCTGGCTGAAAATCTTTCGATTATTATCTAAATCCATTAAACTTTTCTCCAATATACTAAAATTCGAAATCTTTTTGATTAAAATTTTGTGAATTAACTATCGCCATTCAATCTACTTTGAGCATCGGCCTTAAATGCCCTTGAAAATCGCCTTCAATCTTCTTTATAAGAATCGCCCTTCAATCTTCTTTATCAGAATCGCCCTTCAATCTTCTTTATAAGAATCGCCCTTCAATCTTCTTTATCAGAATCGCCCTTCAATCTTCTTTATAAGAATCGCCCTTCAATCTTCTTTATCAGAATCGCCCTTCAATCTTCTTTATAAGAATCGCCCTTCAATCTCCTTTAAAAGAATGTCCTTCAAAAGAATCGCCCTTCAATCTCCTTTATAAGAATCGCCCTATAATCTACTTGAAATGAATCGCCCTTCAATCTTCTTCTATAAGAATCGCCTTCAATCTACTTTAAAAGAATCGCCCTTCAGTCTCCTTTAAAAGAATCGCCCTTTAATCTCCTTTATAAGAATCGCCCTTCAATCTTCTTTATAAGAATCGCCCTCCAATCTTCTTTATGAGAATCGCCCTCCAGTCTTCTTTATGATAATCGCCCTCCAATCTTCTTTATGAGAATCGCCCTTCAATCTCCTTTATCAGAATCGCCCTTCAATCTTCTTTATCAGAATCGCCCTCCAAACTTCTTTATGAGAATCGCCCTTCAACCTTCCTTGAGAATGGCCTTTCAATCTCCCGCACCAATCCCGCAGGCAAGTGGGCAGACATCGCTCGCATACAAATGTCCACTGTATTCAACATTAGCCCAGCCGAATTCAAGTCCCAAGCCAGTCTATGGTCAGACACGTACAATCTAGACGTGCTGGAGTCCATGCTATCTGAGCCGCCAAAATGCGCCGCCTGCGGCTCCCCAGCTGTGAAACGATGCTCGCGCTGTCAAAACGAATGGTACTGCCGTAGGGAATGCCAGGTTGGGCATTGGACAAAGCACAAGCCGGCTTGTGATTTAATGATGGCCGCTGCTAAAGCTACTACTAATGCCGAGTAGTGGCACAGCTGTTTGATGCTGTTCTTTGTGTTTTTGTTCGAACTCATTACTTTAAATAAGCCGTCCTGTTTTTTGTCTTTTTATCTAATAACTTTTTAAGGTTTTATTAAAATTATTTATTACTATTTGGCTGTGACTTATTCATTAATTCATCCTAATACGTTTTGCTACGTGAATTTTATAAATAATTCTTTTGTTTTTATTTGACTTTGTCTCAAGTATGCAATTTGACTTAAAAACTAAACAGTTTATACGATTCTCTGCTGCCTTTAAGTGCTCCTCTGCTGAAAGTTACAATACTTACTAACTTGTTTTTTATTTTTTATTTAGGATCAGCTGCTTTAATAGAAATGTTGTTATTTCCATCAAAATTACCACTATTTAGCTTACAAAATCACCCTTAATCAGCTTTCCAAATCGCCCCTGATCAGTCATCAAAATCGCCCCTAATCAGTCATCAAAATCGCCCCTAATCAGCCTTCAAAATCGCCCTTAATAAACCTTTAAATCGCCCCTAATCAGCCTTTAAAATCGCCCCTAATCAGCCTTCAAAATCGCCCCTAATCAGCCTTCAAAATCGCCCCTAATCAGCCATCAAAATCGCCCTTAATAAACCTTTAAATCGCCCCTAATGAGCCTTAAAAATCGCCCCTAATCAAGCTTCAAAATCGCCCCTAATCAGCCTTCAAAATCGCCCCTAATGAGCCTTAAAAATCGCCCCTAATCAAGCTTCAAAATCGCCCCTAATTAGCTTCTCAGAATTGCCTATATTAGTCTTTAAAGTCTCTCCTAATTAGTATTTTGTTGTGTTCCTACTTTAACGTTAATTATTGTCTTTCTTAATTTTTATTTTGAATTAGCATGTACTTCTGAAAATATTGCAGCCTTGATTTTGCGCATGCAGCAACAGGCGGTAGACGGTGAGATCGTCCAGTCGTCATCAGACTGGCGATCGAAAAAACGACGCCTAGAGAAACAGCGCCAACGCGAGCGTCATCGTGCCGAAGTTCGATTGAAAGGTGTGAAATATTTTTGTTTATTTGTGAAGTTTGAACAGAGTTCGTAGTCTTTATCGGTATTTTATTATCTTCGATAACACCTTAATTTCTCTCTCAGTTTATGTCTTCTAACCCCCCTATGTACACAGAGCGCTTGATAAGAAAACAATTTCTACCTTACGCTCCAATGTACATCTATATTTTGACCAACAATCCTATCTCTCTTAAAACCTAAGAGTACACAGTTCCATTTCTTTCTATCCCGCAATGTACATTCGACCCTATGTCTAACCCCTCTTAACAAACAATTTCTGTCTGACCCCCAATGTGCATCTATTTTCTGACACAGCCTTATCAGTCTAACCCCTTAATGTACACCTCTTGATAATAAATAAATTAAATAAATTTAGACACCCGATCTTTCGACCAGATGTACAGCCCACGGCACAGCCGCAGCTAGTTGCGCAGCGCATCCGAGGGCTGTGTACAGCTGCTCAGTCCTGACGGGCTGGAGGGGCCGCAACACCCATCCTAAATTTACCCAGCTCAAACTGGTACCCGATCTCAGCTGGGTGTCCTGAAGCAATGCGGGATTAAGTGCCTTGCTCAAGGGCACAAATTGTCTCCTAAGGCCGGGACTCGAACTCACGACCTTGCGGTCGTTAGGCAGGCGCCCTAGCCACTAGGCTACAACTCCTCTGTGCTCTCGGGACAACTCACACCTCTTGACAAACCACGATATTTCTTTCTAACCCCCAATATACCGTTTTTTAATAACAAGAAGCCTGTTTTTATATTTCTTTTATCTTTTTATTCTATTATCTTTCTGCATTTCTACTTTAAGTAGTGTTGTTAGGTTTTCTGTCTTATTTCAGTGGAATCCGGTTTGGATCACGTGACAAAACGGGACAACAAAGCGCTGCTTGATTTGCGCCTGGAATCAGCTTTAACCACCGGCCAACCAACGGTCTGTGTAGATCTGGCCTATGAGTGCCGAATGTCAGATAAAGAGGTTGACAAATTGGCTAAACAATTAAATAGATTGTACGGTATCCATCGCGCCTCACAGCCCAGCATGGTTCAGCTATGCTTGACTAATTATCGATCGGAATCCCGGTTAGCAACGGTTGCTAGGCAGAAATATTCTATGCAAGCGTATAAAATTCGATTACTATCGAAATCTCCTGTTGATGAATTTCCCAATCGAGACGTTGTGTACTTATCTCCGGACGCTGAAAAATGTCTTACCAAGTTGTCTCCGACCGCTGTTTACGTAATCGGTGGATTTGTTGACGAAGCTCGACAGCCTGGCGCATCAATCAATCAAGCTGCTCAGTGCGGCTGTCTCAATACCGCTCGTCTACCAATTGATGGTCACGTGATTTCCGCATTGTTTAATAACGCTTCGTTAAGTCGGCTACCCTTGCCAATTAATTTAGTATTCGGTCTGCTTGTGGATGTGGCCAATGGGTTGAGTTGGACTGATGCGTTGCTACGGCGCTTGCCGCCTAGGCTGAAATTGCAGCCCAAAGTTTAGCGCTATTGTGGTATTTTTATATATAAGCAGATAAAAATCTTTATTCAGCATTACCATTTAAGAATAGCACTTAAAACAGGTCCTCAGAGAAACAGCATTTAGACCATGTCCTTCTAAAAATCCTCTTTAGACCAGGTCCTTCTAGAAATCCTCTTTAAAACGGGTCCTTCTAGAAATCCTCTTTAGACCATGTCCTTGTAGAAATCCTCTTTAGACCATGTCCTTCTAGAAATCCTCTTTAAACCGGGTCCTTCTAGAAATCCTCTTTAGACCGGGTCCTTCTAGAAATCCTCTTTAGACCGGGTTATTCTAGAAATCCTCTTTAGACCATGCCCTTCTAGGAATCCTCTTTAGACCAGGCCCTTCTAGAAATCCTCTTTAGACCAGGCCCTTCTAGAAATCCTCTTTAGACCGGGCCCTTCTAGAAATCCTCTTTTGACCGGGTCCTTCTAGAAATCCTCTTTAGACCAGGCCCTTCTAGAAATCCTCTTTTGACCGGGTCCTTCTAGAAATCCTCTTTAGACCGGGTTATTCTAGAAATCCTCTTTAGACCGGGCCCTTCTAGAAATCCTCTTTAGACCAGGCCCTTCTAGAAATCCTCTTTAGACTAGGTCCTTCTAGAAATCCTCTTTAGACCAGGCCCTTCTAGAAATCCTCTTTTGACCGGGTCCTAGAAATCCTCTTTAGACCAGACCCTTATAGAAATCCTCTTTTGACCGGGTCCTTCTAGAAATCCTCTTTAGACCAGGCCCTTCTAGAAAACCTCTTTTGACCGGGTCCTAGAAATCCTCTTTAGACCAGGCCCTTCTAGAAATCCTCTTTAGACCAGGCCCTTCTAGAAATCCTCTTTAGACCAGGCCCTTCTAGAAATCCTCTTTTGACCGGGTCCTAGAAATCCTCTTTAGACCAGGCCCTTCTAGAAATCCTCTTTAGACCGGGCCCTTCTAGAAATCCTCTTTTGACCGGGTCCTTCTAGAAATCCTCTTTAGACCAGGCCCTTCTAGAAATCCTCTTTAGACCAGGCCCTTCTAGAAATCCTCTTTAGACCAGGTCCTTCTAGAAATCCTCTTTAGACCAGGCCCTTCTAGAAAACCTCTTTTGACCGGGTCCTAGAAATCCTCTTTAGACCAGGCCCTTCTAGAAATCCTCTTTAGACCAGGCCCTTCTAGAAATCCTCTTTAGACCAGGTCCTTCTAGAAATCCTCTTTAGACCAGGCCCTTCTAGAAAACCTCTTTTGACCGGGTCCTAGAAATCCTCTTTAGACCAGGCCCTTCTAGAAATCCTCTTTAGACCAGGCCCTTCTAGAAATCCTCTTTTGACCGGGTCCTAGAAATCCTCTTTAGACCAGGCCCTTCTAGAAATCCTCTTTAGTCCAGGCCCTTCTAGAAATCCTCTTTAGACTAGGTCCTTTTAGAAATCCTCGTTAGACCAGGTCCTTCTAGCAATCCTCTTTAGACCAGGCCCTTCTAGAAATCCTCTTTTGACCAGGCCCTTCTAGAAATCCTCTTTAGACTAGGTCCTTTTAGAAATCCTCGTTAGACCAGGTCCTTCTAGCAATCCTCTTTAGACCAGGTAATTCTAGAAATCCTCTTTACACTGTGTCCTTCTGGAAATCTTGAAAGCTTTTTCCTAGAAAAATCGCTTTTAAAGTTTAGATTGTTTAAAAAGACTCCAATAGATGCCATCACCCCTAAACACAACTATCATATGTCTGACTATTTTTTATACATCTAATTGTAATTGCCAAATTACTCATTCGCGTATTTCTCTACACCGAAACTTTATATCGTTAATAAAAAGTAGTTTCTACGCCAGTATAAAAGCATTATATTATGTTATACAGATTTCTAAAAAGTTTCATTCAATGCGTTTAATTTGCGTAATTTGTTCAGAAAAAAAATTGTGTCAAATTGTTGTTATCTAGAAATTGATGTTGCTTTTTTTGAAGCAAAAGTTGCGTTTTCGTTATTTTTTGTAGCTAGGTAAAAAATAAGTCGTTTACTTGTAAAATCTATCCTTACTATATATTACAAAAATAAATGCCAGTTACTTTCATTTTTCAGACAATTTGTTAATCCCGTGTGAACTATTCAGTTCCAAGTTAATTTTCATTCGAAGAAACTTTGCTACACAACACTAAAAGAAGAAGACTGCAGAAACATCAGGCGCCGCTAGCATGGATCGCATTGATCCGGACACTTTGCTAGACTGGCTGAGTTCCGGTCACGGATGCGACTTAGACAATCGTTTGATGCAACGCGACGCATTGGAACGCCTATGCGAAGTGTTGCTATTCTCCGACAATGTCGATCGTTGCTTTGAAATGTGGTCGCCAAGAGTTTTCTTGCCGGCCCTGTGTCGAATATTTCTTGACGAAAGCGCGCCAGAAGAGATACTGGAAATCGCCGCTCGAGCTGTCACTTATTTCTTGGACGTGTCGCACGACTGTTCGCGTCGTATTGTGCAAGTCGACGGCGCCGTGAAAGCCATCTGCTCCCGTCTGCTAGTTGCCGACATGTCCGACTATTGCAGCAAAGAGCTGGCCCAACAGTGCATCAAAATTCTTGAAGGCATCTGTCAGCGCGAACACGCCGCTGTGTACGAAGCTGGCGGACTGCAGTGCCTGTTGGCCTTCGTGAAAACTCACGGCGCCCAGTGTCATCTGGACGTGACGCATTCGGCTATGAATGCCGCTACCAGACTGTGCACTCGGGTTGAACCGTCGGACGATAGCCTGCCAGCTAGCGTTGACTGTTTGCAATACTTGTTAGAGCATCACGACTCGGGTGTTGTTGACATCACTCTGCGCTGCTTAGCAACGCTAGTTGATCGATTTGCTAAGCGTCACGCCGATCCTGCGCCTCTAGCACCGGACGGTGTCCTCTCCGTCCTGTTGCGTCAGCTGCGTCGCCGATCTGAACGAAATTTCACCGCCGTCACCGCCGTGTTGACTTCGTTGTGCAAAGCCTCACCGGAGGTTGCCCAAGCGCTTCTGCTTAGCCAAGATTTGGACTTGCCGGACGCTCTGATTGAAGCCTTGAAATCGTCATCATCCGGGGGCGAGGATCGCATCGCTTTGGAGTCGCTTCGATTGTCCGAATTGCTCATGACGCTGGTGTTTGAAGGTCGTCCAGCTCTTGCTCAGCTGTCTGGCAGTAGCGTGGTTGCAGCCGCTCTTGGCGGTCTGCGAGCGGTCTCGGCCGCTGGCGCCGGTGGCGGAGGCGGTGGCGGCGGAGCCGAACGACCGCATCGTCAACTAATCGACGCTATACGAAGCAAAGACACAGAGACAGTTGTTGACGCTATTGAATCCGGCGCTTTTGACGTCAACTACATGGACGATGTTGGCCAGACTCTATTGAATTGGGCGGCCGCTTTTGGCACTAAAGAGATGGTGAAATTTCTCTGCTCTAGAGGCGCCGATGTTAATTTCGGCAGGCGATCCAGCTCGTTGCACTATGCCGCCTGTTTTGGCCGGCCAGAGATTGTCAAACTATTGTTGAAATACGGGGCCGATCCCACTCTGAAAGATGAAGAGAACAAGCTGCCAATTGACAAGGCTCGCGAGCGTCAAGACGCCGGTCACAGAGAGGTGATTAACATTCTCACCTCGCCTAGAGAGTACATGTCCCCAGCTGGTGGAGTTGCCGCTGCCGAGGCTGCCACTGAGACTGGCGACAATGCCGAATCTTCTGGCGCCGCCAGCGGAACAGTCGGCTATCCGGAATGTCGTCCGGCTTTTATGCTTCGATTCGCTCCGGCTCTGCTAGGCCTCTACTGGGACAGCATGTCGCCCTCTATTCGCCGTTGCGCCATCCACCTGCTGTTAAAATTGCTGTCTTACGCCGACGCGGAATTTTTAGCCGGCCTGTCTGGCACCGAATTGGCTAACGGCCTCGTCCAGCTGGTTGCTCACGCGCTGCAAGACGAACAGTCCGATGTTGGACAGAGAAATGCCGCTTTGCGCATCGCCGAACAATTGTTAGACAAAGCGAAATCCGCTTTCGGCGAACAGTTCTTTCGGTTAGGCGCCATCGCTCAAATTCGTTTGATGCACGAGACGCATCTGCGCGAGAAAGCCAAGCAGAGGCGCAGCGCCGCCAAGGCTGAACAGGCCAAGGAGAAGGAGCGGCAGGCGAAGCAGCAGGAGCAGACAGCCGCAGCCGCTGCTGCTGCTAGTACGAAAAGTTCTTCAGAAACTAGTACCGCTACTGATGCGTCTACTGCTGTGTCCACCGAGCCTGTTGGTGAGTTTAGTTCTCGTTCTCAATATAAATTTTTGCTTGATTAATTGAACGGAGTTAGTTTCTGTCTGCCTTTTAATCAAATCTTTATTTCGTCTTGAAGCCCCAATTTGGTCCATAGCCAGTGTAAACTATCTTATATCTGGTAACTCCATTAATATACACTATCTCATCACCAGCACCCCTATGTCTGTCTACCCCTAAATGTACATCATCTCATCACCAACACCCCTATTTCTGTCTACCCCTAAATGTACATCATCACATCAGCAGCAACCCTATTTCTGTCTAGTCTTAGATGTACATCATCTCATCACCAACACCCCTATTTCTGTCTACCCCCTAAATGTACATCATCTCATCACCAACACCCCTATTTCTGTCTACCCCCTAAATGTACATCATCTCATCACCAACACCCCTATTTCTGTCTACCTCCAAAAGTACATCTCATCACCGAAAACCATCAGCCGTCTGTGCCCTAATGTACACTAGGCCTATCTCGTCACCAGCAACTCCATAACTCATTACGCAACTAAAACCATCACCAGCCTTACTAGACCTGGAGCAGCACCGTCTTTACCAATGGTCGGACTGGAGTCTAGCCCGAACCCGCGAGAGCCTATTCCTATTCGCTAGGCATTGCGCAATCGAACTGCCCAACCTGAGCAACGGCTGGTTCAAATACCAGCTGGACTCGCGAGTCTGCACTATGTACAGCAGCGGCAGCGCCGAGTCTGATGCCCCGCGACAGCAGTCGCCTCAGCAGCATCAGCAAGACGATTTTAGTCGTCGCCTGCAGTCGGTCCGAGCTCTGGCGCTGCGTCAGCACCGAGGGGGCGTGCAGCGTCTCGTTGAATTGCGCGCCGAAGTCGGCAAATGGTTGCTAACGGCCAGCGCCTCCGAGCTGCGAATCTGCAACAAGGATGGCGGCGTGCAGACAACCGTGCTGAGGCCCGGCTTGGCTGGCTTCGAGTTCGAAACGTCTAGAAAGACTCGATTGAAGTGAGTAAAACTGTCGGTCAATTTTTGGGATAATTATCCCATTATACAGTTTATTTAGTAAGGAATAAGGATGAATAGTGAAGGGGAAATTTATCCTATTTGTATTACTTAAAAATCATTAATTGAGGGAATAATTATCCCATCTAGAGTACTAAAACATCTTGAATTTATCAAGGGGATAAATATCCAATCCGTATAAGTGATACCTTATCCCATTGTTTAGAGAGTAATTATCCCATCTGGATTGCTTGAGCTGTTATACTATTGAGGGGACAATAAGTCCTATGTTGAATGCTGAAGCAAGGTTAAATGATATAGGGGATATTTATCCCATTGATTGAAGCATTGAAAAAATAATCAAGTGATAACAACTGTATCTAGGGGATTGTTAATTAATTAAGGGAATAATCGCTAAAATAGTGAGCCAACATAATCCTGCCTTATCCCACGCCAAGTTTCACAAAATCTCCCCTCCCCTAAACCATCATCAGATACGTCAGCGAGCACGATGCTTCATCGCAGCAGCCGCAGCAGCCGCATCAGCACCAGCAGCCGCAGACCCCCAACGTCAGTCATCACCAGCCCGACTGCAACGCCCTAGCCAGCGCTCTGTTTCTTCGTCATCTTCAAGACGTTGACGCTGCTCAAACCGGCGTCTGCGATCGTCTACGAGCTGTCGGCCGCAGCCTCGCCGCCTCGCCCTCGGGCGGCATCAACGAGTCAAGCGTGGCGGAGCTGGCCAAGTTATTCGCCGAGGAGGCAACCGTGTCGGCCTACGAGTTGCACACATCCGGCCTGCTGCCAGCCCTGCTGATGTACCTGCACAGCGAGGACCGGAACATCGCCACCAATCGGCAGGCGCACTTTTTGAAACTCTTCGCCGGCAAACCGGCCGAGCTGTTCGTCATTAAACTTGTCGCCGTGCTGCAGCTGGTGGAGCGCCTGCCGCTGCTGCTCCTCGACTCCGCCGGTCCCAATGCAGCTTCGACGTCGTCGACGTCGTCTGCATCAGCGGCGGCGGCGGCGGCTTCTTCGGCAGCAGCCGCGGCCGCCGCTGCGGCTAGCGGATCGGCCGCATCAGCCGTGGTCGCCGCAGCCGCCGCCGCCGCCGCTGCCTCAGCAGCAGCCAACTCTTCATCATCGTCAGGTTCTTCAACTCGCCAGTCCAACGCTGATCTGGCTAGTTTGGTTAAAAAACTTCGATTGCAACTTGAATCGTCGTCGTCGAAGTCGTCGTCCGATTTGGTCGACCTGACTGGCCGTCAGCTGCGCGTTGAGCCGCTCTGCACAGTGGGCGAGTTGGAGCAGTTCCTGTTGAAGCGAGTCTGCAAACAGTGGCACGATTTGGACAGGTCGACTTATCGAATGTTTTCAACGCTAGCGTCGGCTCCGAATGGCTGTTTAGAATTCGCCTACGCCTACGATTTTGATGAGAATGGCGTCATCTATTGGCTGGGTACCAACGCCGGCACCCAGTCCTACTGGGTTAATCCCGTTCAAGTTGGCGTTGTTGTCATGACAACTTGGAACGGCAAAGATTTGCCCTACGGCAAGTTGGAAAATTTCTTGTCGCGCGATCACGCGCCGTTAAATTGTCACACGTCGGACGATAATCAAGCGGCTGTACAGATCGACTTAGGGATCGACTTGTTGCCGAATGCCTACACTATTCGTCACGCCAGGGGATTCTCGCGTTCCGCACTGAGGAATTGGGTGTTGGAAGCGTCGCACGATGCCAATAATTGGACGGTGATTAGTAACCACGTGAATGACGAGGGATTGCGCGATCCCGGATCCACTTGCACCTGGCCGATTGAGCTGATTCAGCCGATTGCTGATGACGATCAGTCGGTGGAGACTGAGCGCAGCGTTGGGACTAGTGCTGCTGGTTGGCGGTACTTTAAGATCAGGGTAATTTTTACGTTTTTTATCTATTTGGCTGTCATAATCCAGCAATCAACAATTCCAATAAAAATCATGAAGATTTTCCTAGAAAAATTCACGAGTAAACTAGAGAATTTATTAGAGAATCCGGTCAAGAAATTACGTTAGAGAATTCCCCAAAAGATTCCCATAAAGAATCCCACATAAGATTTACAGAAAGAATTTCCCTTCCCCTTAGAGAATTCCCCCTCTCCCTTAGAGATTCCCATTTAGAATCCCCCAAAAATTTCCTTAAAGAATTCTCCCTTCCCATTGGAGATTCCCTTAGAGAATTCCCCCTTTCCCTTAGAGATTCCCATAAATAACCCCAAAAGATTTTTCTGAAAGAATTCTCCCTTCCCCTAGAGATTCCCTGAGAGAATTCCTTCAGAAATTCCCTTAAAGAATTCCTTCAGAGAGCCCCTAAAGAATTCCTTCAGAGATTCCCTTAAAGAATTCCCCCAACGATTCCCTCAGAAATTCCCTTAGATAATCCCCATTAATACCTTAAAGAATCCCCCAGAGATTCCCTTAGATAATCCCCACAGATACCTTAAAGAATCCCCCAGAGATTACCTTAGATAATCCCCACAAATATCTTAAAGAATAACCCAGAGATTCCTTTAAAGAATCCCCCAGAGGTTTACTTAGAGAATTCCTTCAGAGATTCCCTTAGATAATCCCCATAGATACCTTAACGAATCCCCCAGAGATTCCCTTAATAGAATCATCTAAATAGGAACAAACCAAAGGCATTTCTCACCCGGCCACTCAACAATCAGGTGACAGGCAAGAACGCCAGCAACCAGATGCACGTGCTGAGCTGCTCCGGTTTGGAATTCTACGGCCGCGTTACTGGCGCCCACGCTGAAGTTGGCGCCGCTCTGCGCGCCAAAGAGCAACGCCTGGCTAAGGCTAGGCGCCGCATCCGCGATCACGCGCTCAGCCAACTGGTCCCCGGCGCTCGGGTTGTACGCGGCCCAGATTGGTGCTGGGGCTCTCAGGACGGCCTAGGCGAAGGCACCGTCACCAAGGAGCTGACTGGCGGCAAAGTGGCCGTTCGTTGGGACGCAAAGCCGGATCAGACTCGGGTCTACCGGATGCAGAAACGGGACAATGTGTTCGACTTGGCGCTGGCTCCGTCGCATGATGAGCAGCAGGTCAGCGGTCTGGACTGAGCTTTTTATCCCCAGATTATCTCGATTAAATTCTATCCCTAACCTGCCTCAAATCGTTTCGATAATCTCCCTCAAATCCCATCGATAATCTCCCTTCAATCCCATAGATAATCTCCCTCAAATCCCATCGATAATCTCCTTCGAATCCCCTCGATAATCTCCCTCAAATCCCATCAATAACCTCCCTCAAATCCCATCAATAACCTCCCTCAAATCCCATCGATAATCTCCATCAAATCCCATCGATAATCTCCCTAAAATCTTATCGATAATCTCCCTAAAATTCCATCGATCAATCTCCCTCTAATCCTATCGATAATCTCTCAAATTCCATCAATAATCTCCCTAAAATCTTATCGACAATCTCCCTTAAATCCCATCGATAAATCTCCCTCTAATCCTATCGATAATCTCCATCAAATCCCATCTATAATCTCCCTAAAATCTTATCGATAATCTCCCTTAAATCTCATCTATAAATCTCCCTAAATCCCATCGATAAATCTCCCTGAATACTATCGATAATCTCCCTCAAATCACATCGATAATCTCCATCAAATCACATCTATAATCTCCATCAAATCACATCGATAATCTCCCTCTAATCCCATCAATAACCTTCCTCAAATCCCATCGAATCCTATCGATAATCTCCCTTAAATCCCATCGATAATCTCCCTCAAATCCCATCGATATTCGCCCTCAAATCCCATCGAAAATCTCCCTCAAATCCTATCGATAATCTCCTCAAATGCCATCGATAAATCTCCCTCTAATCCTATCGATAATCTCTCAAATTCCATCAATAATCTCCCTAAAATCTTATCGACAATCTCCCTTAAATCTCATCTATAAATTTCCCTAAATCCCATCGATAATCTCCCTCAAATCCCGTCGATAACCTCCTTCAAATCCCATCGATTATCTCCCTCTAATCCCCTTCAATAACACTAACAGCCTGCCTACCCACCCAGGTCCGTCAATACAACCTGACCCAGCGCAAGAGCAGCAGCTCGCCAGCTTTAGACATCAACTTCAGCGGCGGCGGCGGCAGCGGCAACTCGGCCGCCGCTTTGCTAAACGACGATCGTGAAAAATTCGACGACGAAGAGCGCTGGCTGTCCGAGATGCTCGGCCGCGGGGATCTTGAAAATTTCGGCCTACTAAGAAACATCCTTCCCGCCGAGGAGCTGCTGATGATGCAAGCTGGCAGCGGCGGCGGCAGATCGTCAACCGGCATGAGCCGCATGATGGACCAACTGACGGCTAGCGATCCCAATCTAGATTCCGACACCGCTAATGCGGCCGCCGCCGCCGCCTCTAGCGCCGCGGCCAATCCGACTTCCTCAGCTGGCGTGGCGGCAGGTTCGTCAGCGGCCGGGTCAGCCTCCGCCTCCGCTCCGTCGTCGGGCGGATCGCCCGGTGATTTCTCCGACTTTTTCAACAATTTCGCCGCCGCCGTACGTAGTTCGATGCGCCGGCAGCAGAGCCAGCAGCAGCAAAGTCTGCAACAGTCTGCTTCCCAGCAGCAGCAGCACCACCTGCATCATTATCGTCACCACCTGCTGCAAGTTGGTGGCGGCGCGCCGCAAACCCCGTCGATGCGCCGACAATACGCCCGACTGTGGAGCCGAGCCTCTCACCGGGGCGGCGGCGGCGCCTCCTCGAACGTCGGCGGCAGCGTCGGCCGGGCCGGCGTCGCCTCCGAGCCGCCGCCGGATTCGTCGCAGAGTTTCCCGAATCTGCCAACAACAGCGTCGGAGCAGCGGCAGCGGGAGCAGCAGCCGACGGAAGCGCCGACACCTCTGCCGCAGGTTGGCCGACGTCACCATAAAAAGTCGTCCAACGGCGGCGGAAGCGGAAGCGCCTCGGCCGCCGCCGCCGCCACCGCCGCAGCCGCCTCCGTTGTCCTGTCCGACAGCGATTCCGACGTTCTTCAACTGTGCAGCTCGTCTGCCAGCTCGCGCCATCGCCATCATCGTCAGCATCAACCAGACGTTGACGATTTTCTCGACTATCAAGAAGAAGAAGAGGCGGCCGCTGCTGCCGCCTCTGCCGCTGCCGCCGCGGCAGCCGCCTCGGTCGGCGATGTTGACGTTGTCGATGTCGATTTTCCGCCGCCGGAAGTTGTCGCCGCCATGGTCGGCAGCGGCGGTCGTCAGCCGTGGGAAGACGAGCTGATTGTGAAACGTCAGTGCCCCGCCCTGCTGCCCGCCTTCGACCCGATCCCCGGCCGCACCAACGTCAACCAGACGCAGGACTTTCACATTGGCGAACCGACGCCAGCCAGCATGGACCGACTGTTGGCTTTGATGTCGCCGACGACGTCGGGTGGAAGTGTCGATCAGCAGGAGTCGGCGTCGACTGCCAAGCCGGGGACTACGAATCTCGTTCTGAGCGTGAAATCTGTGCAGCACCGCGACCTGGAGCTAACTATGAGCGATCGGTCGGCCTCGGTGTTCAAGTACATCGTTCAGGCTATGCTGGAAGCTTCGTTGCGTTCCAGCACCGCGGCTGGCGGTGGCGGACTCGGCGGAGCTTCCAGATCTGGCGCGGCCATCTCGGAGCAGCTTCGTAGAGTCTGGGACACGTCTTTCACGTTGGCTTACCGAGAGGCCGGCGTTGCCGAGGAGTCGTCGGGCTCAGCCGCTGCCAATGACTCAACCGGAGCTGTCGGCGATGCCAGGCTGCTGCTGAGTCAGTCGGCGCCGTCGGATGTCGGCCGGTCGCCTGAGGAATTGACGCCCTCTCAGGTTTATTAGGGCTTTTTATCTGTTTGTTTTTAGTTGCTATGGCTGGATTATTAGGTCGCTAAGTCTGTTTTGATGTTTGCTAAGGTCTGTTTTGATGGTTGCTGTTTTGATGGTTGCTAAGGTCTGTTTTGATGGTTGCTGAGGGCCACTTTTGATGATTGCTAAGGTCCACTTTAGATGGTTGCTAAGGACCACTTTTGATGGTTGCTAAGGGCCACTTTTGATGGTTTCTAATGAACATTGTGACAGTTGCTGAGATCCACTTTTGATGGTTGCTAAGGGCCACTTTTGATGATTGCTAAGGTCCACTTTGGATGGTTGCTAAGGACCACTTTTGATGGTTGCTAAGGGCCACTTTTGATGGTTTCTAATGAACATTGTGACAGTTGCTGAGATCCACTTTTGATGGTTGCTAAGGTCCGTTTTGTTGGTTGCTAAGGCCCACTTTTGATGGTTGCTACGGTCCATTTTGATAGTTGCTAAGGTCCCGATTGCAAAGGACTTAAGTTTCCAAGGGTAGATTTTTTAGGTTCGAAGGCTTAATTTCCCATTTTCTTAGTGGTATTCACATAAGATGAATCTAGTTGCTAGGGGCACTGTTTTAGTTACTAAGGGCTTGTTACTTGCTTTTCGAGGTTGATTTTTTATTGATATAATCTTTTCATCAGTTGATTATATTTGAATCCCAAATCCCATAAATCTCGAATCAATGTCCAGGTGGAACAGAGCCTCCACCGCGGCAGCCTGCACAAATCCCAGCTGCTAGACTACATCGCCGCCTCGGCTAGCGACGATTTCATGCGCGAATGGCGCCTGCGCGGCTCGCGTCGCAACGTGATGCGCAAGAACAACTGCCGCAAGCTCGTCTCCGCCTATCGCCAATTGTTGAAGGATCACGGCGGATCGGCTAGTGCGGCCTCGACTCCGGCTCCTGCCGATCGTCACCGACGTCGCCGACAACGCACGGCGTCGCTCCGTCTAGTCAGCGAGTCGGAGCCGATGACCGCGGACACAGCCGGTGTGGAGGACGCTCTGAACCTGTTGCACATTTTCTACACGGCCGCCACGGTGCCTAGCGAGCTGTTCCACTCGAAGAAGCTCACCCAGAAGCTGACTAGACAGGCGCAGGAGCCGCTGATGCTGGCCAGTCTGGCCCTGCCCGATTGGTGCGAGTCCGTGGCCAACTATTGTCCCATTCTGTTCCCATTCAGCCTGCGCCTGCAGCTGTTCCACTGCGTGGCTTTCGGCCCGACTCGGGCTCTGATGTGGGTTCAGGCGCAGAAACGTCGGGCTCAGGAGTTGCAACAGGGCCAGACTAAACGGCCGGTTAGGGAGGATCAATTGCCGTTGGGAGAGGTTGGTTTAATGTGCCTGCCGATATGTATCGATATTATTGTTTTTTAGAATAGAAATTTTGCGTTTATCTAGACGATATGTAACTAAAATTTTAATTTTTTGTTCTTAAACAAAAATTTACAGAATGAAAATATTGATTGATTTGAAATAGGACAAGCGGGATTTAAATAGGACCGAAAAAACTTTATCCGTAGTCAAATTTGTTTAAGTTCAGTTTGTCTAATCTAGCCGACATGTATCGTAAATATTTTTTACAAGCATTAAAAGTACTTGGTGACGATATTTATCGAAGAAAACTTAGTTTAGAATTAAGATTTCCAAATGTAATTAGTTACAATTGCACTGATAATTATCATAATTAGTTTTCAAAGCGCGGAATTATCTGCATAAATTTATCCGATATGTATCGTAAATAGTTTTTAAAGGGAAAATATTATATGAACTAGAATACTGAGTAATGAATTCTATTGCGCTTAAGTTTTCATCTTGTTTTGCCTACTATAAATGCTTGTCTAATTTGATTAGCCGATATGTATCGTAAATTGTTTTTAAAGCAGGAAATTGAACACTTGAATTTCGCCGATATGTATCGAAAATATCTTATAATGGATTTTCCCAACCGATCACAGGTGGATCTCGGCCGTCTAAAACGCGAACGAGTTCGAATCCCCCGCCTGTCCGGCGACCCCCTGCTAGCCTGGGCCGCCCAGTTGCTAGGCAGTCACGCAGCGCGCAAAGCCGAACTCGAAGTTCAATTCGAAGGCGAGCAGGGCACCGGCCTAGGCCCGACCCTCGAGTTCTTCAGCCTGCTAGCCGCCGAGTTCACCCGCCGCGATCTGGGCATGTGGATCTGCGAGGATCCCGACGACGACAGCGGCGACAATGGCGACGTGTCGGCGACAGCACACGACGGCAAGCCAGTTGGCTATTACGTCACCAGGCCCTCCGGCCTGTTCCCCGCCCCCTACAGCAGCTGTCCGCCCCGCGTGGCCGCCCTGTTCCGCCTGCTCGGCATCGCCCTGGCCAAATGCCTGCAGGACGGCCGCCTAATGGACCTCAATCTGAGCGGCCCGCTGCTCCGCCTGCTCTGTCAGGCCCGCGAGCCAGCCGAAGCTCCGTGCTGGTGGTCCGGCATCCTCGGTCCGGCTGACTTCGCCTGCCTCTATCCGGAACGGGCGCGCCTCATCGCTAGGCTGGAGACTGAGCCGGATAGGGAAGCGGCTGCTGCCGAGCTGGAGGACCTGTGCCTGGACTGCGTCTGGCTGCCCACGTCGCGTGTCTACGGGGAGGCCGCCACTCCGCTGAGACGGGTGGAGGCTGAACTGTCGGATCGTCGGGCTGATGGTGAGCTGATTTTCCGTTTGTATTCCTAATCCGCCTATGTGTCTTCCCTGTGTGTCAAATCCGCCCCTCTACTTTCCTTGTATGCCAAATCCGCCCCTCTACTTTCCTTGTATGTCAAATCCGCCCCTCTACTTTCCTTGTATGTCAAATCCGCCCCTCTACTTTCCTTGTATGTCAAATCCGCCCCTCTACTCTCCCTTCGTCTCAAATCCGCCCCTCTACTCTCCCTTCGTCTCAAATCCGCCCCTCTACTTTCCCTGTGTCTCAATTCCGCCCTTCTAATCTCCCTTTGTCTCAAATCCGCCCCTCTACTCTCCCTTTGTCTCAAAACCGCCCCTCTACTTTCCCTTTGTCTCAAATCCGCCCTTACTTTCCCTTTGTTTCAAATCCGACCCTGTACTCTCCCTTTGTCTCAAATCCGCCCTTACTTTCCCTTTGTTTCAAATCCGACCCTCTACTCTCCCTTTGTCTCAAATCCGCCCTTACTTTCCCTTTGTTTCCAATCCGACCCTCTACTCTCCCTTTGTCTCAAATCCGACCCTCTACTTTCCCCGTGTCTCGAATCCGCCCCTCCTATACGTTTTCTGCATCTCAAATCCTCCACTTTCAGCGCCATCCGCCCCAGCGGAGCCGCCAGCAGCCGCCGCCGCCGCAGCCGCCTCTAAGCTGTCGCCCCTGCTGGAAGCCGCGCCGCCGGAGCCCGTGACGCTGTCCAACCTCGCCGAGTTCGCCTCGCTCACCCGCCACTTCTCCCTGGACGCCGGCCTGCGCACCCAGCTGCAGGCCCTCAAAGCCGGCTTCGACTCCGTGTTCCCCATGCACCGCCTCCGCCTCTTCACCCCCGACGAGCTGCGCTCTCTGCTATGCGGCGAACAGTCGCCAGAATGGACCCGTCAGGACATCCTGGAGCACACGGAGCCTAAGAACGGCTACCATCGGGACCATCCGACAGTCCTGATGCTCGCCGACGTCCTGACCGACTTCAATCCGACCGAGAGGAAACAGTTCCTGCAATTCACCACCGGCTGTTCCAGCCTGCCGCCTGGGGGACTGAAAAATCTGCATCCCAGACTGACCATAGTGAGAAAGCACGACTCTAGCGACGGGTCGTATCCGTCTGTGAACACGTGTCTGCACTATCTGAAGCTGCCGGAGTATTCCAGTGCTGATGTCATGCGGGACCGGATCTTGGTGGCCACTCTGGAGAAAGGGTTCCATCTGAATTAGATTGATTGATTGATTGATTGATTGATTGATTGATTGATTGATTGATTGATTGATTAGTTGAGTTTGAGCTAACAATCAGTTAAGTTTCGTTTTTTTCTCAATTTTCTGTGCACTTTAAGGTCTTGATTAGAATGTACTTTTATAAGTTGCTGCTTTAAATAAAAAAGACAAATATCAATATCACTTAAGCCGCTTATATATTTTATTCAGCACCTTAAATTGGTATTTCGTATTCCGGTTGTTTCTCTCTACAAATTCTGTGATTCTGCAATGTTTTTGATCGATCATTGGCTCTGATAAAAAAAACACAGAAAATAAAAATAAAAATACAACTTGGGAATGTCTTTTTTGTGTTGTTCTCGCCGCAAATTTACCCAGCACCCCGATTTGCTTGCTTAAATAATTATTTTGTTTAACTAACTAAATTTTGACCATCTTTTGAAATCTGAAATCTTTCTTGGCTGTCTGGCTGCCTAAATGTACAATAAATATATCCGCACTATTACCCTGCTATATTATAAGGTGTAACTGTTTGTTTATAAATAAATTTATATTAGCTAGCACGGCAACTAAATAAACTGCTAATTCATTTTAATGATTAATTATTGTTGGCTGTGGTTATTTCCTATTATTGTTTATTTTCCCTTGTTGGGTGTTTGCTGAGGATTTTCGGTTTATAACTTTAGATGAGGATATGTAGGAATTTTCAATTTATACCTGAGGATTTCAGAGATTCTCACCTAACATGAGGATTTTGGATTTGTGGATTCTGACCCGACATGAGGATTTGGGGGATTCTGACCCGACAGGAGAATTTGGGTGGATTCTGAACCGACATGGGGATTTGGGGATTCTGACTGAACACGAGGATTTAGGGGATTCTGACCCGACATGAGAATTTGGCGAAGTCTGACCCGACATGAGGATTTGGGGGATTCTGACCCGACATGAGGATTTGGGGGATTCTGACCCGACATGAGGATTTAGGGGATTCTGACTGTACATGAGGATTTGGTGGATTCTGACCCGACATGAGGATTTAGGGGATTCTGACCCGACACGAGGATCTGGGGATTCTGACCCGACATGAGGATTTATAATTAATAATTGTTCACTCTTGAAAAGTAAAAAAAGATGTGGGCGAATCTGTCAAAGTGAACTTCTAAATCAACTTCGATATTACATTGTTCTCTATTTAAATTGGCTTGTATAGCAGGAGGAATATAAGCGGCGCTGGAAAAGGCAGAAATAGTGTGTACGCAAAACGAATGATAAAAAAGAACAATAGTTGTTAAGAGATCAAAAAGGTTAAGTAGATTTGAATCGTTGAATAAATTTTAATTCTAGATAAGGCAAAAAAATTAACTATTTTAAATAAAAAAATTTACAAAAATTAAAAATTTTGAATGAAACTACATTCCTACCTAATTATGTTACTTAAAGTAGACACGTGTGTAAAAAATACGCAAACAATAGCCTTAAAATTCGCATAGGAGGTGAAGTAAAATTAAAGATAACAAGGTGCAAGCGGAGGTGAAAACTGAAACTAAGAAAAAAATCGATGATTTTATCATTAAAATATCAAGCTAAGATTGAAGTTTCGGGGATAGTAATTGGATATTTATTCAGAAATATTTATCAGACATTTTGTTTAAATATGGTGCAATATAGTGCAGATGTAGGAGAATACAAGAAAAAATTGTCAGTTTCACGCTGGCGAAATCAATTCAGGCTTCATTGAGACTTCGTCATTCCATTGTGATGCTTCAAGGCTGCTCAGGTTTCTGATGTGAATAAAAGTGAAGAACATTTGTTTTACTATGTATTTGTTTAATTTTAGCTATTGAAAAATATAGTTAAAAAACTTACTGACTTTTTTGAATAGCAGAGTGGCGAATTGGTCAGACTGCGTCAAATCCAAATCTTTTTCAGATGTGCACGAGTGCTTGTATCCGCGTTTAAGCATTTCACCAACGAAATCTTTATCGGCACCGATGCGCTGATAGCCATTATCCTCAGCGACCCGACTTACCTTACCGTACCGTTTGACGAATGGGTAAAACTTTTTTTTCCGTTAATGGTTTTTAGAAGTTTTTTTTTTGTTTGATCAATGCACAGACCAATCAGCAGGTATTCGCCAGTGTTTTGAACTTTGGCTGCAGCGGCAAATATTTCTTCCAGGAATTCCTGTTGATCAGTTGCATCCCAATAGACAGTTTTTGGAGATTTGGTGGTCTTGCCCCATGGACATTGGAACCAAATGAATATTTTGTCATCATTCGTTATTTGGATTTTTTCGAGGAATTCCTCTCGGTTTTCACCCATGTTGGTGGCGTTCAGACGGTGCCTTGCTGGAGAGGTTGATCGACTTACTAGCCTTTTAACAACTGTTTCAAGCTGATCTTGATCCTGTTGAATATTTCTTCCTCTAGCATTTGCTGAGCACTGATGCAATGTTCTCCGCCAATCCTGATCCGCATTATCCTTTTCCGTCGCAACGATGCCTTGCAAAGATTCGCACAGGATGGCAAAGGCGGTGCTGAACGTGAAATTGCCCTCTCCGAGGAAGACAAAATAATCGATTTTGTCTTTGGTATTGGGACTCTTTATTGATATCTTGATGCGACTGTAATTTTCGCCATTAATCACCAGTTCAGGTCCATTATTCTCTGGTTTGTAGTCAAATCGAGTAGCGGCCAGGCCCAATTTTTCCATATCAGTAATTATTTTAGCTTCGGCCATGCTGCAGACACTATGTTGACTCTAGCCTAGTGTCCTGTGAAATCGGCAAAGTAGAACATGCGAATATAGCTTTATACTAGTGTACTTACATACATTTACATTTTTACTGTGCTTTCTGTCCCAAATAGTTACGGTCTTAACTACGCTCGTATTAAGTCGAGGTGAGAAATAGCTGTTTTGTTTCGAGGCTTGGTTGCACCTTTGATTGTTATGGAAGAGGATTTATCTACTCTTTCCAAAATGACAAACCTTCTCAAAAGTTGTTAGATTTTTATCGGTATCAAGTCAATGTTAAAGAATCAATATTGGATCGTAAAGCTTCTATTATAAGTATAAATAAACACAGAGAAGGAAGCAGTTATACTTATCTGGTCGATGTCTGCTTGATTAATTTGATAGGTGGCTTCTTTCGAGTTAAGTGCCTGAGTCTGTCTGAATTCAGCTAAGCTTCTGAAGGTGGCAACGGAGGAGATGGAAAAGAATCTGCTTCCTTCTTGTGCTTCACTGCTATATGTGCAGAAAGTGGTCGGTTTTAGGAGGGGGCGGCTGTCTGTCAGGACACCCCAGTCCCCAGCCAATGACAGCCCTTAAGTTTCAACCCCGAGATCTCCAGGCATCTCCCCTTTGAAAATTCGATCCTAGGACCTCAATCTCGCCGTCAATCTCGCCCTCGATGTAAACGATGTCGCTTGCTGACTCACTCAGGCCCAATGCGGGCGGGCTCTTTGTCCTTTACCCAACCCAGCGCTGATTTCCATCCCTACTAGAGATGCCAAAAACCGGTCCTTTTAAACCGGTTAACTCCTGACGCCCAAAAATTCAATTTTCTCTTCAACCCTGACATTACACAAGGATTTGTATGATTTCAATCGTTTTTCTTTTTCTCAGAGACCATATAGTTATTAAATTAGCAAGGTTATTTTATGGATTTAGTCTCTTGAAGATTCCGGTAAATTTTCTTAAGGCATGCATGCTAGGATGTAAAAATATCGAGGACTGGGTATACAGCACGCTAAAATAGTATAACACGCTCGATGAAATAATTTATCCATTTCACTATCTAATAGTCAGGATGATTCAATATCAGGAGGAGTATTTGTCTTTTAATAATGGTGAACGGGCACCAGAAATCATAGAATAAACGCAGCAGAAGAAGCAGCCAGGGATTGACATGACAGGAACATATACGAGTATGCACACGAAATATTGACACAAGGGGACACTAGCGATATGGAAAGAGTCATGTTTTAGGGGATGTTGAAATGTACGCAGCTTAATAAGTAGTTAATTGTACAGGGGGATTATAGAAATATCAGGAGCATATACGAGTATTTCCCCTTAATATTGACATAAGGAAATACTAGTACATCAAAAAAGACAGGTTTTAGTGAATGTAAAAGTGTACACCGCTTAATACGAGTGTATGTAGTGAATGGTTCACAAATTTTGGAATTAGAGAGCATCTGAATAGTTTTAATAGAGCTGATCTTCTAGCAACTTACGAGTGTCTGCGATCAATAGTTTATAATAAATTATTATGCAAACAAAGCAGTAAAACACACAACATGGCACGAAAACGGAAAACAAGATTTAACAGATTTCAATCTCTGAACAAAGAAAGCAAGTGCAGGGGCATAGAAGCTCTTCGTATGCCCCTCCCCCCCCGATTCTCTTTTAGTCAGTACGCTTTTGCTGCAAGGCCCCCAACCCACAGCCACGAGCCTCTATACCCTACTCTGTGCAGTCAATGATTCACAGGCCAATGATTCACAGGCCATCATCTTTTTTTAACCGAAGAGACTCTTTCATACCGGCAGGTCCATGCGCCCCACAAACAGTCTTTGTTTACCCGGGAACAAGCAGGGGGAGCAGAGCAACTTCTATTCACTAGGATAATAATAATTGTATAGCTTATGTGAAGGTAAGAAGAAGGCAAGGCCATAGAAATCTAAACTTGGCAGACTGGAATGGACACTACAATTGGCTAGATACCAGTTCAAACAGGAATGAGTCAGGCAAACATACATGAATATGATCACTAAGTATCTGTGCTTAAATCTCTGCACTGCCTACCCTTTGCAAAAACAACAGGATACATGAGGAAGTTTTGGAAGCAAGCCACAGCTTGTTTGCTGGTACATAGGCCAGCCCGAAAGCAGATTTTTTAGTTTATTTTTTTCAAACGGCACATTACTAACGTCTGATTCTTCGTAAAATTTTCTAGGAAAGGTCAATCTTAAGGCTTATATGGTTATTGACTTTAATCTAACCAAATGTCTTCATTTTTTACTGAAAAACTTTGCTTACTGATTTATAATATGCAACATCATTGAAAATTTCTTTTACATAGCCATTAATTACAAGGTTCGAAATTATGCCTAGGTTTCACACCATACGAAATGAATTAACACATGTTTCGTATTTTTTTCATCTCCGCTTCGAGGCTGCCAATTTTATCTCTGAATTAGAAAGTTAAATTTGGAAAAAATGAATATTCAAGATGCAATATTTTTGCCTCATTTCAACCAAGGCTTCATATTTGTTATTTTATGGACTAAAATGCATAAAGACGGGTAAAATATTATTTTTTCTTGATTGACACATGCAAAATACACTATTTTAAGTTGGTCAGCAAGCGAGGCAGGGAGCGCATTCAGCGAGGGGTGCTGATTCAGCCTGGGTGGAGAGGGACAGAGAGGCCAAGAGTACAGTCAACGAGGGGTGCTGATTCAGCCTGGGTGTAGAGGGACAGAGAGGCCAAGAGTACAGTCAACGAGGGGTGCTGATTCAGCCTGGGTGGAGAGGGACAGAGAGGCCAAGAGTACAGTCAACGAGGGATGCTGATTCAGCCTGGGTGGAGAGGGACAGAGAGGCCAAGAGTACAGTCAACGAGGGGTGCTGATTCAGCCTGGGTGGAGAGGGACAGAGAGGCCAAGAGTACAGTCAACGAGGGGTGCTGATTCAGCCTGGGTGGAGAGGGACAGAGAGGCCAAGAGTACAGTCAACGAGGGGTGCTGATTCAGCCTGGGTGTAGAGGGACAGAGAGGCCAAGAGTACAGTCAACGAGGGGTGCTGATTCAGCCTGGGTGGAGAGGGACAGAGAGGCCAAGAGTACAGTCAACGAGGGGTGCTGATTCAGCCTGGGTGGAGAGGGACAGAGAGGCCAAGAGTACAGTCAACGAGGGATGCTGATTCAGCCTGGGTGGAGAGGGACAGAGAGGCCAAGAGTACAGTCAACGAGGGGTGCTGATTCAGCCTGGGTGGAGAGGGACAGAGAGGCCAAGAGTACAGTCAACGAGGGATGCTGATTCAGCCTGGGTGGAGAGGGACAGAGAGGCCAAGAGTACAGTCAACGAGGGGTGCTGATTCAGCCTGGGTGTAGAGGGACAGAGAGGCCAAGAGTACAGTCAACGAGGGGTGCTGATTCAGCCTGGGTGGAGAGGGACAGAGAGGCCAAGAGTACAGTCAACGAGGGATGCTGATTCAGCCTGGGTGGAGAGGGACAGAGAGGCCAAGAGTACAGTCAACGAGGGATGCTGATTCAGCCTGGGTGGAGAGGGACAGAGAGGCCAAGAGTACAGTCAACGAGGGATGCTGATTCAGCCTGGGTGGAGAGGGACAGAGAGGCCAAGAGTACAGTCAACGAGGGATGCTGATTCAGCCTGGGTGGAGAGGGACAGAGAGGCCGAGAGTACAGTCAACGAGGGGTGCTGATTCAGCCTGGGTGGAGAGGGACAGAGAGGCCAAGAGTGCAGAGGGCTGCTTATTCAGCCTGGGGGGAAAGAGAGGGCCGAGCGCAATCTTCGAGGGACTTCTATAAGCAGCAGTCCTGGACTGGAAACGAAAAAAATACGCTCCCAAATTTTTACCTTATTGTGGGCAAGGCATTTTGACCCACCTTTTTCGAGCTAAAGTTGCTGGTGCTATTTTTAGAAGTTCCTGATTCATTGGAAGGAAGGGAACAGCGGCAGAGACCTTATCCCAAAGGCAGGGGTGCTGCATCAGTAATAAAAGCCACAAAGCATTCCCCGACTAGTTAATTGTACCCTGGCCAAAAGGCAGCGTTACTGCCTTTTGCCCAAGCTGCCCTGGTTCGAATCCTCGTATTATGTCGTCCTAGGATCGAATATTTGGAGGGGAGATCTCGGGTTGAGATTCGGGAGATCTCTGGCGAGATTTCAGGGGAGATTGACTGGGGTTGGCCTGACAGCCACCCCCTCCACAGAGCAGCCAAAATTGCCCCTAATTATAGTAGTGATCAAGCCAATCTAAGTCGGGGTTGAAGGATGCCGAACTCAGCTCATAGTAATCATATGAATACACTCGTATGCGATGTTTCACTGGGTGGATTCAGTAATTAGGGAGTACGTGGGATTCCCACGTTGCCCTTGCATACTGGGGTCCTAAAGTGCTAAACAGGGCAGTAATTAAGCTGATGTCTGAGCGTGCCACGGTCAGGACACCAGTGAGAATTAATTAAGACGCAGCCAGTGCGCCACGAGTTGACGGCAAACTACACCAGCAGTATATGGAAGTTTTTAAACCTTCAACTTTTTGTGTACCTTAGAGTGACGATTGTAAAGTGGGCTGCACTTTCAGGAAAGAAACAAATGCCCAAAATCGCGCTCTAGAGATTCCTTTGCCAACCGATCCATTTGTGGTGGCAGCACCGGCCAAGTGAGTTAAGGCCAAGTATTCTCACATTCCATCGGAATCCCATTTGGATGTGGTTTTTAGACTTCTTGCACACGGCAAGGCATGAAGCATTCTGTCGACAGGCATATAATAAACAATGAATTGTTGCAAAGCACTTGAAGAGCGAGGACGCGAGGATGAATAAACATCAGCCCATAACCGCGTGATGCGTGAAGATAAGCCTCTGGCCTTCGCAGCAGCTCCCCAGAGCTGAATAGCTGAAAAAGCACTGTGAGGAAAGAAGTCCAATGACACAGCATGCGCCCAACGCATGATGGAAAACTCTAGCCCTCGCAAACACCGCCCAGCCGCTCCCCAATTCCTTCCCTAACCGCTCCTCTCTCGATGCCTGCGTACAGTTTGTCCGTTTAATGCTATAAAATATCATGTGATAGAAGAATAGATCTTTACTGTTCTTTACAGCTAGCACTACAAAGAGCACTCAGAAAGAGAGGCCAAAAGGCCCAATGTGTTGTCACTTGTCTTCTATGCTGAGGCAGAAGGAAGCGAAGGTACAACCATCAAAATACCTTTGTTTCAACAATAGAACGAATTACAGGATAATTTATAATACTTTAAGTAGCATCGGCAGTTGCATCTATATTCTTTCAATCTGAATGCTTCGGTGCTTAGCAGAGGCAAAATTTTAATTAAATATCAATAATTTTCGATAGTATAGAGTGCGCTTTAACGAGAACAACCGAAGCCCTTTGTTAAAATTTCTCATTTTTACTTGTTCCTACAAAAAAATTTTATTGAATGAATGGCTTTTGCGTTTTGACATTTTTTTATAAATTTTCTTAATTAACTTGGTGATCTCATTGGATAAATTATATCATCTCCAATAAACAGTCAAACATACCAGCAGACAGACAGAAAGAAAGAAAGAAATACAGACAGACAGACACACAGACAGACACACAAACAGACAGACAGATAGTCAGATACAGACAGACGGACAGACAGACCGACCTTACTGACGTACTAAACCGAATTTGTAAAAAATAAATAATTTTTTACTACATTTTATTTTGCTAGACTGAGCCACAATATAAGTTATGTATCAAAAGTTTAGGTGCCAAAAATCACGATAATATTTATGAAGTTCGTTTCTTCAAAATTTTTAATGCTATGTATGGTTAAAAAACAGCATAACAAATTCGTTCGTATTATAATATTGATAAATCTGAAAAAATCAAATTTTAAAGCATATTAAAATTTAATCAATGAATTCTATAAAACATCAATCGACTTGCAATGCAGTTAAAGTCATTTAATCGAATTGTTTTGGAATTATTTCTCCTTAACAATTTGCGGTTCAAAGTCCGGTTTGACAGCTTTGGCAAGGCTGTCAGCGTAGAGGCCGAGTCGTTGGGTCATCTGAAATTATTCGAAGTTGTATTTACTTATGGTTGAAAACGGCCCTTTTAAGGGTATTCTACGGAAAACTGTTACTTTTCTGGGCATAAGTCGCTCCTACGAAGAAGTACCGCTTACCCGAAATCCCCACTGGTCCTTGACCTGGCGGCAGAGGTTCAGGTCCGCCTCAACGACCAGCAGCCCGTCGGAAACGCGCGACAAACCCTGGCAAGTTTGATTTTTTGATGGACACAAGTTTTTAAAGTGGCATGGAGAAAAGACAGGCACATCCTTCTGCCTTGCTATCAATCTCTCTGCATCTGTCTGCCTGCCTGCCTGTCTGTCTGTCTGTCTGTCTGTCTGTCTGTCTGTCTGTCTGTCTGTCTGTCTGTCTGTCTGTCTGTCTGTCTGTCTGTGTGTCTGTCTGTCTGTCTGTCTGTCTGTCTGTCTGTCTGTCTGTCTGTCTGTCTGTCTGTCTGTGTGTCTGTCTGTCTGTCTGTCTGTCTGTCTGTCTGTCTGTCTGTCTGTCTGTCTGTCTGTCTGTCAGTCTGTCAGTCTGTCAGTCTGTCTGTCTGTCTGTCTGTCTGTCTGTCTGTCTGTCTGTCTGTCTGTCTGTCTGTCTGTCTGTCTGTCTGTCTGTCTGTCTGTCTGTCTGCCTGTGTGTCTGTCTGTGTGTCTGTCTGTCTGTCTGTCTGTCTGTCTGTCTGTCTGTCTGTCTGTCTGTCAGTCTGACTGTCTGTGTGTCTGTCTGTCTGTCTGTATGCCTGTCTGTCTGTCTGTCTGTCTGTCTGTCTGTCTGTCTGTCTGTCTGTCTGTCTGTCTGTCTGTCTGTCTGTCTGCCTGTGTGTCTGTCTGTGTGTCTGTCTGCCTGTTAGTCTGTCTGTCTGTGTATCTGTCTGTCTGCTTGTTTCAATACGTCATCCTTACAGGACTACGCGCTCCGTTAGGGGCCGTAATGTACGTGGAACCGTAGAAATGACCAAAATCGTTGTGAGCTTTCTTGCCGTCGGCTGAGGTGAACTCGTGAGCGAATGTCTCCTTGAGATGATTGAAGATAAATATTAATTAATAAAGTTTATTAAATCTTACTACTAAATTTCTTACTTTACTTTCTAACTGACTCACCGTTCCGACCCGATTAATAGCAACAGAGAAGTAGTTATTAGCTATAGAAGCGTTGCGAGCTTCAATAGGCCAGAACGCCTCGCTCAGGCTGTCCACCGTGGCCGACGGGTTGAAGACAATTTCCGCGCCGTTGACGCCGTACATCAGCCAGTTCTGCGGGTGGTGTCGTCCGTAGCAGATGTTGACTGCGATTCGGCCGAACTGGGTGTCGAATACTGGATGGCCCAGTTCGCTCTCCATGTAGTAGGTTGACTGCGGGTGAAATTAGTGAGTTCGTGAGTTTATAAGTTCACGATTTCATAATTTCATGATTTCATGAGTTAATGAGTTCATTAGTTTGTGAAATCATGAGTTCATGAGTGCATGACTTCATAATTTCATGAGTTTGTGAGTTCATGATTTCATGAGTTTATGAGTTCATGAGTTTATGAGTTTATGAGTTTATGAGTTTATGAGTTTATGACTTCATAATTTCATGAGTTTGTGAGTTCATGAGTTTATGAGTTTATGAGTTTATGAGTTTATGACTTCATAATTTCATGAGTTTATGAGTTCATGAGTTTATGAGTTTATGAGTTCATGAGTTCCTGAGTTCACGAGTTTCTGAGTTTATGAGTTCATGATTTTATGAGTTTATGAGTTTTTGATTTCATGATTTCATGATTTCATGAGTTTATGAGTTCATAAGTTCATTAATTCATGACTTTCTGAGTTTATGAGTTTATGGGTTTATGGGTTCATGGTTGTATGCGTTTATGAGTTCCTGAGTTCATGAGTTCATGAGTTCATGAGTTCATGAGTTTATGAGTTTATGAGTTTATGATGTATGAGTTCATGATTTCATGATTTCAGGAGCTTATGAGTTCATGAGTTTATTAGTTCAGGATTTTCTGAGTGCATAAGCTTATGAGTTCATGATTTCACGAGTTTACGAGTTTATGATTTTATGTTTTCATGAGTGAATGAGTTCGTGAGTATATGAGCTTACAAGTTCATGAGTTCATAAGGTCAGAAGTGAATGAGTTAATGGGTTAATGAGTGAGGTCATAAGGTCATGCGGTAATGAGTTGGGAGTGTGAGTGAGAGATTTATTAACTAATGATACATTTATTTAATAAAGACACAACTTCATTTGAATTCCTAATTTAAGTGTCTCCTTGGTGGCTTCAGAAACATTTTACCCTGGACAAAATTAACGCGTATACGGTGTATTCGTGAAATGCTTGAATTGAAGGCGGTTCAGAACAACAGGCCGCTAAACGAAGAGAAGATTTTTTTACTAATTCGAGATAAAGGCACACAAAATTTTCAACTTTATCGCACTTGAAAATCCAGTACAAAGCAGTACCAATACTGTACAGGACAGTGCCAGAGCTACTGTAGTTCAATAACTTGGTTTGCTTGTAAATGTGGAAATAAACTGACAAACAGGGCATAGAAAAATGAGGCAGCTTAACTACCAAGAAAAATTAGTCAATTCTTAAAATTCCAGGCCTTAAAATGTTCCTTTTTGAGGTCTCTAGATGTTCCTCTTTGTACATCTCCAGATGTTCCTTTTTGACGTCTCCAGATGTTCCTTTTTGAGGTCTCCAGATGCTCCTCTTTGAGGTCTCCAGATGCTCCTCTTTGAGGCCTCCAGATGTTCCTCTTTTGACGTCTCCAGATGTTCCTCTTTTGACGTCTCCAGATGCTCCTCTTTGAGGTCTCCAGATGCTCCTCTTTTGACGTATCAAAATCTTCCTTTTAACGTATCGAAATGTTCCTTTTTGATGCAAATATTTTATTTTCGACGCCTCCATATCTTATTTTCGACATCTAAAGATGTTCCTGTGAGCTTCTTAGACGCATTTGGATGTTTTTTTCTAATTTTCTAAGATAAATCGTTTTCTAAGATTTAATCTCAAGAGGCTATACTTAAACGGCATATTCCCCTGACGTCTAAGATCCTTACTCTGTAGACATCCGAAGATCTTCCCTTTAATCCCAAAGACAATAGGATCTAGGTCTATAGACTCTCTTGTACCTCATTAAAGTCGCCAACCCTCGGTATGTGATTTTTCCGCGTCTTGCCAATCACGCGGCCAGAGTTGGATATGACCACAGCCGTGTTCCAAATAGTGTCGCCGTGGGCCTCGTCCCGTTCCAGTATGGGCGACACGATCACCATGTTGTATCGGGCAGCCAGCTCGCGCATCGCCTGAGTAGTTGGGCCGTCTTCAGCTGACTCGGCGAACTCCATCCACGGGTGCTTCTCGCGGGTGCAGAATGCGAACGGCATGTCTGAGGGGATGTCGAGTGATGTTGGGTGTCCAATGGTGGTTTTACTCACTACATGCCTCTACCCAACACACCGACACTCTACCCAACACACCGACACTCTACCCAACACACCGACACTCTACCCAACACGAATTTCTGACGTCTAAGATCCTTACTCTGTAGACATCCGAAGATCTTCCCTTTAATCCCAAAGACAATAGGATCTATGTCTATAGACTCTCTTGTACCTCATTAAAGTCGCCAACCCTCGGTATGTGATTTTTCCGCGTCTTGCCAATCACGCGGCCAGAGTTGGATATGACCACAGCCGACTCTCTACCCAACACATTGACACTCTACCCAACACACCGACACTCTACCCAACACATTGACACTCTACCCAACACACTGACACTCTACCCAACACACCGACACTCTACCCAACACATTGACACTCTACCCAACACACCGACACTCTACCCAACACACCGACACTCTACCCAACACACCGACACTCTACCCAACACACCGACACTCTACCCAACACACCGACACTCTACCCAACACACCGACACTCTACCCAACACACCGACACTCTACCCAACACACCGACACTCTACCCAACACACCGACACTCTACCCAACACACCGACACTCTACCCAACACACCGACACTCTACCCAACACACCGACACTCTACCCAACACACCGACACTCTACCCAACACACCGACACTCTACCCAACACACCGACACTCTACCCAACACACCGACACTCTACCCAACACACCGACACTCTACCCAACACACCGACACTCTACCCAACACACCGACACTCTACCCAACACACCGACACTCTACCCAACACACCGACACTCTACCCAACACACCGACACTCTACCCAACACACCGACACTCTACCCAACACACCTGACACTCTACCCAACACACCGACACTCTACCCAACACACCGACACTCTACCCAACACACCGACACTCTACCCAACACATGACACTCTACCCAACACACCTGACACTCTACCCAACACACCGACACTCTACCCAACACATTGACACTCTACCCAACACACCGACACTCTACCCAACACACCGACACTCTACCCAACACACCTGACACTCTACCCAACACACCGACACTCTACCCAACACACCGACACTCTACCCAACACACCGACACTCTACCCAACACACCGACACTCTACCCAACACACCGACACTCTACCCAAACACACCGACACTCTACCCAACACACCGACACTCTACCCAACACACCGACACTCTACCCAACACACCGACACTCTACCCAACACACCGACACTCTACCCAACACACCGACACTCTACCCAACACACCGACACTCTACCCAACACACCGACACTCTACCCAACACACCGACACTCTACCCAACACACCGACACTCTACCCAACACACCGACACTCTACCCAACACACCGACACTCTACCCAACACACCGACACTCTACCCAACACACCGACACTCTACCCAACACACCGACACTCTACCCAACACACCGACACTCTACCCAACACACCGACACTCTACCCAACACACCGACACTCTACCCAACACACCGACACTCTACCCAACACACCGACACTCTACCCAACACACCGACACTCTACCCAACACACCGACACTCTACCCAACACACCGACACTCTACCCAACACACCGACACTCTACCCAACACACCGACACTCTACCCAACACACCGACACTCTACCCAACACACCGACACTCTACCCAACACACCGACACTCTACCCAACACACCGACACTCTACCCAACACACCGACACTCTACCCAACACACCGACACTCTACCCAACACACCGACACTCTACCCAACACACGACACTCTACCCAACACACCGACACTCTACCCAACACACCGACACTCTACCCAACACACCGACACTCTACCCAACACACCGACACTCTACCCAACACACCGACACTCTACCCAACACACCGACACTCTACCCAACACACCGACACTCTACCCAACACACCGACACTCTACCCAACACACCGACACTCTACCCAACACACCGACACTCTACCCAACACACCGACACTCTACCCAACACATTGACACTCTACCCAACACATTGACACTCTACCCAATACACCCATGACCAGAATCAGCTGAATATCGCTCACTCCATGTCTCCTGCATGCACACGACGTTAACTCCGCACTCGGCTGCTAAACCAATGTAGTCGCTAATCTTCTTAATTAGGCTGTCTCTCTGAAATTATTTTGTTCGGTATATAAACGAAAATGAGTTTTAAAATGTGCTAAACTACCAACTCAAAAGCGTCGCTTTACCTGAACATCAATAGGCGCAGTTGTTGTCTCTAGAATTGTATTCTGGATGGCACCAATTCTAACCATTCGCGGCTTTCTCAACTCTTCAGGCAGAGCGGGAAATCGGAATGACTTCAGCTCGATTTCTAGCTGCTCAGCCAACTGTGCCGCCTTTGAATTGAAGCTCAAATATCTTGTCTCACTGTATTGGTGAAGTTAGAGGTTTTGGATCAAATTTCAAACAAAATCGCAATCTAAGGCAATTTAACTAAATAGTTTGGAGTTTGTATGGGCATAGTGAAAATAAAAGGCTTTTAAATTCTCAGCATAGAATTATTTATTACTGAATCTAAAACAATTATAATTCGAACAATTCACAAAACTTAACCTAAAAACATACCATTCAGAATACAAGCAGAAACTTTGCATTATGTAAAATTAAAAAAATAAACATAAATCTAGTTTTTATCACAGAGTTTTGAAATTTTTCTTATTTTCAAAGACCAAAATTAGGAGGATTAACAACTTAAAATTTTTCGAAAATATAACATTTTTATGATAGATTGATTAAAATATTAGAATGCAGTTTGTTATTAGGACAAATTATTTGCCCAATCTTCATTTATGGATTTTTTTTGTGGCCCTGGTTTATTTTAACACAAGAGACGAAATTATTAAAAATCAATCTTATTTTATCACTTCTTTCTATCTTTGTGTATTTTAACAACCATTTTTGCAATGGTGCACATCGGCACATGCACACAACAGTTATAACTTACTCTTGAAGATCGACTCCATAAAGTACGCGATGGACATGCTTTAAATCGTCTTTAGGGATATATTTATCTAATATTTCTTCAATACTATGGAACTGTGCCATTTCAATTTTTAAGACAGACAGACAGAGAAAATTACAGACTAAACTAACTGGCAGCAGATTTTTTAGAGATCTAAAACTGCATAGCTTCTTAGAAAATCTCCAAATCAAGACCATGCTAAGCATATAGTTAAACAAACGAAATCGTTTTTACAGTGTACAGTCAATTTTATTATTATCTGACTACAAGGGAGGTTAGGCCCTTTGTATTTTAGTAAAGCAGATAAGTATTACATTTTGTGTATAATTTATAAAATATATTTAACCATTTTAGCGATTAAGGAAAAAATTATTTTTGCTCGATTTTACCTTGGCAGCTGTTGCAGTCCATGATTTCCAATTGGGAGAGGCCGAGTGCCTTTAGTAGCAGCCCCTGTACGCGCATGCATTTTGGGCAAGGGACACTGCAATTGTATTCTTTTTAGAGAACTTTTTTATGCAATGATACGCAGCTTGATTAATTTTGATACATGTACATACATGTATCAAGGACACCTTAAGTAGAAGGACGGGACAACTTCGTTTCTTGGAAAGTTTTTGGAGTCCAATTTTCGCGAAAAAATACACTACGGAGATAGCAAATTTGCAGATTTTCGACATAAAATTAAAGATTGCGCTCGATTGGAAACACTAGATACAAATCTCGTCTTTGATATGTGCTTCTTGCCTTTCTAGTCTATCGAACTACGTACGTCTTAATTTGTGTAATATTGATCTTCCTATTATTTAATATTTAATTATTGTTTCCCTTTTGTAAAAAAACTACTAAATGACAAATAGCCAATCCAGAGACAAGAATAATCGGACATTGACATATGTTACTGGACCAGCAAAGTTTATCCAAAATACTGATTGATAAAAATTTTCTTTGAATAAAACAGACTTGCTTACAAGAGGATCAGAACCTGCGCAGCTGCTAAAATACCAATTGACTGAAATTATAATTTTCGACAAATGTTTTACAATTGAGAAATAATTTAAAGATCAATATTTAGCAAATAAGGACATACATAGTTCGATATACAGTAGTAAGAAGGAAGGAAACTCATATCAAAAGATGAGATTTGCATCTGGTTGCAATCGAGCGCAAATTTCATGTCGAAAAACTGCAAATTTCCTAACTCCGTAGTGTATTTTTTCGCAAAAATTGGACTCCAAAAACTTTCCAAGAAACGGTGTCCCGTCCTTCTACTTAAGGTGTCCTTGATACATGTATACGGAGATTAACTTTTTGTCCTTTTTAGTTGAATATAAATAAATTATGAATATACATATTGTACTTGATGGGTTAATGCTTTCTTTAGCCTAAATGCTTATTAGAAGTCAATGTATAGGATCATAGAAATATTTAACAATTCGATATTAAAGTTTATCTAGATTCTTAATATACATGCTTTCCCGAAAGATTTGAAACATTCAGGCCCAGTCCAAATGGGGGATTGGGGATTTGTTGTTAAGAGCCATGTAGGTGAGGTATAAATGTCGCTTACTATCCTGCATACAAATCATATTCCCAATAATACGTGCGTATAGTTAAGTCCTGCAGTAATTTTAAACGTGAAGAATTTCATGTGCAGGATATAAAAGCTTAAAACAGCAATTCCATCAAATTCGTGATGCACTTTTGCTTTCCTATATGCTAACAGATTTTTAGCTAAAATGGATCTTAGATGTGTAACGCATTTCTGAAGATAACATTATTGAAATAAATGATTGGAAAAAATATTTATCGGAAAAAAGTCACAATATAAGTTCTCAATGAGCTACATAATATTATTCTGCTGTCCAATATAAACTACTCCACCTAGTAACAAAACGGTTAGCAGCACAGGTACGGAATGGGAGGAGAAGGTGTCGGATGGGGTGTCACATGAAGTGAGTCTAAGAGCCATAAAAAGAATGCTAATAATATTACTTACTCGAGTTGCCACGCGCCATACCGATTGGTGTGACCTATACTATGAGTATGTGCTTATTTTTTATGCAAGATTTTATTACAGATAATAGATATAATGTGTATATTTATGGGGTAGGGTTAAGTAATAACAATTGTTGTCATCCTATAATCCAGCAGCCCCCTGAAAAAGTCAAATAAGTCAATGCCCAGCCAGTAAGGTGGATGTATAGAACCAGCTGAACCCTTTTTTTGCTCCATAAGCATTCCAGTCTTCCCCACTGTGTGAGGAGCAGCATTCGACACACGAATATAGTCAAATGACGAGGCAGAATTTGCAGAAACTTATAAAATCCATGAATGTGCATGTCAGAAGATCTGTATAGCCATGCTGCACAGCTAAAAATATTCTGAAGCAAAAGCCGGCTTTCACTGTTTAACGCACAAGCTAAAAACTGTTTATGGTAAACTGTCAGCCAAGTTGGAACGGATTGATAAAATGACTTGCGAGTAATATATAAAATACTAATTTTTCTTACACTGCGTCAATTGTTAGTGTGATCAGTCCAGTAATCTTGACACAAGGTCGAAAGGTTGCAGAAAATTTTGATCACCCATCGTATTTCAGGTTTAAAATTAAAAAATAAAGCCCTCCAATCTGAAAACAGCTTTTAAAACCTGAAAAAGTACATTCTACAAGCTCAATGTGATGTGACTATATAGGATTAGCAAGCAACTATGAATCGTTTCATGCCTTTGTTTCGTAGTTAAGCGATAAATGCTTGTAGCTTTAAGTTCTTTCTAGCTTTTTAATTAAGCAAGGAAAACTCAAGAGGTACAATAAACCCATAAAGACTACAATACACGTAAGTCCAGAACTTTTTTTTCTGTTTAACGTGTCAGCAAAGATGCTTAGCTATTTGATCAATCTTGATGATTATCACCATTCCTCTTAAAACGATTTCTAAGGACATGATGAAAGCAGCAATTTCTGCTAATTGAAAGTAAATGGGCTTGACTGGGCTTCGAATCCAATCTTTGCACTTGAAAATTAATTAGCAACTTTAAATCTGTCATAATTAGCTTTCTTTTGATACTGTAAATTTTAAATTAATGTCTCAGTATAAATTTACAAAATTTAATCACCTAATATAGAAATGCACGCACGCAATCAAAGGGGTGCTCTATTTGCCGCCTTAAAGGCTCGCTCACACTGCCACCAAATCACACGAATGTACACCGAGTTCTCTGAACATTCATTTGATAAACACGTGAAATGTACGCAAAATTAAATTCATTTGATGGCAGTGTGAACGAGCCTTAAACGATTACGTTCATCATGCCTATTGGCACGACCACTCACCATGATCTGGCGTACTCACCTAGGTGATAAAAATTGAGTGCACAATCTTCTGCTGATGACACTAATTATTTAATTGATGCTCCTGCTATATCACCGTGCCCAGTGCCCTGCTGTTCACACGTTTTTTTAACAATCAGCGTGCCGGCCTATTAGTTTTACAACCAGCAACCCTAAGGTGCGAAATCGTCTGACTCATCCAACCTCAACAACCACAACCAAAAAATTCCGGCGCGCGCCCCACCACCCCATGCCGCGCGCAGCTGCGGCAATAAAATTACCCCTTACCCTAGCCCGCCAATCAGAGGCAGTTAGCCATCCAACCCCAAGCCCCAGACGGTTTTGGGCCAACCCGCTAATTGGAGAGGCGAACAGCTTGTCGTGGCTAGCTGGGCCAACCCTTATAAATACAAGACTTAGTAGGACTGATCAGCTGCAATTGACTCTGTGCCTAACTATCTAAAGCTATAGTGCCAAGTTGGTTAGCTTCGCCTGCTGATATCGAGTCAATTATCTGTATTCAGATTAATTATAGACCAAACGAGTGCGATGGAAGAGCAACAGCAGCAGCAGCATCCTACCTTATCAGCTTCGGCGCCTCCGTCTGCTACTTCAACAGAACGTCCATTTACAGGAGGCTACAGCAATGCTGCCACTGCCAGCTCCGAGAATCAGCCGTCAACCGTACTATCGAGTGCAGACTACTATCAACAGCAGATGCAGCTTCAGCAGCAGCACGCCCAGCTAATGCCATACGCTATGAGCATGGGCTATCCTCAAGGAGCTGTGCCAATGCTCTACTCCGATCCGATGTACAACATCAACAGCTCAGCTAACCGGCAGCTTCCGGCTGATCCTTACTACTTTATGCAGTATCAGCACATGGCGGCCGCTGCAGCTGCTGCCGCCGCCTCTGCGTACACATTGCAGCAGCAGCAGCAGCCATCTCAGACTCTACCGCCATCTACATCGGCTAACGATAGCGCTCAACAACAGCAAAATCCTTATCTCATGAATCCTTACTTGCCACCTCCGCCGCCTCTGCCAATGTACTATCACCAGTTTGTTCAGTCGCCACCTCCTACAGGTTCGGCTGCTGTTAACAATGGCATGCAGGAGCCAACTGTTCAACAACAGCAACAGATAGAGTCTCCGCCGCAGGCTCAACCTACTTCAGCTGCCCCGGCTCCTCATCTGTTGCCAGCAACTACTGTAGCTTCGTCGCCGCCTTCGGCTTCGCAGCAGCTGCAGCTGCCCTTGCCGCCTCCATTGTCGTTTATGCAGATGCCGTTGAATGTACCGCCGCCTTTGCAGCCCCAGCAGCAGCAGCAGACACCTCTCTATGGCAACGGTTGTCAGGGTGGATACCAGCCAGGTAAATCTATAGTTACAATGACAGTATTAAAACGTTCTTTAAAGGAAATTTTTTTGTGTGGGATGCTTCTCTGTCCTTTAGTGTGTTGATTGTTAACAATGGATTTTCTGTCTACCCCCCCTGTCCTTCAATATCTGGGTTGTCTCTCTACCCCCTGTCCTTCAGTGGGCGGGTTGTCTGTCTACCCCCTGTCCTTCAGTGTGTGTGTTGTCTGTCTACCCCCTGTCCTTCAGTGTGTGTTGTCTGTCTACCCCCTGTCCTTCAGTGTGTGTTGTCTGTCTACCCCCTGTCCTTCAGTGTGTGTTGTCTGTCTACCCCCTGTCCTTCAGTGTGTGTTGTCTGTCTACCCCCTGTCCTTCAGTGTATGGGCTGTCTGTCTACCCCCTGTCCTTCAGTGTGTCGGCTGTCTGTCTACCCCCTGTCCTTCAGTGTGTGGGCTGTCTGTCTACCCCCTGTCCTTCAGTGTGTGGATTGTCTGTCTACCCCCTGTCCTTCAGTCTGTGTGTTGTCTGTTTACCCCTGTCTCTCGGTGAGTAGACTGTTTTTCTGCTCTGTTTTTGGATTAGCGTTTAATAGTCTCTGAAACAGAAAATTCAATGTTTAATTTACCCAAATCACACAAAAAACCTGTTCCCTCAGGCTACAGCGATCTGCAGCACTACCCGTACTACGGCATGCAGCTGGCGAATCAGCCGTCGCCGGCTGAAATCTTTCAACAGCCGCATCAGCAGCAGCAGCAACCGGAGCCGCAAGAATCCAATGGCGCAATCGGCCGCGATAGCTTCCAGCAGCAGCAGCATCATCAGCAGTTCCCATCGACTCCTCGCCGAAAGAACGGCTACATGCACAACATTCTGTACAAGACTGAGCTGTGCCGCGACGTCCAAGACAAGGGCCTCTGTCCGCGCGGCAAAACCTGCCAGTTCGCGCACTCGCCAGCTGAACTGCACGACCCCAGGAAACATCCGCTGTACAAGACGGCCTTCTGCTTTGACTATAAGAATCGCGGATTTTGTCCGCGCGGGCCGCACTGTTTCCACGTGCACGACATATCCGAGCTGAAGACTCCGCCGCCTTTCCTGCCACCGCTGGCACCGCATCAGCAGCAGCAGCAGCAGCAGCAACAACAGATAGCGCAGCCGCACACCCCTTCAGCTGCGGCTGCTTCCGCCGCCGGAAGCAGCTCGTCTGGAATGATGCCGCGGTCGGCTCGAGTCAACCGCTATCGGCGAAGGAATGCTCAGCAGCAGCAGCAGCAGCAGCAGCCTCAGAAGCCGAATACTTCGCCAAAGAAGTCGGAGGAGAACTCTGAGACGCCGTTTAATTACCTGATGAAAAAGTTGCAGAACGGCAAACAGCAGCAGCCGCAGCTTCTATCGTTGGAAGATGCTGCTAAAAGTAAGAGCCTCGAGTCCAACGACCAACAATCTGTGGAGCCTGAAAGCGTCGAACACATCCGGGATAAAGCTGCTATCATTTGTCTGAAGGATGCCTTCGCTTTGGAACCGGTGCGCGGAGCTCAGTAAGGTTTGATTAATCTGTTTGATAAAAAAAACATTTGACAGAGCGTTTGGTTTTCTTGGTTTTATAATTCTGTCTTGATGATGATTTCCTGCACCATTTGTTTCAAATTTACAAACCCGATTTCGCACTTAACTTTTGATTAAAAATATTTTAAAAAAATTATCTGCAATTATCCTAACGTAATTGTCATTTAGCTAGCACAACTGCACTTTTTGTTTGAATCGCGATCATTTTTCGCACCGTCTTACTGTTAGTAGTGAATACTGCTCGCTTATAGTTGATTTTTTGCCGCGCTTTTTGTCTGATCTGATCCTTCGCTGAACGCGCTATTTTTTTCTGCTTTTTCGACTTGGCGAGAAGAAGTACTTTCTTAGTATGCGTATCTTTTTTTAGTTTCTTAGCCTGCTTGCTTATTTAATCAATGCAAATTGCACTTAACATTTCTAAAATCCTCGCCTTTTCACATTGCGTCTGCAAATCCATTTAAACAAATTTTATAGCTGATTGGGTTTTAAAGCCGATGAATCTTATCTCGAATCTTTGTGTAAATATTTGAATACTCCAATCTTGTTGATAAGCCGTGTTGTCTTACTCAAATTACGTACAAGTATTTTACTGTTAATTATCTGGCATGCAGTTAAAATAGGTACATGTTCGCAAAAATACTTTTATCTGTTCTCCTTGGTGGTACGCACTTTTGCTTTCAATCATGCAAGCGAATACTTTTTTCCATTTGTAGAAATTTGTTAAAACATCCGGTCAAAAAATAAATCGATCAAGCCACTTGATGAATAAGTGACGATTAAGCCTTTAAGCGACTAAATTCTGTTGTTCAGTATGTGTTAAAAGTTCGCGTTTCTTACAAAAAAATTAATACCAAAAGTCACTCTGAGGGCAAGAACTTTATTGGTTTGGCTTATAAAAATTAATGTAACGTTAGGGAATAGGAAGTTATAAAATCTTAATATTTTTGTAAGTGTCTTAATGTTGTACACATGCAGCTGTGCAGATTGCTGATTGTACCATACATGTACATGTACTGTAGCTCATAGGTAAATCATGCACTTGCAACAGTGTTTGCTCATCCTTTGATTCCTTTGGTTTTGCCCTAAGAAAACTTGCATTTGATTGTGGATCAACAATAGAAGCTTGGCTTCATCACTCGGTTACTCGATCCTAATCTGATGGGGATCCCCATAAATGATCCCATGATTGATGAGGGACTTTAACCAAGGTTGCACTTTAACCAACTAATCAATTTTTGATACAATTAATAACTGACTACGAGTTTGATTGACAGTACGGGATTTCAACAAAAAGACAGAAATCCCGGAATTTATTTTCATTAGCTTACTCAGAATTGAAGTGCAGTTATTAATAAGTATCACTAGTTGTAAATCTAATTAAGTTCGCATTGGTTATTAGTACTTGCAACAAATCTATATGATAAAATCTTTCTTGAGGGACATATCGATGTAAAAAAACAAATAAAATGCTTATATTTTGAAAATTATAGCGTATTTAATAATTAAATGTTTACTTTTTTCCAAAAAGTTGTATTTTCTTAAATTTGTATTTTAAGCGTTTCTAAGCGCTAAATATGGTGCAATAAGACATACTATGTTATAATCCTAGATATTTTTTTGAATTATCGTGGTTATTACAATTAGTCAAAATTCAAGAGGTTTCTTATAAAATTATCCAAAAATTAGTCTAACCTTGATTTCAGTTGATGATAATACCTTTTCACCGCCATTTTTGATCGATCCCTCGTTTTTTATAACTGTAATAATATCTGGTTAAGGCAAATAAATGGAAGCTTATGCTTCTGTTCTAATTTATTCAAAACAAAAGCGGTACCTTGTTTGTCCACAGACAATAGAAATTTCCCCAAGTGATGATAGTGACTTCGGAAGCTCACAGTTTGAATTGGACATCGACAGCGCCTTTAGAGAGAAATCCACTGTTGATGTATTCTGGTTGCCAACTGTGAAAGCAAATTTGTCTTATGGGCTGAAGTGCACTATTCTCAAGTTCCTTGAGGGTGTAAGTTATATATTTGCTATTTTATTAATGCTTACAAAATGCTTATTATACATGGCTTAGACTTGAGTTTTAGTTTTAATATCTAAAAATCATTTCGATTTCCTGTCAAACAAAAACATTATTTAGTTATCCATGGAAGCTCCATAAATCTATAGCCATATAAATTAATTTTTTATCATTTTATCAATCAAGAATCATAAATAAATATAATAATTGTAAAAAACTCATAAAATTTAATTGATTTTTTATAAGATTAGAAATAAATTTAAAAAATATATTTTAATTACAAAAGGGTTCTAGGGCTTATATACTAATACCAATCTATTTATTGATACTAAATATTGCAATTTGTTGTATGGCTCCTTGTTAATAAATTATTAAAGATAAATTCTAGTTATATAATTTTGCTAAAATGGACTTCATATTCAAATTTAGCTTACTTTAGTATTTAAATACTATTATATTTTTCAAATATTGCCTTTTCTTGAGTCTTGAGTTTCTAATTGTTTTAAAATTGAAAATTTATAGTTCTTTTATTTATTTATTTTAGAAAAGCATCAATCCTGTGCAAATCAAAGGCATCTGTTACAATGGAATGCGCTGTTTACCAATTGGAACATCCTACATCTACACCATCTTTTACATTGATGATGTTTCAGAGGAAAATTTTGTAAGTTGATGTACAGAGGTATACTGTTGAAATCTATTGCTTTAAATCTAGAGCAATGACTATTTGCACTGAAGACCGATCTTAGGAGATCCTTCTCATACAAGAATAATAACTGATTGTAATATCCAAGACATATTCCTGACCTATAGACAATTCTGTTGCTTTAGATGTTTTTCAAATATCACTTAGGATAATTCACTAGTATAGCTCACTAAAATCCCTGAATAGTCACCTAAGATTATTTTTGAAATCACTCAAGATAACTACTGGATTATTATCAGAGATAGTCACTTTCACTGGGTATCACCTTAGATAATCCTTGAAATCCCCCGAGATAATCTCAGGGTATCACCTTAGATAATCCTTGATATCCCCCGAGATAATCCCTGGGAATCAACCGTAATACGAGAATTTGTAAAACATCGTTCTTGACAGTTAATTCATTAGCATCCCTCCCTATCCACCGAAAGACATTTGACGGTGCCCAGTGGCTGTCCCGAGAATTTCTCTGCCGAGAAGCCAGTCTGCAAGGCAGCCTTTCAAGCGGCGCTTGCTTACCATCTTTATTCTTACTTGGCCAAGAATTGTTAGACCTGTTGACAACAGGCAGGGAGGAACGGAGTCTATCTCCAGACGGTGTCCCATTGCTGCCAGATGGCGCATTCGTTGAAACTCAATTCGAATTGTGCATCACTTCGTTGAGCTCGTCGGCTGGATTAGTAGCTGAGTCGCATCAGTCTTTGTCGCCAACTCAACAGCTGGTGAAAGCTGCCGGATTTGGAGAATTAGGTGAACTTTGTTTTTAACTACTCACTTAGTTTTCAAGTTTTAAGAGTTTTTAAATATCAAACAATCTGTTCATATTTGCAGAACAAAAGTACTTATTCAATCAGTTTATGAAAGCTTGCGCGCCATCAACGACAATGTGCTTCCCCGTATTTGCTCAGTACTTTGCCGCTAGAGGATTCGCCTACGAGCAGGCTAAACATCTGTTCCGGTGAGAGGCAATCAAATTATTATCGGTTATTTAAATCACAAATAATTTTAACCAAAATGTCCGCTAATCACGTCTTTACTTACCTACTGGTAGTAGCGTCAAAAGTATTTTATAATCCTTTTGGCTTCCTTAAAATAAAAATAGTATTCCTTTAGATTGCTTCCTTCCTTAAAGTTCTGGACAGAAGTGAGATTCCTTTTATTCAGTTTCAGTCAAACGAGGTTTAGCTAGTGCGTTTGACCTAGCAACCCGAGGATCTGGGAGGATAGCTGCTGACCCCGCAACCTGAGGGTCTCGGAGGGTAGCTGACCCAGCAACCCGAGGATCTAGGAGGGTAGCTGACCTACCACACCAGCATGACAATCTGGGAGAATGGCTGACCCAGCAACCTGAGGATCTAGGATAATAGCTGACACAGCAACCTGAGGATCTAGGATAATAGCTGACACAGCAACCTGAGGATCTAGGAAAATAGCTGACCCAGCAACCTGAGGATCTAGGAGGATAGCTGACCCAGCAACCTGAGGATCTGAGAGGATAGCTGACCCACCAATCTGAGGATCTGGGAGGATAGCTGACCCAGCAACCTGAGGATCTGGGAGGATAGCTGACCCACCAATCTGAGGATCTGGGAGGATAGCTGACCCAGCAACCTGAGGATCTGAGAGGATAGCTGACCCAGCAACCTGAGGATCTGAGAGGATAGCTGACCCACCAATCTGATGATCTGGGAGGATAGCTGCTCACCCAGCAACCTGAATATCTGAGAGGATAGCTGACCCACCAATCTGAGGATCTGGGAGGATAGCTGACCCAGCAACCTGAGGATCTGGGAGGATAGCTGACCCAGCAACCTGAGGATCTGGGAGGATAGCTGCTGACCCAGCAACCTGAGGATCTGGGAGGATAGCTGACCCACCAATCTGAGGATCTGGGAGGATAGCTGACCCAGCAACCTGAGGATCTGAGAGGATAGCTGACCCAGCAACCTGAGGATCTGAGAGGATAGCTGACCCACCAATCTGAGGATCTGGGAGGATAGCTGCTGACCCAGCAACCTGAATATCTGAGAGGATAGCTGACCCACCAATCTGAGGATCTGGGAGGATAGCTGACCCAGCAACCTGAGGATCTGAGAGGATAGCTGACCCAGCAACCTGAGGATCTGAGAGGATAGCTGACCCACCAATCTGAGGATCTGGGAGAATAGCTGCTGACCCAGCAACCTGAATATCTGAGAGGATAGCTGACCCACCAACCTGAGGATCTGAGAGGATAGCTGACCCAGCAACCTGAGGATCTGGGAGGATAGCTGACCCAGCAACCTGAGGATCTGGGAGGATAGCTGACCCAGCAACCTGAGGATCTGGGAGGATAGCTGACCCACCAATCTGAGGATCTGGGAGGATAGCTGACCCAGCAACCTGAGGATCTGAGAGGATAGCTGACCCAGCAACCTGAGGATCTGAGAGGATAGCTGACCCACCAATCTGAGGATCTGGGAGGATAGCTGCTGACCCAGCAACCTGAATATCTGAGAGGATAGCTGACCCACCAACCTGAGGATCTGGGAGGATAGATGACCCACCAATCTGAGGATCTGGGAGGATAGCTGACCCAGCAACCTGAGGATCTGAGAGGATAGCTGACCCAGCAACCTGAGGATCTGAGAGGATAGCTGACCCACCAACCTGAGGATCTGGGAGGATAGCTGCTGACCCAGCAACCTGAATATCTGAGAGGATAGCTGACCCACCAATCTGAGGATCTGGGAGGATAGCTGACCCAGCAACCTGAGGATCTGAGAGGATAGCTGACCCAGCAACCTGAGGATCTGAGAGGATAGCTGACCCACCAATCTGAGGATCTGGGAGGATAGCTGCTGACCCAGCAACCTGAATATCTGAGAGGATAGCTGACCCACCAATCTGAGGATCTGGGAGGATAGCTGACCCAGCAACCTGAGGATAGAGAGGATAGCTGACCCAGCAACCTGAGGATCTGAGAGGATAGCTGACCCAGCAACCTGAGGATCTGAGAGGATAGCTGACCCAGCAACCTGAGGATCTGAGAGGACAGCTGACCCACCAATCTGAGGATCTGGGAGGATAGCTGCTGACCCAGCAACCTGAATATCTGAGAGGATAGCTGACCCACCAATCTGAGGATCTGGGAGGATAGATGACCCAGCAACCTGAGGATCTGAGAGGATAGCTGACCCACCAATCTGAGGATCTGGGAGGATAGATGACCCAGCAACCCGTGGGTCTGGATGTATAGTTGACCTGTCCAACCAATCAAATTCGATGTTCAATAAAATCCCACCCGACTTTTCAGAGCTTTCGACTCCCACCGGCGCGGCTGGCTGCAATTCCGCGACTTCTTGGTAGGCCACGCGGCCATGGAGCCGTCAACGCCGCACGGCAGCACGCCGGCGGAGCTGCGCTGTCGCTACATATTTCGCTACTACGACGAGGACTGCGACGGCTGCTTGTCGTTTCAGGAGTTCAGGTGGCCGCTATGTATTTTTTTAGTGCTAGAATCTGATTTTCAATTGGTAAAATTATTATAATAGTCATTTTTTATTTAATTACTTATGCTTCAATCTTATTTCTTAGAAACATTATTCGAGACATTCGACTGGCTAAGAAGCTCACCGCAACCGAGGATGAGGTGACCTATGATGCTACTGAGCAGGCTAAGTGAGTTGCTGTCTGTCGGTGTGTCTGTCTGTGTGTCTGTCTGTCTGTCTGTAGGTCTGTCTGTCTGGCTGTCTGTCTGTGTGTCTGTCTGTCTGTGTGTCTTTCCGTATGTCTGTCTGTCTGTCGGTCTGTCTGTGTGCCCGTTTGCGAGTCTTTATTTTTTAAGATGAATTTTTTTAGTTACACTTGAAACATCCTTTCGCCTAAAATTACTCCTCCTCCAGAGTGTTCAGCCAGGAAAAGAAGGAGCTGCTGCCTTTAAACGATTTTCTATCAGCTGTTGGCCAATTAAAATTTCGCGGCACGTCAAACCTGTTTCGCTTGGCCTCTTCCGCTTTGGCACCGCTGCGATCCAATGGGTTTGTTTGGGCTGGCTTTGTGTTGGTCTGGTTTTTGATGCTGGGACATCCAACTTCCCAGATCCTCAGATTTCTGGGTCAGCTACCCTTCTAGATCCTCAAGTTGATGGTTCAGACACTTTCCCAGACCCTCAGGTTGATGGGTCAAACACCCTCCCAGACTCTCAGGTTGATGGGTCAAACACCCTCCCAGACCCTCAGGTTGATGGGTCAAACACTTTCCCAGATCCTCAGGTTGCTAGGCCGGCTCCCTTTCTTGACAACGCAATGTGGATTAAGCTTCATAAGCACGTTGATATCTGAAATCCCCCTACTTTATTGCCCGCAGTAGCAGCAACGATCCCTCGCCACCGAAGCGAACCAAGCCTAGTCAAAACCTGAGCGGCAGCAGCACTAGCGAAGGTGAGACAGTGCTCTAGAATTATTTCATCACGCATTGTTCTTTGAATGGAAAACTTTCGAAAAGAAGTCAAATAACTTGTGGCATTAATTAATGTAGAAAGAAGCCTTTCTCCATATAATTATTTTAATTGCCGACTGCTGAGTCTTGAAAGGGTTTCTCGTATTAGAGAGGTACGAGCCAATAATTTGATGTGAATGATGCACAGCTTTTACTAGCCTAAAGGTGTGATAGAAAGTTCGGAAAAAACCTGAGCTTAGGGATTAAAAAAATTTTTACGATATGGTTTCCCTGCCTCTTTTCTTAGTGCTGCACGCAATAGAGCAATCGGAGCTTTTTTAGGGATGCGGTTGAACTTTAAAATCACGCAGGAAATGCGTGGAGTCAGCTCTTGGCTGCATGACATTGGTTAAGTATGAAGCGACAAAGTTCAAACGATTTTTATTTTCTGCCTTTGCTCTTTGTGACTTGTCAGCCTGTGATATCTTCCCATCCGCCTGTGATATCTTCCCATCCGCCTGTGATATCCTTCCATCCGCCTGTGATATCTTCCCATCCGCCTGTGATACCTTCCCATCCGCCTGTCATATCTTCCCATCCGTCTGTGATACCTTCCCATCCGCCTGTGATATTTTCCCATCCGCCTGTGATATCTTCCCATCCGCCTGTGATATCTTCCCATCCGCCTGTGATATCTTCTCATCCGCCTGTGATATCTTCCCGTCCGCCTGTGATATCTTCCCATCCGCCTGTGATATCTTCCCATCCGCCTGTGATATCTTCCCGTCCGCCTGTGGTATCTTCCCATCCGCCTGTGATATTTTCCCATCCGCCTGTGATATCTTCCCATCCCCCTGTGATATCTTCCCATCCGCCTGTGATATCTTCCCATCCCCCTGTGATATCTTCCCATCCGCCTGTGATATCTTCCCATCCGCCTGTGATATCTTTCCATCCGCCTGTGATATCTTCCCGTCCGCCTGTGGTATCTTCCCATCCGCCTGTGGTATCTTCCCATCCGCCTGTGATATCCTTCCATCCGCCTGTGATATCTTCCCATCCGCCTGTGATACCTTCCCATCCGCCTGTCATATCTTCCCATCCGTCTGTGATACCTTCCCATCCGCCTGTGATATCTTCCCATCCGCCTGTGATATCTTCCCATCCCCCTGTGATATCTTCCCATCCGCCTGTGATATCTTCCCATCCCCCTGTGATATTTCCCATCCGCCTGTGATATCTTCCCATCCGTCTGTGATATCTTCCCATCCGCCTGTGATATCTTCCCATCCGCCTGTGATATCTTCCTATCCGCCTTTGATATCTTCCCATCCGCCTGTGATATTTTTCCATCTGTATGTGATATGTTCCCATCTGCCTGTGATTTTTTAATTCTTTCGTATTGCCATCATTATCCATCCGTCTATATTTCCCAACTGTTTATGTGATCCCGAAACCCCGCTATCAAACATGGTTCCAAAATCAGTAATCGCTTTTATAGCTCTGGATTGTGTGTTTTTGTATTTCCTGTTTTACAATTGACAAGCCTGTCTGTCTGTCTGTCTGCCGACTCTGTCGAGATGCAGAGAGTCAATTACAAACGAATTTTTATTTTTATTCTTTAAAAAAGCTAAGTAGAATTAGCGATTGTTTTCAGTGAAATAAATTGGTCTCACTGTAGTCAGTGAACCGGAATGCCTTTTTTGTCTCTCTTGGCCCATCTAAAATGCTTCAATTTCACTAACGAAAATCCTTTGTCCTGTTTAGTTACAAAAATCGGAGAGTAAACATATTATTCTCCTTCGTTAGCAGAATTATCTCTAGCATTTGTAGAGACTAAAAAATAGACTATATCCTCAAAACATAATCATCCTTTTTGTAATATAGTATAATAATAGGTAATGATTCTCCCAAGTAGATAGGGGATGGTTCTCCCAAGTAGATAGGGAATGATTCTCCCAAATAGATAGGGAATGATTCTCCCAAGTAGATAGGAAATGATTCTCCCAAGTAGATAGGGAATGATTCTCCCAAATAGATAGGGAATGATTCTCCCAAGTAGATAGGGAATGATTCTCCCAAATAGATAGGGAATGATTCTCCCAAGTAGATAGGAAATGATTCTCCTAAGTAGATAGGTAATGACTCTCCTAAGAAAGGGAGTGATTCTCCCAAGTAGGTAGGGAATGATTCTCCCAAGTAGATAGGGAATGATTCTCCCAAGTACATAGAAAATGATTCTCCCAAGTAGATAGGGAATGATTCTCCCAAGTAGATAGACAATGATTCTCCCAAATAGATAGGGAATGATTCTCCCAAGTAGGTAGGGAATGATTCTCCCAAGTAGGTAGGGAATGATTCTCCCAAGTAGATAAAGGAATGATTCTCCCAAGTAGATAAGGAATGATTCTCCAAATAGATAGGAAATGATTCTCCCAAGTACATAGAAAATGATTCTCCCAAGTAGATAAGGAATGATTCTCCCAAGTAGATAGGGAATGATTCTCCCAAGTAGATAGGGAATGATTCTCCCATGTAGATAGGCAATGATTCTCCCAAGTAGATAGGCAATGATTCTCCCAAGTCGATAGTGAATGATTCTCCCAAGTAGATAAGGAATGATTCTCCCAAGTAGATAAGGAATGATTCTCCCAAGTAGATAGGGAATGATTCTCCCATGTAGATAGGGAATCATTCTCCCAAGTAGATAAGGAATGATTCTCCCAAGTAGGTAGGGAATGATTCTTCCAAAATACTCGTATTTATAATTTTCCCCCGCCAAAATCCGCAGAATCGGACAGCAGCGTATTCTCCCTACCCGGACGTCCGGCTCCCCGCCTCGACACCAGCGGCGGTCGTCGATCGCCTACGTCGTCGCCTTCAAGTTTCGGCGCCGGCGGAGGCGGAGGCGGTGGCGGCGGCGGCGGCGTTGGCGGTGGCGAGGCGAGCAGCGGTGGCAGCGCGCCGTCGAGTCCCAGCACGGCATTCGAACTGGCCACCCACACCGTGAAAGTCCGTCGCAGCGGCTCCCTGTCCGAAGTCAGCCTGCTCTGGGACGTGGACTCGTCGGCGTTTTCTGAGAGCGCTCAGAAAGAAATTATTAGTCGGGGATTGCGTCGGGTGGATCGACTGTTGTCATTGGATACGACGTTCAATTTAAGGTTGGTTGATTCTTGTGTGTCTTGTGTATTGTTTTGTACTGCTGAATCCTGAGCATATTGTGGTGAATGAAAATGTTCTCGTTTAATCAAATAGATTTAAGTCTAGATTTGCTAGGCGCATCCGAGTGCTGTGTACAGCTGCTCAGTACTGACGGGCTGGAGGGGCCCGTCTACACCCAGCCTAAATTTACCCAGCTCAAACTGGTACCTGATCTCAGCTGGGTGGACTGAAGCAATGCGGAATTAGGTGGCTTTGATCTTAGTCTTAGGGATGGGGATCGAACCCACGACCTTCCCATTATAAGTCCGATATGATAGTCACTGAGCTACAACAGACCATAGTTCAACAACACTATGATCAGGTTTTTAAATCCGTTAAAATACTAAATTTACTTCACATCCGCTAAATTTTTTTCAACTTTAACTTAAATCTAAGCTAGGTATTAAAAATATTATATTAAAAAATGCAACCATTCTGCTTTTTCTAATGAAGTCACGTTCTATAGGTGCTTTTTCTTTCATTATAGAGAAATAATAGATTTTTGTTTGTTTTTTTGCAATAGATGAATTCGTTTTTTCAAAAGTTATTTTTAGGCTTTTGAAAAGCTCCACTTTTCAAGCTGTTAGACTTCTATTTTCTAATTCTATTTTAATCTCTTCTAATTAACTTGGCATCGTTCAAATGTGATTCGACTCATATCCCTGCACCCCTATAATTATAATAATTGGCTAATATTTCAGATTAATTTTTTTAAATAAAAAACTAGGCATTCTTAGGAGCCACTTACAATTAACCTTTAAATTAAGTGTATCTATAATTGACTGTAAAGTAAAACCTAATAGAAAACAAAAATGCACTCTTAAAGTCTCTAATATAGTTTAAACAGTCTGAAAAAAAACTACATGTAAGGTGCTAATTTGTTTTATATAGCCATTTAAATGTCCGCTAAGCTTTCCCGGAAAAACCTTGTTTACTCTCTTGAAAATGTCCTCTACGCCTTTGAAATGCCACGTAATATGTTTCTAACATACCATGTAAACCGTCTGCGCATTACCCTCTTAACCGTTTCTAAAATATCTTTGAAAAAATCATCTAATAGGTCCATTAATATATCAAAATTTCAAACTGAACAATCATATATTTAATAATAAAAAATTAAGACTTTTTTAGTCAGCATTATAACGGGGTTCTTAATGAATGAAAATCGCGTGTTTCTTTTCGAAGAAAGTTGGGTCTAAGTTAATCATAAATATTAAAGACTGCAGTCGGTCATAACGTGCACAATCAATGTCGAATAGTGTTGTTCTTCCTGTTTAGTCGGTAACAGTTGCATATGGACGTCTTCCTCGGGGATGTTAACAATGTCAACTCGATTTTGTTTGTCCGCGTCGATTTCTTCCCTTAGTTGATTGACATTTCTCAACGAAACTTCGGCTCTTTGATTGTCGACACTCTTGGAGCTGTAGTCTTCTTGATGACCACAAATCCATCCTTGAAAACCACAACAACAACAATAACGTCTCTGCCGCCGATTATTGTTGCACCAACTAATCCTTTCTAATCCGCGTTTAAATCCCGGATTACTAATCACGTAGACAAAGAAATTGCACGAACAATCTAAACTGCTCAACGCGTTGCCAATAAGTGTTAGCACAATATAAACTTGCGGTGTTAACAATGACAAAGTGACGAATGCCCACACTAGCTGAGGCAGTTGGCAGGCTATGTACAAATTAGTTAGTAACAGAACGGTACGCGAGGCTTGTTGATTTCGTCTGGCAGTTCGACGACGTTGATCGCCATTTATGTCCGTAGCGAAGCAGTTGGCCGCTCTGAGCTCGCGTCCAGACCGAATCACTCCAACCACGGTTAGTGCGTTGAATGCCATTGTCAGAATCAGTGGTCCACCAACTTGTAGGCCGAAATTTGCCGTGGCTGTGTAGACTGGTATAAGTCTCGTAGCTACAATTTTTGCGTAGTAACCAGTTTTATTGTCGCATCCTGGGCTGAGGTGCGTGGCGACTTCCATGAAACGCGGTAGGCCAAGTGCCAGGCTCAGCAGCCAGATGCAGGCCGTGAGACGGATTAGGCGTTGGCGGAGTTGGAGAGCTCGGCTCCTTGAGGAATTGGTGAAGAAAAAGTAGCATTTAAATGTCCAAAAAATGGAGTTAGTTACTATTTTTATGACTTCGATCATCTCTTCATTTTTCCCATGGTTTATCTACCTGGCTGTCTTTTTTCGTCTGTTTTTATCTGATTTTCTGTCCGTTAATATGTCTCAATTCATTTGTGTGTCTGTCTGTCTGTCTGTCTGTCTGTGTATCTGCCTGTCTGTCTGTCTGTCTGCCTGCCTGTCTGTCTGTCTGTCTGTCTGTCTGTCTGTCTTTCTGTCTGCCTCCGCCTGCCTCTTTGAATTCTTAGAAACAGGACACGATTCATTTTTTCGGATTAATTTATGCCAAGCTAGTTAACTAACTTGGAAAGATGGACTTTTATCGACTTTGACTTGAACTGTGACAAAGTATCGAACAATTAATATTCGTCCTCGAGGCAAATGAGGAGACGAGGAGGCGCATTAAACTCGCGAATTAATCCGACATCCCTGATTAG
>CATNEM010000045.1:245000-305000 GCA_950096795.1 Macrostomum cliftonense | reverse complement strand
ACGTTTTTAACGATTTTTTAAAGTCTACTAAAGTACGTAAGTTTAAAATTAAATAATAAAACGAATAACAGAGTCACTAATAGTTAGGGAAATCCTTATTAAACATTGGTTAAGTTTATCTAACATTAAATTCAAGCTTTTCCAGTGGTGTGGTACGAAGCTAGTTCAAATAATGTAGCAACTTCTTTTGTCTTGAAAATATTTGTTACTTTGTTAATTGATTGCCTAATGTAACAATAAACTATAAAAAATGATACAAAAAACTGATGCACTTGATTTCAGTCAAATTTTCATAGTAGGATATTTTCATTTTCTTGTCCAGATAGTACAAAAAATCTTGAAGATAAGTTATACACACGCCACTTCTTTTTCTTGTAGACAATTGTTTACCCACATATTAGCATTGAATATGAGTTTAGAAAAAAAACCTAAAGATTATACCGTAGCTACTTATAATTAATCTGTATATACTGTTCACACCCATTTAGAATCGCCTTTCACACCTATTTATAATCGCCATTCACACCTATATAGAATGGCCCTTCACACCTATTCAGAATGGCCCTTCACACCTATTTAGAATGGCCTTTCACACCTATTTAGAACGGCCCTTCACACCTATTTAGAATGGCCCTTCACACCTATTTAGAATGGCCCTTCACACCTATTTAGAATGGCCCTTCACACCTATTTAGAATGGCCCTTCACACCTATTTATAATCGCCCTTCACACCTATTTAGAATGGCCCTTCACACCTATTTAGAATGGCCCATCACACCTATTTAGAATGGCCCATCACACCTATTTAGAATGGCCTTTCACACCTATTTAGAATGGCCTTTCACACCTATTTAGAATGGCCTTTCACACCTATTTATAATCGCCCTTCACACCTACGAGTATTTAGAATGGCCTTTCACACCTATTTAGAATGGCCCTTCACACCTATTTATAATCGCCCTTCACACCTATTTAGAATGGCCCATCACACCTATTTAGAATGGCCTTTCACACCTATTTAGAATGGCCCTTCACACCTATTTATAATCGCCCTTCACACCTATTTAGAATGGCCTTTCACACCTATTTAGAATGGCCCTTCACACGTATTTATAATCGCCCTTCACACCTATTTAGAATGGCCCATCACACCTATTTAGAATGGCCCATCACACCTATTTAGAATGGCCCTTCACACCTATTTATAATCGCCCTTCACATCTATTTAGAATGGCCCCCAACTCCATTTTAGAATCGCCCTTCACACCTCTCCAAAATCTCTCCAAAATCTCCCTTTAAAAATATTTGAAGTCGCTTTTAATAATTTTATATTCTAAGATAAAATCTTTCCCATAAATTATTCCCATCCAGATCCCACCCGAACGAGATGATCAACGGTCTGCGCTATTTCGAACGCGCCTGCCGCGGCTCCTCCAGCTCAGCAGCAGCAGCAGCAGCATCATCGGGGCATCAGCAGTTGCAGCAGCTGGAGGACAAGCCGGCCATGCACTGGGGCCAGGTGGAGATGAAAGGCCTGGCCAGGTGCCTGCTGTCACTGTGCGACATGCTGCAGTCCGTGTTCGCCGAAGAGCCTCGAATGGTGAAATTGCGAAGTCCGACCTACATTCTTGGCGACATCCATGGCAACTATCACGACCTTGTGTGCTTCGAGAAGGTGCTATGGCGCCTCGGCACCCATCTGTCGCCGGCTAACTTTTTGTTTCTAGGCGATTACGTCGATAGAGGCCAATTCGGAGTCGAGGTGGTCAGCTATCTGTTCGCGCAGAAGGCCATGTCGCCTAAGAAGTTCATCCTGCTGAGGGGAAATCACGAGATTAGGGAGATTCAGGAGAATTTCACGTTCAAGCAGGAGTGCCTGAACAAGTTTGGCGACTCCTATGGCTTTGAGGTGCGTTTTGTGGGTCTGGAAGCCTGGATCTGTCTATCTGTCTATCTGTCTATCTGTCTATCTATCTATCTGTCTATCTGTCTATCTGTCTATCTGTCTATCTATCTATCTGTCTATCTGTCTATCTGTCTATCTATTTATCTATCTATCTATCTATCTATCTATCTATCTATCTATCTATCTATCTATCTATCTATCTATCTATCTATCTGTCTATCTGTCTATCTGTCTATCTGTCTATCTGTCTATCTATCTATCTGTCTATCTGTCTATCTGTCTATCTGTCTATCTGTCTATCTATCTATCTGTCTATCTGTCTATCTGTCTATCTGTCTATCTATCTATCTGTCTATCTGTCTATCTGTCTATCTATCTATCTATCTATCTATCTATCTATCTATCTGTCTATCTGTCTATCTGTCTATCTGTCTATCTATCTATCTGTCTATCTGTCTATCTGTCTATCTATCTATCTGTCTATCTGTCTATCTGTCTATCTGTCTATCTGTCTATCTATCTATCTGTCTATCTGTCTATCTGTCTATCTATCTATCTATCTATCTATCTATCTATCTATCTATCTATCTATCTATCTATCTGTCTATCTGTCTATCTGTCTATCTGTCTATCTATCTATCTGTCTATCTGTCTATCTGTCTATCTGTCTATCTATCTATCTGTCTATCTGTCTATCTGTCTATCTGTCTATCTATCTATCTGTCTATCTGTCTATCTGTCTATCTATCTATCTATCTATCTATCTATCTATCTATCTATCTATCTATCTATCTATCTATCTATCTATCTGTCTATCTGTCTATCTGTCTATCTGTCTATCTATCTATCTGTCTATCTGTCTATCTGTCTATCTGTCTATCTATCTATCTGTCTATCTGTCTATCTGTCTATCTGTCTATCTATCTATCTATCTATCTATCTATCTATCTGTCTATCTATCTATCTATCTATCTATCTATCTGTCTATCTGTCTATCTGTCTATCTGTCTATCTATCTATCTATCTATCTATCTATCTATCTTTCTATCTATCTATCTATCTATCTATCTATCTATCTATCTGTCTATCCATCTATCTATCTATCTATCTATCTATCTATCTATCTATCTATCTATCTTTCTATCTATCTATCTATCTATCTATCTATCTATCTTTCTATCTATCTATCTATCTATCTATCTATCTATCTATCTATCTATCTATCTATCTATCTATCTGTCTATCCATCTATCTATCTATCTATCTATCTATCTATCTTTCTATCTATCTATCTATCTATCTATCTATCTATCTATCTATCTATCTATTTATCTATCTATCTTTCTATCTATCTGTGTATCTGTCTATCCATCATCAATATCAATCCCCCTGCAGGTGTGGGAGGCGGTAAATCGCTGCTTCGACCGCATGCCCATCGCTGCCACAGTGGACGGCAAAATCTTCTGTGTACACGGCGGCATTCCTCGGCCGTCGCTCTATCGCAATCTGGAGCGTGACCTCAACGCCGTGCCGTGCCCGCTGCCCAGCCCTGTCGATCAGAGCACCCTGGCCTGGGAGATCATGTGGAGCGATCCGCTGCACCCGCCCCAAGCCGCGTCAGCGGCCGCGGCGGCATCGGGTGATTCAACAGATCCCGGCGCGTCTGACTTTGGCGGTGCCGATCTTGGCTTCATGTACAATAAACGCCGCGGCACGGCCTGCTGCTTCAGCTATCAGGCCTTGGATTCGTTTCTGCGGGTTAACAAATTCTCGCACGTGATCAGGGCGCATGAGGTTCAACAAGTTGGATTTCAGGTAATGCGGCGTTTTTGTCTCAGGGGTTTTTCTGAGAGTTTTTTTATTCAAAGTCATGTAAGGTTATTCTAGGTCATTCGAGGTTACTCAAGGTCATTTAAGGTTACTCAAGGTCATTCAAGGTTAGTCAAGGTCATTCAAGGTTAGTCAAGGTCATTCAAGGTTAGTCAAGGTCATTAGTCAGCAGGAAAACAAAGGCGGGCGCGAGGTGGCGGAACGAAGAGCGGGCTAAAAAGAAACGGGCCCTACGTCAAATATATTTTGCCAGAAAACGAATCATTACAAGGCGAGTATGCTGGTCAAACCGAATGTTAAGACGAGAGAAAACGTCAAGGAGGATTAAAAGCGAGGGATAAACAAGGCAGAAAAAAAAGTTTTACTAGCCAGGACGGCCGCGCAAAGGGCGAAACGCGGCCTTAAAACCAGCGGCCCCACCACCCCACACCCCCGGCACGCGCGCGTGTACAGCGCACAAAGCACGCGCACGCGGGCGGAGCAGACAAACCTGCTAACTAAATACGATTACGGGCTGGACAAGCCCAACCCGAAATCGCAAACTTAGTCAGCAGGAAAACAAAGGCGGGCGCGAGGTGGCGGAACGAAGAGCGGGCTAAAAAGAAACGGGCCAAAACCCCCGAGGAAAACTTAAAGTTAGTAGGGGTTAGGATTCAAGGCGTGAGGCGATTCGCAGCGGACAGCGCTGCTCGGCCGACGATGGCAAATACCGCTGGACGGCGCTGCTAGCCCAGTCACCGACTCTCTTGATGGCGTCAATGGACACACCAGCGTCGGCAGCGGTGGTAGCTCCTCCCCGGCGAAGTGAATGACCGGAGTAGGCTGTCGGATCCTTGAACCCTGCCTGTCGGAGCGCCAAGTGCAGCCGTCTAGTGAAGCATCGCACTGTAAGAGGCTTAAGCGCTCCGGCGTAGCGAGTGCTGAAAAGATGATGTCTCGCGCCTTCTGGACCGTTGGCGCGCAGCTGTCGGCGCAGCGCAGCGATGGGGCAGAGTGGGTGGCCAACTGGGAGCTGAGGCAGGTAGACCTGATGCTGACGCACTCCGAATTGATTCGTCTTTGATCGTGGGATAATGAGGATGGCACCGGAACCGGAAAGCCGAAGGCAGCTTGGGCTGAGATCTCGTCTGGGGTCGAACTGTCCAGACACGCACAGGTTGGACCGCCGAAGCATGGCCCACCAACCGACGATGCAGGAGCACCAGAAGGCGCAGTCTCTGGGATCACAGAGCCGCATGGTGCCGTAGAGAAGTCGCAGGTCGTCAGGGAGCAGCGCCTGCTTGCGTACAGGAGCGGCCCCGAAGAGCCTTTTAGTCCCACGCATAGCGAGCTGGACCAACGGGTGCCGCGTAGGATCGGATGCGCTGTTGGCCTTGTAGAACCAGGACACGGCTGCGAGATGACAGGAGAAGCTGCTTGGCGAGGAGAGCCGATCACCAGCCAGCTCGGCGAGATAGTTGCACACGTCAGATTATTGAGCTGACAGAGGCTGGATCCGTCGCATCGCACAGAACTGCAGCCATGATGCGCACTGGCTGGCGTATGCGAGGCGAGTGGAGTTAGCGAAGCCTTGTTCAAGCAGCTGGCGAGCGGGCGCGGAGAGGCCAGGAACCGTGACCACAGGAGGCGGACCTGAAAAAGAAGGTTAGAGGCGGCGGCAGAACTCAAGCAAGCAGAGGCAAGCAAGCTAGGGGGCACGTAGCAGGTGCCGTAAAAGCGTAACAGAAAGTTGGCAAGCTGGGTAGGGTCATGAGCGCGGGAAAGCGGGTCGGCCAGCAGCTGGAACCGGCCCGGCACATGATGCACGCGAATGAAGATGTCGTGCTGAATGCAGGTGAGCGCGACTTGCTGCTGTAAGTCTGCGATACCGCGGTGCTTGGCTGAGCCGGAGTTTATGATGCCACAAGCGGCAGTGCTGTCAGAGTAAATTGCGACTGAGCAGCCGCTAAGCGCGTCCTTGTTACGGAGCACGGCCACCAAGGGGGCGACGGTCTCTTTCAGGTTAATGTGGAGCCGCTCGAACATGCCACCGCAGTCAATCCGCCAGTCGATGTAGCACCACACAGAGGCCCTGTCGGCGAAGTGAAGCACTGCGCCGCCACCCTGGTCACATGCGTCAGATTCAACGGCGGCTAGCGACCGGTAAGCAGGCCAAGCGACCTTAGCCGGAAGCAAATCCAAAGCGGTTGCCCACCATTTTAGCTGGCAGAGAAAGTCACTGGTGACTTGGATCTGAGCGTTCGGGTCAGTCAAGCTGTTGACTATCTCGATCATAGGGCGCAAAAAGGGTCGACCATGGCTGGCGACGCTGCACAGATGGCTGAGATGTCCGGTCAGCCTCTGAAGCTCGGACTTGCCAATTCTCTTCTTTGAGGCGCAGTCGTGAAGCAGCCGCCGAATTTTATCCGCCTTGTCGGCTGGGAATGACAGGACAGCCTGCACCGTGTCGATATCGATGCCGAGAAATCGCAGCCTAGTTGTTGGAGGCACAGACTTTTTCTCATTGATGGTGAACCCGAGCCTAGTAAGCAGACTTCGCAGCTCAGAGTAGGCGGCGTTGCAAGCAGCTCGAGATTTCGCCATGACGAGGAAGTCGTCGATGAAAACAATGGTTGCTACGAAGCCTCTGCGGCACATCATCCGGCGGACAGCTTGGGTGAGGCGATGAAAGATGCTGACGGAGGCTCGGCTGCCAAAAGGCAGACGCGTATCGATCAGGTACGTGGATCCGACATCAGAGAAATCCCAGCGGATTCCAGTTGCCCGGTAACAATGCGGGGAGATGGGCACACTGTGGTATGCAGACGCGATGTCGACCTTAGCCATGAACCAGCAGGGTTGCATAAGCCGTACCGCCTCATCAACTGAAGTGAAGCGAAGCTTCCGCTGATGCGTATAGTGGTCGTTGATACTTCGGCCCCGAGGCACTGAGCAGTCATCGATCAGCCGGATGCTGGAGCTGTCCTTCGGAATGGCACCAAGTGGACAGACCATAGTCGGCTTGTCGATAACGGGGATGTATCTGCCGAGACGGATTTCCTCTTTAAGCAGAGCTTCAACTGCGGCGTGGTTTTGGTTCGCGGACTGATAGTTGTCGCAGAGACAAGGAGTAAAACTGTAGTCATCAGAAATTGGGAAGCCATGCTCGATGCCACTCAGGATAAAATCGGCATCAGGATCGTTGACAAGCTCGGAGCGCCAGGCGTCGATGCAAAGCTCTCCGGCGGGCTGGGTCAAGTCCGAGGTCCGCAGGAATGCGCCAGAGTTGCAATGCGGAGAATTAAAACGATAAAAACTGCCGTCAGGCGTGGAAGGCGTAAAAGCAAGTAGGTGCGCCCCGTTGGCTGCGAAGCTCCTGCTCGCGATTTTGTAGTTCCAGGAGCTGTAGGCGCTTCTGAGCAAGCCGAATTTCGCCGTCTAGGTCCGCCTCCCGTGGCTCCCGGCCTCGAAGCTCCGCCCGCGTACTAGGAGATGCAGAGCGGGCTCCCGCTGACTCAGCTCTTGAGTTCCGGCTGGAGTGAGTTGAGTCGTCTGGTGCGGCGCCGCGCTCCATGAATTGTCGGAGTCTGTCTTGCAAAATTGATTTATTTCCAGAAGTTGATAGGCCTCGCTTACCCAGCTCACTCTTGAGTTGTTTGGCTGTGAGTTGGTCTATTACGACAGACATGTTGGCTAGTCAGCGCAAGGCAGGCAAAAAAAAATTTTTACTAGCCCGGAGGTCAAGGTCATTGAAGGTTAGTCAAGGTCATTCAAGGTTAGTCAAGGTCATTCAAGGTTAGTCAAGGTCATTCAAGGTTAGTCAAGGTCATTGAAGGTTAGTCAAGGTCATTGAAGGTTAGTCAAGGTCATTCAAGGTTAGTCAAGGTCATTGAAGGTTAGTCAAGGTCATTGAAGGTTAGTCAAGGTTATTGAAGGTTAGTCAAGGTCATTGAAGGTTAGTCAAGGTCATTGAAGGTTAGTCAAGGTCATTGAAGGTTAGTCAAGGTCATTGAAGGTTAGTCAAGGTTATTGAAGGTTAGTCAAGGTCATTGAAGGTTAGTCAAGGTCATTGAAGGTTATTCAAGGTCATTCAAGATTAGTCAAGGTCATTTACGGTTAGTCAGGGTCACTTAAAGTTAGTCACGGTCATTTAAGGTGAGTTAAAGTTCACCTAAGGTTAAATAAGGCATTTAAGATTGAGCAAAGTCAATAATTTTAATCATTATTAAAACTGTTGTCAGGGACTAAAAAATATGAAATAAGGTTGAATGAAGTTCTATCATAAAGGTAGTACAATATCTACCATAATATCTACCATAATGGTCACTAAGAGTACATAGAGGTCAATCAAGTTTGTTCAAGGTCAAACTAGGCCGTTTAATGTTATCAAGGCTATTAGATTAAATGAAGGTCATAAGTACTAAAATATAGTCTGAATATGAAGTTAATAACGGTCGCTAAGCAATAACGAAGGTCATTTAGAGTTCGTGATTATTAAAGGTCACTTATGAGGTCATATTTACATGGCCCCCGTTGTTTTAATAATTCGTAATTCAAAACCCACCCCTGAAGCCCCCCCCCCCCCCCCCAATTACCCAGATCCAGCAGAAGGGCAAACTGCTCACTGTGTTCAGCTCGTCGCACTATTGCAACGGCAACAACGAGGCCGCTTGCGTCCTCGCCGACCACTACAAAATCCGCCTAATCCGATTGGACACGTCAAGCAGCGCGCATCACAGCGGCGCGCCGCCTTTGTACAGCAGCAACTCGTCGGGCAGGACTTCGCCTTCGTCGGCGTCGGTAGCGGTTGCTGCTGCTGCTGCTACGTCGAGAACAACTTCAAGCGTTGTCGGCGCAGGTGACACTGTTGATGCTTTGTCGTCCTCGGCCTCCTCTGGCACTTCAGAGTCGGGCCTGCCAGTCATTGACTTGTAAATTGAATTGCGTTTTTTAGTTAAAAATAATATTCCTATCAAGCTACTGCTGTCGCTTTACAGTAGAAATGTTGGGATTTTATCATCTTTTTTGTAATTTTTTTTAATACGAGTAAATTAGCCCAATTGAAGTTTTTTTGCGCTTCTTCTGAATTTTGATTAGCTAATTATGAAAATCAATGCGTCATCTTGTTTTTTGCGATTTCTTTTGTTTAATAATAGTTCTGTGATTTATAAAACAGAATGAAAACGTGTTAGTCTCTATAGCGTTCGTTTTGTACATTTAATTGATTCCTCACTATTTATTTACGCAACTAGGTACCATTGTAGCTTTAATTCTGGATGAGTTTTTCTATCGATTTTGTTAAGAACGAGGTAAACAATGTTTTGGCTGTGTCTGCTTTTGATTTTGTTCAGAAAATTTAGCTTTAATTACGACTCTACAGATTGACAAATGATGCTAATGATAAATTAATTATTTTAGAAAATTTATGCTAATTATTATTAAGCTTTGCTTATTAAAATCATGGCGATTAAAGGCGGTTTGCTAGACAGAAAAATTATTACAGTACAAGAAAAAAATAATTATCCTTGTGTCTTGTTTTATTAATTGTAATTTTGTTGCTAAAGCGATAGCCAGAGAGAGATTGACAGTCCAGATCGCCCAGCCAATCAGCGGGCCGCAGGGAAGCGACGAAAACATAGCTGGATGGCCAGGCGGGGCAGAGATAAACAGGCAGGCTACGAGAAGGAAGGAAGGGACGAAAATAAAATAGCCCAACCAATCGGCTGGGGACACGGGGCACGAAAAATTGGAGGGGGTAGGGTTGGGTGCGTGAGTACATTGGTCAAAATCCGTCCAATCCTAACCAGCCAGAACTGGTTAAAGGATTTGACGACCTACGTAAAGGGGCGTAAAAGCCAAGTGTACTAGCGTAGAATACTCTTGATTGAAAAGAAATTCGAAGTGAGTTAAATTCACAGGGAAATTTACAGTGCACAAAAGTGGATTATAACAAAATAATTTTATGTAAATTATCATCTGCAGCGCTTCAACCGGGGACAAAGTGTTTGACTCGTTGATAAATATTTGGGATTGGCCTCAGAAAAGTTGGGTTAGTACTGTATAAACAGCTGGCCAGTTAGCAACCACTAGCGTACCTAATGTACGAGCTGCTAGTACGCAAAATTGAGTGAGTACAGGGGCCAAGTTTGGTTCGCGGTTCTGATCCTGAATGACTCAATCTTCGACACGAGAATCGATCAGAAAGCTTTCCAAGAAGATTTCTACGGATGTGAGGTGACTGTGCAAGTGAAATAACGCGTGTCGAGAGACCCCGCAATATAACACTACACTAAAAGCATTTGTTTAGAGAACTAAAGTACGTAATGCATCTAAAATGGGTGGTACTGCAATGGAACATAGTTACGTGCTTGTCTTTTCAACAGTGAACTCTCACTATATTATGAAATTATCTAACCAAGAGGTAGAAATGTACCATTAGCAGTTTTCGGAGGGCTAAGACGTAAAGCACACTAGTACATTTAGCTAGTTTCACTAGTTGGCTACAGGGGAAGTTTTGTCTCATTGAATGCATGGTCTAGCGCTCTCGGCTGTCCAGCTTCCAGCTCCGATGAAGCGCCAGTGTCTGCCGTTTGATGCCCGGCCTTGTAGCGGTAGTAGGCCGCCACGATGCAGTCGTGCAGCAGCTCCAGCAGCTCCAGCGTTGACAGCAGCGACATGCCGAGGAACAGACCGAGCAAACCTCCGACATCAGCTATCAGCGAGTTGAACGTGTACGAGACGGCCAGTTGAGTCTCTGCGGACTTGTCCTCCACTCCCGACAGAGACAGCTGCATGAGCGACTGCCGCACGTGGCTGCTCGATGCGTTGTTGAGGAGATGCTGAATGCCTGGCACGTGCGTCTTGTCGCTAGTGGCTGGATAATCGAGCAGATTGTACGCGATGTAGCCCTTCAAGTACTCTCTGTACACTCGGTCAGACGGCCAAAATGTGGAAAACTGCTTCACCGAGTAGAACCTCCGCCGACAGGTCGCCTTGCCACGACAATTCTTGACGGCCATGTTATGAATTCTGCGTTGCAGCCAACTGAAGCTCGATATTAGGATGCTCTGATTCAGAGTGGCCGTCATGTTGAAGCAGGACGGAAGGTTGCGATACTCCCACGGCACAGGGACTCGCAGCAGGGAGCAGTTCAGCAAGGACTTTGATATCCGAAGAATTTCCTTGTGAATGCAGGCGTACTGCTCGTACTTGTAGGTCTCTTTTTCACCGGTGTACGGGTTCAGGTAGTCTGCTCCGGCAGAGGGATCCACATCGATGCACTGTCCGACAAAGTCCTCGGGCTTCTTGACCACGTCCTCCATGCTCAGCTCGAGCTCAAGTTTCTGCCCGCCTCCCAGCACCAACTGGGTGCTGAACTCGTTCGGCAGCTGGTCTTTCGGCGTGACGAAGATCCGAAAACCGACCGTCTTGGAGTAGTCGTAGCCGGAGTTGAAGTCCCAATCGCTCGGCTTGAGGTTGGTCGTGCCGGCGTAACCTGTGAACACATCCTGCTGGGTGGTGTTGTCCACGGGAGCGGAAACCTGCGGATCAGAGAACAGCGTGATCAGCAGCTGACTTGCCGGACCGCCCAGGCCTGCTCGGTCCTCGTCAGAGAGGTTCAGCTTGAAGCAGTTCAAGTACTGGTTGCTATGGTGCAGGACGATCTTTTTCCGTTGATCGACCTCGTCAATGGTGAGGTCCACAACGGACTGCCAGGCCTGGTGCCCCATGAAGTCGGACAGAAACTGGAAGGGCAGGCTGTTGATCATCCGCACGGCGAATTGTTCCAAGCGACCGTCAAATGGACCGAGGTTCCTCATGGAGTCGTTGATCATCCGCCTGAACTGATCCAGCAGCTGCGCGTTTTCAGCGCTGAGCGACACGGAAAAGCTGCCCGAGATCGGGCTCTCGTTGCAGATGTACAAATCCGGAAACTCGAAGTCGATTGCAGCCTCCTTTACCGTCGTGGCCACCTCATGTCCGTAGAACTTCTTGAAGGCGTCGGCAATTCTCATGGCGCACACGGACACGCTGAGGATCAGCACCGCCAACCAGAAGCACTTGACGTAGGACCTGCGCTCGCCCGTGAGGTGAGCGAGAGAGTGAACTGTACTCTCTACCAAGGTACTTCGCCAAAGGTAGAAGCATTTCTGTTTGGGTTATGATTATGTGGATTATGATTTCGTGGCTCAAAAACTTTCTTGTTCGGCGAAGTCAGTCCTAAGCATTTCATTATAACTGGGCCTCCTGTGTGCCTTCAGCTAATAGGTCCAGCGTAATTGCTTATTCCCACTGAGAGCGTCTATTTAAATAAGGAATATTGAATGAGCCAGGAGTTTGCTTTAGGGCTTTTCTCAACCAAATATTGATCCTAGGGCCATATTTGCCGTTAAGCTTTTTCTTATTTGCCGAAAAAATCATTTTTATTAATTTCGTCCACAACGATCAAATGCGAGTATGATTTTGGCTCAGTGGTAGTTCTAGTTGATAATTGTTTGCTTAAATCCTATAGTGTAAGCTCGTACTTATAGCATTTAATCGTCCAAGATTTTAACCATATTTTGGTCAATATCTTGGCTTTTAAAGTACAGAAATTTTCACGTAAGGCACTGACTCCAGGTCTTTGCATATACATGGAAAAAAACAAATTTTAAAGCATTTTTATCTACTACTTCAAGCTTTATTTTGTCAATTCTTCAGAAAAACTGACAACAAACAAAACATCTTTAGCGACACATCATACTAGAGTTAACGTGTTAATTTAGGTTATAAATGTCATACAGTCACGCGTACTTGTTATAAAGCACAAAATAAAGTTTAATTGTAAGCTCAGAGCTAAGTTACGAGCAAAGCAATTTATTTCGGAAATTTCACCAACAAAAGCAACACAGGTTATGCAGCTAACCTTGAAAGCGATTTTCCTCTTTTCAGCAATATTAGTAAATCAGCAGTTTTCCTTTGTCGGCAATATTCAAAAACTGTTCCTTTAAAGTGCCCTTATTAGTAATTGCTGGCTTTGCAGTCGTTATTAGCGGACACAAACCGGATCGTCACGAAGCCGTGGTCTCCAGTCCAGCTGCTGGTGGACACGCAGCCGCCAAGGCAGAAGGAGCCGCCGCCTCCGCCGCCGTGTCCGAAGCCGACGCCGGCTCCGCCGCCGCTGAAGCCGCCGCCGGCGCCAGGAGCTCCCCAAACTGAGCCGGAAATCATGCAGCCACCTCCGCCTCCGCCTCCGAAGCCGCCGTCGCTGGTGCTGCCTCCTCCGGCTCTGCCGCCGACCCAGCCTTCGGCCCGACTGCCGCCTCGCTCGCCGTCCAAGGAGCCGCGCCTCGGGTTGACGGCCCTGCCCAGCCAGCCGGCGCCGCAGCCGCCGTGGTTGGTCTCATCGTGGGTGGCGCTCGGGTTGTTGAAGCCCGGCTGGCTGTTGGCGCCTCCGAATCCACTAAACATGTTGTTGTTTGTGCTGTCCGATCCATTGGGACCCCATTCGCCGGGACGTCCTGTGGAATTGATCCCAAGTTAAAAAAATATAGTTTCAATAGATGAATAATGCAAGGATGCTAAAAATCGAAACATTGATCCGGCCATCATAAAACTCAACCGTTATTTGTGAAGCTGGCTCCTCCGCCACCGCCGGCAGTCACCAGCAGCTGCTCGTCACTCGTCCTGTACACAAAGCTACCGCCGCCTCCGCCGCCTCCCTCGTACTCCAAGGAGGTCGAGCCGCCCATCTGGCCGACAACGATGCTCAGCTGGGTGCCGGCTGTCAGGTGGACCCTGGCGCTCACCCGGGCTCCCTGGCCTCCGATTCTCGGCAGTTTATCGCCACCTCTGGCACCGGCAGCTTCGATCAGGTAGCAGCCGGTTAGTTCGATCTGGACTTTTCGGATTGAGCCGTTTCTGCCTGAGCTGCTGTCTGCAGATTTGATTTGACTCAGTGGATTGACTTGATGCCCACTCTGACTGAGCTTGTGCTCAAAGACTTTTGAATGGAAGGAGCCTCATCAACTCACTGCTCATCAGCACTTTAGTGCCAACCAAAAGAGCCTCGTCTGCTTTCCACACTTTCTCTTCAGGATGCGCGCCAAGCAGCCGCACTACCAGCTTCTCCAAGTTCTGCAGCATCGAAGTCGCCACGCTGATGATCTCGCAGCTGGCCCGGCTCTCCACCCAGACGGCAGCGATACAGTCGGTCTTCTGGCACTGGGCCAGACAGCCAATGTCGGACCTGGTGACGGAGGTCAGGCTGATGTTGCTGCTGAGGGAGGCTGGGAGCAGCAGCAGCTGGGGCTCCGTGCACAGCGAGTAATCGCGAGCGGTTGAGCCTTAAGTGAGGTGCTTGAGGAGCTGCAAACTTAGCAGATGCATAGCAAAACCATCTTTCCTATGCCTTATTTTTTCATATGGTTTGCAATCGAATTCTATTGAAAAAAAGGTCTATAGTAGAGACGACAAGTTCTGTTGCACTCTTTCTTATTAGTCAAAGTACTTACCGACAAATAAAAGTGTCAAAAGAAGTATGCCAAGAACATTCATAATAATTTTTAGCGAAATAGTTCGTTTTTCTTTGCAAGTTTAAGTTATCTCGCAACCTTTGTCAGTTTAAGCCTACCAAATAAGCGAGATTTTATCCTCCAGAGTCACTTATATTTGAAGACGGTCTAAAGCAATCAATATATTGAGGAAAGGGGGGATGCCATTGTCATTGTCAGTGCAAATAGCGTTTTTTTCTGACGGAAATATTCATCCTAGACAGTTGACTAAACTATGTCAATATGTCTTCATTGATTCCCAGCGCAAAAAAGTTCATCTTTGCAAATGAAACAGAGGTAAGGGGGTGAGATCAGGTGCAAAAATCAATATAGAAAGCCTTTCAGGAAAGAAAAAGTCATAATTCAGGTAGCCGAGGAAACTTTGAATTTTCCTTGCCAAAAGTCTGCTTCCGGAAGATTGCTAGCCGAATGGAGTGTAGCTATTGGGGTTTTGTCTTGTCGTTCGACTCGTCAATCTCGAAGTCATGTGTAGCCCATAAATCGATTCGAGGGTAATGCGAGAACAGATGGAATACGAGCTAAAACAGGTACGAGCATAGTCTCTACCTATGCTCAAACTGCTCAAACGAGTGATTCCTTCGAATGAGAACGAATTCATGTACAGACATTACTTTGAATGAAGTAACACCAGTTTTCTGCGCGAAAAAAAGTCACTTTAACGGGGCTTCACGCTGAAAGATAAAGTTCTTGTTGTGAAAATTCACAGCTAGATTTAAACGCTCACCACTATCACGTATTAAATTGCTAGATGCGCCTTTATCCCAAGGATAAGTGCATACAAAACCCATTGTTACAAAATTATCTAATATTCACGAACGAGTGTAAAAGCCTAATAACCATAATAATATTTTATTGCATCATTTAGCCCCTGTCTGCAACGTCACCGGGGACTCAACAACTCGCAAGTACTCGCTGTGCACGGAGCCTCAGCTGCTGCTGCTCCCAGCCTCCCTCAGCAGCAACATCAGCCTGACCTCGGTGACCAGCGCCAGGTCGGACATGAACTGTCTGGCCCAGTGCCAGAAGACCGGCTGCACCGCTGCGGTGTCGGTGAAGAGCCGGGCCAACTGCGAGATCATCAGCACGATGACTACGATGCTGCAGAACGCGGAGAAGCTGGTGGTGAAGCTGCTCGGCGGGCATCCTGAAGAGAAATTGTGGAAAGCTAACGACGTCATTTGGCCCTGGACTAAATTGCTCATTAGCAGTGAGTTACTACCTTTTTTTGTTTTTTTTGAGCACACTGTGGACCTATTTTGCGTTGATACTTTTCACTGGAGAAAACCAAACTCAAGTTAACTCATCACTTGAACTTGAACTACTGGTGCTGATTCTCTGCAGACAGCAGCTCAGGCAGAAACGGCTCAATCCGAAGCGTCCTGATCGAGGCGAGCGGCTGCTACCTGATCGAGGCTGCCGGAGCCAGAGGCGGTGAAAGCGCTGCCAAGAACAAAACTGGCGGTCTGGGAGCCCGGGTGAGTGTGAGAGTCAACCTGACTGCCGGCACCCCGCTGAGCATCGTTGTCGGCCAGATGGGCGGCTCGACCATTCGAAACGAAGGAGGCGGCGGAGGCGGCGGCAGCTTCGTGTACCGGACGAGCGACCTGCAGCTGCTGCTGGCTGCTGGCGGAGGTGGAGGTGCCAGCACGATGCAGAACGGTGAGAATTGCTGTATTCTATGTACCAATGATACCGTTGAACCCTTTGAGGCTGAGGTAATAAATTCATGATAATGTTGCTGCTTGTATGGGTCTCTGGCACCCAAGTTAAAAATGTAAACAGAGCAAAGACTTGATACTATACTAGATTGAGAGAATAAAACAGAGAGAGACTTAAGCATAGCGCTGATCATGAGTTGTTTCGTGCCGTCGACATATTGCTTATGCACTACAATTAATCGAAAAACTTGTGGCAGGAAGACCCGGAGAAGTCGGTGCTAACGGATCGGACAGCCTCGGGACCCATGCCATCGTTGGTGGAACTGGAGGCCTCAACGGCCAGCCGGGCTCCAACAACACGAACACGAACCACGGCGGCTGCGGAGCCGGCTGGCTGGGCAGGGCCGTCAGGCCGAGGCGCAGCTCCTTGGACGGCGAACGAGGCGGCAGTCGAGCCCAAGGCTGGATCGGCGGCAGAGCAGGAGGCAACAGCACCAGCGATGGCGGCTTCGGAGGAGGAGGCGGAGGGGGCTGCATGAGTTCCGGCTCAGTTTCGGGAGCTCCAGGCGCTGGCGGCGGCTTCAGCGGCGGCGGAGCCGGAGTGAAGTTCGGACACAGCGGCGGCGGCGGCGGCTCCTTCTGCCTTGGCGGCTGCGTCTTCAACGGCAGCTCGACTGGAGATCACGGCTTCGTGTCGATCCGGTTCGTGTCGGCAGTCTGCGAGTGACCGCCGCTGGATGAAAAACGTGCGCGGTTTGACGCAATTTAAAGCTGTACTTTGATGCGGAAATTATAAATGAAACTTTATTTTGACTGTAAAGTGTCGGAAGAATATTAAAGCCTCTAATCTTTTAGCTAAACCGTTTAGCGAAATTTGCGATGGTCCCTGTTTTCTGTCAAACAGACAAACATTTAGAATTTATACAGCTAAGACATCGGTTGTTTTTGACACGGTGTTTACAATTTGCCCGTGAAGCAATTTAAATTTCTCTGGCATTCAAAATTAATGGAGCTGTTTTGTTTTCTTTTTTTAAAAGAACAATATTTTGTTCAAATTGCAGGGTCTGTTAGTCGTCAGTAACCATTTATCAATTTGAATTAAAGAGCAGAATATGAGGCAAAGTGTGAGCGCGATAGAAGCTCATGGTGTTCAGGGTTGAACCGTTTGCTCAAAGATTCTCAGGGTTGAGAGTTGGACGTGCGTGTGCTGAGATGTTCAAGATGGTCCTAAGGATTTAAGAGAGTTTGTCTATTGCATGTAGAGAGTGAAATAATAAGAGTGAAAAGCTTGCCGGGCAGGCAAATAAATTTCACTGGGTGAGAGAGCATCCCATAAGGAAAACGGGATGAATTTGTGCGCAGCTGATGAGCTTCAAGAAAGGCAAAATCGGCCCTGTGTCATCGCAGCTCGGTTCCACTTTTTAGCAGACTGACATTGGTTTCCCTGTAGTGGAGTTCTTCTCCCCGTTGCCATTGAGAGGTGAGAGCCAAAAGGAAAAAAATCTAAATAGAATTATTGATTAGCACTGATATATCATATCTAGTTTGCTCTGTTACAATGCTAATTTTTTGTCTGGTCGATTTTATTTTGAATAAATTTACATCAACCCAAAAGTTAGCTTAGAAATTTTAGGAGGATGTGCCTACCCCAAAAAATTCGAAAATTGAAACCAGATTTGTCATCAGCATTGACTAGAACCCGGATCCTTGATCTGTGGAACGGGCAGACCGTTTTTTCTCAGGCTGGTACAACTGCAACATAGGTTGGTTGACCATTTTAGTAAGAGCCAATAATTGGTTGAACTGATTTGCCTATCTATGCGCACATCCCCTCGAATGTTCGCTTACCAGCAAACTGTATATTTAAACCTACTTAATCAAAGCTTCTTTTGTGCAGAAAATTTTCTTTTTCCAGTCTCTCGCTTAAATTCAAATCCTATTCGTTGTGTATGGGTTATTGTACATAAATATTCTTCCGCTGCAGAAAAAACCGAAAAGGCCACAGGATTGGCTTACGTGCCATTCCAAGTGCGTGCCTTAGCAGCAGTGCCCTGTGACGCTGCTTTTCCACCTGACAGCGTATTTTGTTGTTGTTTTTGTTTTTGTTTTGTTGTTGTGCCTTAGCCAAGAGCTAAACTGACTTGAACCAGAAGATTGTTGATAACTTTATGCTATGTTGTCGCCTTACTGCTTTGCAGAAGTTACAAGACCTAGAGGCGCTGAAGCGCTTACGAGGTAACAGACCTCACATGAAGTGAAATTTAGAAATCAGTTCTTAAACACCTTAAAAAACAAGCTGTGTCATCGGTTGCCGTCTCGATTATTTATAGTAATTTCCAAAGAACATTTTCTGAGAAAGACAAAACTTTCAACACGATCAGCAATCGTCGTACAGTCAATTTTTTTCGCTATTGTGGAAAATCGCACCCTGATGGGCATTGCTTTGCTTTTGAAAAGAAACTTGCTCAAGTCCGGCGAGAAAAATTGATTTAGCACCGGCTGCAAATCGGTTGGCGCTCGTCCTGTACACCAGTTGAAGACGACTGCGTCGACGCTTCTCAGCACCCGTCACACTATTGCCACAACCACTGAAACGGTGCACACAAACAGCAGTCCGCTGGCGATGCAAACCAATACTGGCGCGTCTATCTCCGTCTTGTCCAGCACGCAAAAGAATTCATTGGACCAGCCGCCACTTCTTCCCTGCAACTGTCGATTAGAAGCATTTGACTAACATGTGATGCGGTTTCTTTTCTAGGCAAAATTTACACGGTCATCTAACTGCGAGGATGGCACTTTCAACCTGCCAAACTATTGGGTCATTTTCTCAAGCAAACCAATACCGATTGCTTGGCCTGGATCATACCAGCATCTTCCATGGAAGCGACTCAAAGATGCTCGACCGAAATCTCGCCTGCCTGGTTCCTCTTGGCGTTCTAGAACATCAGATCAACGCCGTAAGCAACGCTTCTCTAGTAGTTTGGGTGAAAAAGAAGGACGGCACACGGAGAAATGAACGCAGACAATGGCATGCACATGAATTTAAAAACTAAACGGGATTTGCATTCGATCCACAGCAAGGAGAGAAAATTTTCTCTAAACTAAATAACACTATAAGACATCTGCAACGGTTGACCTTCGCTCGACCTACTGGGCATATTCAGCTCGACGAAGTGGCGAGAGTTCTGTCAGTGATCAATGCATCTCGTGGACTTTATATAGGATGATGTGTTATTTTTGTTAGAAAATTGCAATGGATAGTTTAAAATTTCATTCTTTACCGCGTAAAATTAACCCGAACTTCACGAAATGAAGTTGAATTAAGTCATGAAGTTTATATGTATTACTTGTATGCTTCAAGTAGTGTTGTTAGCGCACTTAATTTGACTCTAAGATTTTCTCCCAGGAGTGGCTATTTTCAACTGTTCTTGCTCCTACGAGTACTTAGTCTTCAAAGCCATGTACAAAAAGCTTGAATGCCTAAACTGCATTCTAAGTAAAACCGGCGGTAGGATCAAAAGCATTTCCTCTTTTAGCTTTCTGGCGAAACACAGGAGTTCAATACCTTTCTACAGCGATGCTTTCCACGCATTTGAGCGGACTTTGCATCGCCTCCGCATGCTAAATTTAGGAAACTGGAATCAAAAGCTGATTTAAGTCAGTAGTTGTGACAAATGGAAAGATATTTACTTAACAACAGGGGACTGATGTGATTCCAAGATCAAATAAGCAAGAGTCAATAATAATCCCGCCTTCATGAAAGATAAAAGAGACTGAGTGAGCTGATTCCAGCAGCCGTCAATTTCGACAAGTTAAAAATCGCAAGTTAAACTGCTGTAAGTCGGAAATGAAGACAAAATTTTTGTTAAGCTTTGTACTCCTCTGGCTTTCTGGTACGTAATAATTTAATCAGTAAATTCGTACAGTATTTATGCAAAAAACGACATCACTTGTAATTTTGCTAAGTGTCAACTCTTAATAAACTTGATAATTTACTAAAGTGACTTTGCCAAGTTTCATTGCATCATTTAAGCCCCTCTCTGCAACGTCACCGGGGACTCAACAACTCGCAAGTACTCGCTGTGCACGGAGCCCCAGCTGCTGCTGCTCCCAGCCTCCCTCAGCAGCAACATCAGCCTGACCTCGGTGACCAGCGCCAGGTCGGACATCGACTGCCTGGCCCAGTGCCAGAAGACCGGCTGCACCGCTGCGGTCTCTGTGAAGAGCCGCGCGAGCTGCGAGATCATCAGCACGATGACTACGATGCTGCAGAACGCGGAGAAGCTGGTGGTGAGGCTGCTCGGTGCGCATCCTGAAGAGAAAGTGTGGAAAGCTAACGACGCCATTTGGCCCAGCACCGAAATCCTGATAAGCAGTGAGTCTATGAGGCTTGGGTTGTTAGGAAAAGTGTGGACCTAGATTGCGTTAATATACTGAACAAAACGAGACTCAAGTTACTTAATCACTTGAACTTAAACTGCTCGTGCTGATTCTCTTCAGACAGCAGCTCATGCAGAAACGGCTCAATCCGAAGCGTCCTGATCGAAACGAGCGGCTGCTACCTGATCGAGGCTGCCGGTGCCAGAGGAGCCGACAACACTGCCACGAACAAAACTGGCGGTCAGGGAGCCCAGGTGAGCGCGAGAGTCAACCTGACTGCCGGCACTCAACTGAGCATCGTTGTCGGCCAGATGGGTGGCTCGACCTCCTTGGAAGAAGAAGGAGGCGGAGGAGGCGGCGGCAGCTTCGTGTACCGGACGAGCGACTTGCAGCTGCTGCTGGCTGCCGGCGGGGGCGGAGGTGCCAGCAATTCGAAAAGAGGTTAGGTTTCCTATGCAAGATATGTAACTCAAACAATTTTTCGAAAGCTTCAGGTGTCTTCAAGTGCCCAAAAATATTGACGCACAAATTCTTAGTTTTTCCACTCCCGTTTTTTATCCGCAGTGGCAGTTTTATTTCTTGATTTGTTGTGAATAAGCATGCGAATAACTAGCTGGCACAGTACTTAGTCATGCGTAAATAAAAGCTTGTCCATGACTTTTGTGACAGGAGGACCTGGAGAATTTGGCACTAGTGGATCGGGCAGTAGGATCAATAACGAATATGCCGGCTTCGGAGGCGACAACGGCCAGCCGGGCTTCAACAACCCGAGCGCCACTCCATCTGGTTCGAACCATGGCGGCTGCGGTGCCGGCTGGCTAGGAAGGGCCGTCAACCCGAGACGCAGCTCCTTGGACGGCGAGCGAGGCGGCAGTCGGGCCGAAGGCTGGGTCGGCGGCAGCGCTGGAAACGGCAGCTCCTCGGACGGCGGCTTCGGCGGAGGCGGCGGAGGCGGCAGCATGAGTGGTTCGAAGCGAGGAACGCCTGGTGCTGGCGGCGGCTTCAGCGGAGGCGGAGCCGGTCTCGGCTACGGACACGGCGGCGGAGGCGGCGGCTCCTTCTGCCTTGGCGGCTGCGTATCAAACAGCAGCTGGACTGGTGACCACGGGTTCGTGTCCATCCGGTACGTCTCCAGCACCTGTGGCTAATATATGACGACAAAGCGCGCCAGCATTGCCAACTGCAAAAGTTATTTGAAAATACGTTTTTTCGCAAAAAAACTTGGTAAATTTTCTACCACAAAAAGTTTGTTAGATTTACCATTTAGCCCGCATCTTTAAGGAGTCAAAATCTAATCTGCTTTTTTGTCTTCATACTAAAGTCTTTATTACTGTATCTGTCAGAACTATATTATTTTGTTTGTTTCCAACCGTTTCCAATTCTTTCATTTGATTTATTATATAGCTTCGACTCCTGCACCGTAATTTTTCTTCATCTGTTTTCTGAGCAGTTCTTGGTAGCGCTCGATTGTCGCGGTCCCTCAAGCTTAATCTTAAGACGTAACGACAAGTGAAACATGCAAGTTTTTTATTGACAAAATTTACTTTGTTATATTCAAAAAAATTTAAATAAAGCCATCGATGAGTTGTAACCACTGATGTCTCTTTTGTAGTAGCTCTGTCGCAATTCAAGTTCTATTGATTTACGTACTCAATTTTTACCCGAAATTGATTTGCATAGCTGACTGGATGTACGAGTAATTGTCATAGCAAGTTTTGCTTACTTGAAAGAGTACATGAAACAGAAACGTTTCAGCACTTTTAAGACCGCAGGCTTTAAGATTTGCACTCAGCAGTACAAGCTAAATGCGCTGATTTAATTCGTTACCCTAGGGATTGTAGGCGGATGTCCGCAAGTTTTGAATATTAACTTTTTTGGGTGGATAAGACTCTTTTTAAGTTATCCTTGATTTGGAGCTTTAATATTCTTCATGATTATTTGCATGTAGTCTCAGGGTTGAGTGGCTCAGCGGTCTAGGGCGTCTACACTGTGTGCCACTGGTCCAGGTTCGACCCCGCATTGTGGGTCGCTTTTTTTCCCTTGTGCTGTTTCGTGCGCAGGGTCACATTTATTTGGGAGCTTGTGCACGAATTGGTTGGGCTATGGGCCAGTTGTGCAATTTACGCCCACCAGGGCAACCCCCCAAGGCATAGAAAGTGTACATTCCTTGAACCGCCGCTTGTACACCCTATGTGAGTGCGTGACTGGATTCTACACTGGAATTCCATTGCGCACCGTGTGTGTCTATGCCTGCATACCGTATTTAGTGTGACTGAATGCGCTTTAGGAGTCAGTGCAATGGATAGTCATGTCCCGTCGCTGGTTGTGGGACGATGTCGCTTCAAGCGTCAAGTTGCCTGCATCCCTCCTGCAGATTTATCTACCTGCAGTGTTGAGGCTGATTTTACGAATACAACGTTGTCAATATATAAAATACGAAGCATACGACTTGCAAGAATAAAATAGAAGTAAGAATAGCACATTGCGTGTAAATCTAAACTTACTAAATGAATTATCAAACACCTACCGTAAGCATGACCAATCAAAAGTCAGCTGATGTCTATTGTTAGCAGCCAATCAGTTTTTTACAGTCACGAGAGTCACCGACAATTCTCAAACCAAACCACTAAACGCCATTCGTCACGTAACCAAAACCAAGCAACGCGTATATTGCTCTTACACTAGACTATTTTGGGAAAACCTTACTCTCTTAAGCTTGTCAAAAACTCGAAGCTGTAATTTTGAACTTTAGGGTGTGACTGACTTTGAATGACCCACTTTGGGTCTATAAAGGGTATAAATCCGCGTTACCTGAAAATCAGAGTGTCCAGAGTGCTCCCGACAAAAGTTAAGTACAACTTTATTATAACTTACTGGGTTGTCCAGCGTTAGCTGGAATTGGAGTGTTTCTTAGGTACATGCGAACAATTAGACAGACTAGTTCAAGGTTCACATCAGTGGTGATTGCATGCTTGTCTTGACTTAATGGATCATTCAAGAAGCATTTCAAATTCTTTCATAGAATAGTGAAACCCAAATGGCAAGTGCCAAACTATTCCCGTGGCAACCTCAGCTGTGTGCAAAGCTTCAGGTGGATTAAAGTACAATCCGTTGGGATTCGTGTTATGGCATCCACTGTACCACCAGCCGCCACGGAACGCAACACTGCAGCTATAGTCGACCACGTCATTGTCGGAATCAAAAGTGCTGAAGTTCATTCCATTGGTAGTCTGCATGCAGTCGGCGATGTTTGGGCTCCCGGAGAACCCGGAGATTGTAGCCTTGAACTTGTTCACCTCGCTGTCCACCAAGAAATTGGTGTAGTTGGCCCAGTACACCGTGTCGTTCCAGAGCTTCATCCGGATCCGCAGCGGCCGACCAGAAGGCCACGTGAGGTAGTGAATCATTCGCAGACCTGTTTCAATGAAATTGGCAGAGTTCAGCGTACACTATAGACAATTATAGGTCGAAATAGCTGTGAGGAAAGACAGCCAAATGAACAAAAACTCACCAATCCAGTGGTTGCCATGCGGTCCTTGACCAAAACCGGCAGCGTACTCGGTCCAGTTGCGGTAGAGGTTTGTCGAGTTGTCCACCCGGCGTTGAATGCTGGTTAGACAACCGCTCAGTGACTTGACGAACACCTGCAAGCAGCGTACAATCAGTTTTGATGAAAAATTGTATCAGATAAGGTCCGAGGAAAGAAATTTTTTTTCAAAAGTTCAGTCACCCTGGTGCAAAATGGAGGCGATACAGCTGGCGGCATCAAAGGATGGCACACGGGGTCACGCTTTCTAGCTGGAGGAAATAAAAAATCAAGTAGATGAATGTTGTACGGGATATGATTTTTATTCCAGTGCAGGGAACTACCGTCACTCACCCACAATGCACTGCGGCATCTCGTCCGCTCCTCGACCAGCAACGAACACGAGAAGCTGGTGAGGCAGCAGTCGTTTAGCGGCACGAGCAGCGCACTGCAGCATGTGACTGACCCGGTCCGTGAAGGAGATGTCGATCCGGTCCAGAATGTCGCCCGACCAGCTGCGGCTGTGAACTTCGTGCAGCAAAATGTCGGATCGCGCAACCACTAGAGCAAGAGACAGGATAATCAGCAGACTAAGAAAGTGCGTCCTCAAAGCGATCATCGTGTCTTCGTACTTAGAAGCTTTTTCTCGGCAGCAACGGGAGTCTGCTTAGTGTCGCTTCCAGTTGCCTTGCAAGTGTAGAGTTATAGCTATGATGCAGAGATGCTTATTGATTATTCAAGTTGCTACGGTGGACGGACAGACCTGTTGCAGAAGTTTTGGAGGAGATTGGGGAGGCTGCTTGGAGACCGGACTTTTCCGCTGCTGGTCTGCAAGCCAATTAAATCCATGAAAAAGAAGTCGTAAACAAGCTGCCTTCTCTAAACCTCTCTTGGATGTGAATTTTTTCTCAACATGCAGTTGTAGAGAAAGTGCAGAAGGAAAACAAGTATGGGGTACCCAAAATTGTTGCTTGCATGCATCACACTCAGAGTCTCTGTAGGACTGGATCCGAAGCCGGCCTCAGCTAGTTGATGCAATAGAGTTTGGTGAGCGGCTAGGCTAGAATCACCAATCGGCCCTGTTGAGATAAAGCTCCCGACTAATAGAGGATTATTTCCGCCTACAATTAGTGTCTTTTAGCTACCTACTCGAGTCAAATCCGTCTAAAGGGACTTTGCAGGGACAAGATTGCATGGGTAGGCAGGCTCAGAGAGCACTTGCTAAGCGGCCCATAGGGTCAGATCACGCACTATAAGATTACTGGGTGTGGATTTTTTAGCTTTTGGCCCCAATATGCGACGACAAACAGATCCCTCAGCGATGAAATGAACTGCCTGAACTTCCATGAGACTTCCTGAGACGTGCGCCTACTTATTAAATTATTTTAGCAGCTGTATGATCCCAGGATGCACTAAAGTACATCTTAGGCTCAAGCACTATGCATGTCATTACTGGGTTCTGTGAGGAAGGAACGAATATTAAAACTACTGAATGAATTTATCTTGCTATTCAAATCGCGTAATCGGACTAAATTGGAACATTTTAGATTAGCTGTTGCATTGTTAGGCTGGTCTCATAAGCAATTGATAGACTAAGCCACCTAGCCTGATCCAATTACCAAAGACGGGGCCCAGGGGAGCATTTCATATAATGTAGAAGTTACAAGCTACAAAATACAAGCTGAACAGCTACAAGGTACAAGTTACAAGCAAGAGTGTTTCACAATTCTGCTTGTAATTTTTTGTAGATTTTAGCTTGTAGCTATTCACTTTATCGTCTATATGGTACAAGTTTCTACGTCCCGGAGGGGGTAGAGAAAGCATCTCGAAGCAAAACATTGTCAATGCGGCTTTCTTCCACGCTGGCTTTTTACATTCGCTCACTCATTCGCCGAAGATGCCTCTCAAGTGAGAAAAGGCTTTTGTTAAAGAAGATACGCGAAGTCAAAAGTACATTATTTGGCGAGTTCAACTCGGTGCTAACCAAAGAAAAACTAACAAACGCATTGAAGAATATCGTAACTATGAACCTCGTAGCAACGAACTCGTAACTATTCTCCTGAAGCTTGGTAGGAACTTGTAGCTTAATTTATGAAACGAAATTCACGTGTATGACACTACAAGTCGTATATGAAACAAAAGTACAAGGTACACCTGATAGAGCAAAACTATCGATGATGCCAAAGACTTAACCGTTCAAGTCCACCAGGCACCAGGCGAAAACATGATTTATGGACAAAATGATAAATTGCTCTCTGGATTAACGCATCGAAGAATGCATACATTAGAAAGCTCAGAAGGGGAAGGTTGTAAAAATTTGACGGCGATAAAAGTTAAACAGAGAAAAATCGGCTAACGGGCAAATAAATCATTAAATTATCAAAATTATTGAAATTAAACTCAAATCACGTGACGCCACAGAATCCATCTGGCACCATAAACCAAAGGTCGTACAAGCAAAGTTTAGATTGATAACGATTTCTGCATCAATTTTCTAATGGTAGAATAAGGTGCAAAAAATCCAATAAAATGAAATATACTACTCACAGTGTGTCTATAGTAGTTTGCTAAGAAGGCAGCGGACGAAAAAAGGGGGTACTCATGAAAAATTTAAATGCGTAGTAGCAAATTTTGTGTTTGTGCAATTTTGGGTTATCTGTTAGTCATTCCATCGACTGTATGAAGTCTAAAAAGTTGGTTTTACGCACCCAGCTCGTGATTTATCAATGATTAATTTGGATGGACCTAAGCTAAATCTGCAGGAGGGCTGCAGGCACCTTGCCGCTTAAAGCGCCATCGTCCCACAACCAGCGACGGGGCATGAGCGTCCATTGCGCTGACTCCTGAAGCGCGTTCAGTCACACTAAATACGGTATACAGGCATAGACACAAACACAAGCCGGCATCCAGTCACGCACTCACATCGGGTGTACAAGCGGTCGTTCCAGGAATGTATACTCTCTATGCCTTGGGGGTTGCCCTCATGGGCGTAAATTGCACAACTGGCCCATAGCCCAACCAATTCGTGCACAAGGCCCCAAATTAATGTGACCCTGCACACGAAACCGCGCTAGGGAAAATAGACAACCTACAACGCGGGGTCGAACGTGGACCAGTGGCACACAAGGCAGACGCGCTAGACCGCCGAGCCACTCGCCCCCCTTAGGATGGACCATTAACTACTAGTGTTCCTTCGTTGCAATTCGTAATAGTAGAAAAATATTTAATTAAAAGACGCCAAACGAACTAGTGAAAAATATGCGACCAAGTATATTGGTCCTGCTAGCTATTTCATCATTTTCCTTGTATTAATGTCTTTTATTTGTCTTAGCTAGAAGCTGCTACCTTCTGCTTTCATCGGTTAAATTTGCAGAGCTTAAATATTCCAGGCTTTTAGATAATAAAGGTGATGCAGTCACCTATCCATGCATCCCTACATTATATTTGTCAGAAAGAATGATTTCGCAGAATTTTTCGTCCCCGTCACCGTCACCACAAAATTCCTAACTGATTGGGAGATTTTTTACCCAAATCAAACAATTGACTTCCTATGACAAAATTGAGCTTGCTTTGGGAAATGTTCGGCATACACCTCGTTATTTCATATTTAAATAAAACGAGAACACAAAGTATCAAATCATGCAAGGACAACTATTCTGAAAGATAAAAAATCCATATAGCAATGAAATGAAGACGTGTGGCCTCCTAATTATTGTTTTCTCCTTGCTTTTCGGTAAGTTGATAGTTATGCAGAACGCATTTCACAGTGCATGTACTTTGTTTCCTATTTGAGCTTGACTCACCTTATCGGGAATGACTTTAAAATTGACAGCTAGTTTTGGTTGGAAATGATTCCCAGATTCATTCGGTTTCGAAGATGCCGTTTGTTGATTTGCGGCGGTGTTGTCAACTCCCTGCATTTCTCAGTGTCTGTCTCTCGCTGCGGTCTCCCATCATAGGACCTAAGCTCCTAGACACTATCCTCTTGACATCCCCAGCTACCTGGGGCTCTGCCACTAGCTCCGAGGCGAAGTAGGTATCATCATTTTAGCAGCTGAGGCAGACTTCTGAGGCAGAGGGAAGATATTGTCTTCAGAGAAGATTATTTCTGTCAAAGAAATCATGCATTTGCACTTTATGCCTTAATTTTACTGATTGGTAAGTACTCAAACGAGTTGCTAAACGCCCTATATTTAGATATTTATTACTGATCTTCTCATGAAATCTTGAAAGAAACAACTTCTGCAATTTGGATTGTTTTGCTGGATCAGCTGCGGAAAAGATAAAAATACCACATAGGCTCGTTCACTTCACTGTCAGTCGCTCAAGTAGAACATCTAACGATCTTAAGAATCAGATTATGCGTGACCCGCTAAAATCTAACATTCTCAAAATTTTTGCTATATTATTAATCAGATTTTCATTCTGTTGAAAAAACTTCTGCTACAAATTCCCCGGTCAAACAGTTTGCAGCTCCACGCGCCTCACTCGAGGTTCAAACGCTCGCGAGTACTCGCTGTGCACTGAGCCCTAGCTGCTGCTGCTCCCAGCCTCCCTCAGCAGCAACATCAGCCTGACCTCGGTGACCAGCGCCAGGTCGGACATGAACTGTCTGGCCCAGTGCCAGAAGACCGGCTGCACCGCTGCCGTCTGGATGGAGAGCCAAGCCAGCTGCGAGATCATCAGCGTGGCGACTTCGATGCTGCAGAACTTGGAGAAGCTGGTAGTGCGGCTGCTCGGCGCGCATCCTGAAGAGAAAGTGTGGAAAGCCGTCGGCGCCATTTGGCCCGGGACTGAAGTGCTGATAAGCAGTAAGTTGATGCGACTGTTAAGTTCAAGAGTCCTTATGTCTAAAAACAGTCTAGAATGTTAACTAACACAGCCTAACATACCTGCGATGCTGATCCAATTTGCAGACAGCAGCTCAGGCAGAAACGGCTCAATCCGAAGCCTTGTGATTGAAACGAGCGGCTGCTACCTGATCGAGGATGCCGGAGCCAGAGGAGGCGACAACACTGCCACGAAAAAAACTGGCGGTCAGGGAGCCCAGGTGAGCGCCAGAGTCAACCTGACTGCCGGCACTCAGCTGAGCATCGTTGTCGGCCAGATGGGCGGCTCGACCTCCTCGGACAAGGAAGGAGGCGGCGGAGGCGGCGGCAGCTTCGTGTACCGGACGAGTGACGAGCAGCTGGTGCTGGCTGCCGGCGGTGGTGGCGGGGCCAGTCTCGACAAAGATGGTGAGCCTTAAAGTGCATTTTTGCCTGTCTTCGGACACTGCTGCATCCGTAGTTGCCGGAAACATTAGGAATGTTTGGACAAGTTGGACCGAACGGATCTGACAGCAACGGAAGCATCAACAACTCCGGCTTCGGCGGTGCCAACGGCCAGCCGGGCTTCAACAACCCGAGCGCCACTGCAGACAACGCCAATCACGGCGGCTGCTGAGCCGGCTGGCTGGGCAGGGCCGTCAACTCGAGGCGCGGCTACTTGGACGGCGAGCGAGGCGGCAGTCGAGCCGAAGGCTGGGTCGGCGGCAGCGCTGGACAGGTCTGCAACTGTCACGGAGGCTTCGGCGGCGGCGGCGGAGGCGGCTGCCAAAGCGGCTCGCTTGGAGGAGCTGCCGGAGCGGGCGGCGGCTTCAGCGGCGGTGGAGCCGGACTCGGCTTCAAGCACAGCGGCGGAGGCGGCGGCTCCTTTTGCCTGGGCGGCTGCGTCTTCAGCAGCAACTGGACTGGCGACCAGGGCTTCGTGTCCATCAGGTTCGTGTCCACCACTTGTGACTGATAGCGATTCGGATGGAGCAAATAAACTACTTAACACGCAGAAATCCGCCCTTTTTGCGAAGGTCCGTCGGGCTGATGACGGCCTCTAGCACCGCGGCAAGCCGCGGTTGTTGTCGGCGAAGGTCCGGCAGCTTAATATTTTTCTTAGTGAATTTCGGTATTTATAGCGAAAAACCCCTATGATACTACTTTTTAGTTTATTTAGTCGGGGCAGTCAAGATTCGAACCAGTGTACCTCCCGAGCAAAAGACAGATATGCTGCCTCTAGGGCAAGACTTACAATGGGTGAGGGGTAGAAATTGCATATTTTAAACCCAATGCGGGCTCTTTTGTGCGCGGTGAATCAGCGCCAACCACAGTAATCAAGACAAAAGTCATATTTTTGCTGGCCAGCATATTAGTATTTTATTTGTCATAAACGATGGGGTACTGCCCCAACACGTTCGCATAATAGCGAACAGGTGCATGTTGCAAACAGTTGACAATTAAATATGAGTATGGTTCGCGCGTCGCATTTTCGTACATTGATACAAAACTTTTTGGGTTAGAGGGGGCAAGCTGCTTTGCAATATGGGACACTGTACTGACATCCCGTACATTGCGGAATAAAACAAGGTAGTTGGCATTGAGCGATTGAGTGCGGTGTTCTTTACCCTTTGCAAACAGGTTCTGCACAAGATACCAAAGTCTAAAGCCCACATGGGAGACTCTGCGCGTAAAAAATGTGGTAAAAGCAGAGCTTTTTTCCATGGCATGCATTTGGTCATCAACAACGAGTAAAATGTCTGGTTCAGGTACATAAGTTTCGGGATCGAATGTACACGAACGAAAATTCACAGGGTAAGGCAATTCAAACAATTCAGGATCAGGATAATGTCCAAACCAATCAACGCGAACCGGTTTGGGGTCTTGAAAAAACTCGTTGCGCAGTAGATTCTTAACAAGTGTAGTCTTTCCGCTCTGATTCACTCCGGCAAAGATTGCCGAAGTTTTAGGGGCAAACTTTAGAGCGTCAGGATCAATTGTTTTGTACATGGTGGCCCGCCCCAATATCAATTTTGACTACTTTATTTGTAGAACATAATTCCGAACCATTGAATCATTTTGCAAAAGACTGGCGCTGTAACAATTCCGCAGAATCGAATCGATTGACAAGCCCTCTTGAAAATGTTTCTCTGCCACAAAAATTACGTGGGGACCGCAAGTCACACTCAGAGGGTGTTGAACAGGGCGGCTGTTCATGGCAACAGGGGAGGGGACATATTTGGCAAACCAGTTTGTCAACAAATCAGGAACGGGTTCAATACACAAGGGGTCAAAAAATGTCACGCTGGCATCCTCGTGCAGGCAAATCAATCCCCAGTGTGTTCCTGGCAGGTTGCCAGTATCAAAGTTGACGACGTATGCAGCCGGGTAAACAGGCCGAGGGATCTGGTCAACAGGTGTCACGCGCACCTCAACAGGTAGACGTACAAGGCGCTCCAAAATTTCCAGACTATTCATTACACATAGTCCAGAATGGCTTGACGACCGCGGGTTATTTGGACCGTATTGTCAAAGTAACCAAATACCAACACATTGATGCCAGAGGCTAGGGCACCGGAAAATTTTATTTGTAGCGTCAGATTGCCTCTTTCGCGAGGCATGCTATGCGCACCCAGCTCCATGTCGGGCATGAGGTTCCAAGCAAACAAGCAGTAGCCAGCTCGATAGTCGTCATACGACAAATCAATGTCAAGATCTCGATTCATTTTACCAAGACTCTTGTACAGCATGGCATACTCTCGAGCGTAATTATTCTGGGCAAATCGGGGTGTAAACGGCTGTCCGCACAAACTGACGCCGTCCTTGTACAGTGCGACGCTGTCGGCACCAAACGGTTCAAAATTGAATGGGTTATGGGTTGCCACCCCATTATAACCTGCACTGTTGACCATGCCAACCAGGACCAGTTTAGGTTTTTGTTCAGGAAAAATGTTATTAATTGACACATCCCGAACCCCAGCCGCGATTGATGTAGTGTGTACAACTAGACGCTCAATAGGATAGATTGCATTCTGAGAGGCCAACTGTTCTTCAATCTCCATTGCCAGCTGGGGGTTTGCTTTTACCCGTCGCACGTGAAGTTTGGCACTTTGAAGGACCAATTTAGCATCGACACCGTCAGCGTGATTTTCAATAACAAAACCAGGGCTGTGCAGAGTCAGTGTAATCACCATATCAGTGTAGGGCAGTAGCATGCGTCCGTTTGTAACAAAAAAGTCTAGACTAAGAGGCCCGTAGAGGTGAAAGGTGCGTGATCCGGCAGCCATTGCTTTACGAGTAACAAAGCCAGGGTTTCGAACTGCAGCCATTTGACCGCCAAGGTCTTTTGCGTAGCCCATCATACGTAGCTGATTAGCTTTTGAGTCGCTACCATAGTTGAGGCAGGTCCGGATATATGCCTTGTAGGCGTGATTATTGTTGCTCGACTCAACGTGGGTACCATTGATGGTTAAGGTAACATTCTTAAACATCGACTCAAGGACGTAATTGATTGGCGCAACGCTTGCATCAGCCGCCAAATTTGTTCCATTAGCCAACGTAACCCGGCCCTTAATTTCAAGGTCAATGTCGTTAAGATCGACAAAGGTTTCGCCACCAACCACGCGAAATTCGACCACACCAGCATTTTCAACGCTTGCAACTGGGTGAATTTCCTCAGTAGTCGATCCAACAGCAGCAATTTGATGAGCGCGTGGGGCAAATAGTTCAAAGTCGGATTTCGTACATAAACATTCAGACATGGTGACGTGCTCTCAAACAACAGTTTTAGTCTAGCCGGGGTTTTTTATATTTATAGAAGTGAAAATATCGCGACCGAGTCTTTTCAATGGCCGTTTACGACGCTTGCCACTACCTCGCTGTGCAACAGTGTCTTTGAAAGCGTCTTTGGCAGCCTGTATGGAATTGCGAAGTGCCGCCTCTTTCAAACTCCCGCCCTGTTCAAGAGTATCACTGACTGTAGTGGCCAGAGCTCGAGTTCCGTGACGCAAAATATTTTTTCCAAAGCTTTTCAAGATTGGCAGAGCAAAGCGCGCAATACTACCAAAAAGACCGTTGCCACGCTGGTATCCGCCAGAAAATACCGGTAACGCACCACCAATCAGAATCGAAGGCATATTTGAGTAACAAGCGTGCATAACGCTCATTGCATGGTTAATGTTTATTTATAGTTTCTTCTTCTCGCGAACATTGATGCTTAGAATTGTCTTGCCTCTCAGCACAGTGTCCATAAGTCGACCAGTATCATCATTTATTTGAACTTCAATAGTTTTGAATGGGTTTTTCACCACCGGCAGGTACGAGGGACTTACAAACTCGTAGTACTCACGCTCATTGTGAACTCGGGCCGTTAAAGGAACCGCACCAAGCAGTGGAACTTTGGCATTACCAAAAATAACTGAATCAACAATATTTGAGTAAATGTACATTGTGTGCAAGCCGCCAGTTAAATCAGCAGGTTGGGATGAAAACTGATCAACATAGCTGAAAAAACCAGGCCCGCCAGGTCTAAAACCTAGAACACGGGCTATTTTTCCGATATCAAACTGGAAATGCCGAGAGGACTTGAAATGATACATGTTTGCAGATGCATGGTATTTAAAAAGTCAGTTCTCGAGATGGGAGCCATAGCACTACTTGCAACTAGCGGCCAAATCACATCATTGATTTTGTCAACAAGTTCTTGACCAGTAGCGTAGTATCCGCCTTGTATGATGGTTGTCCGTTCGCTACGTAGACATTTCTTTGAGATTGGAGCATTAGTCAGCGCTTCGGTAGTCGGTTTGTCAATTTGGGCAGTAATTATTGCGCTTGTCATTTCTGCTAAACTTAGCTCACCGTCTAACTGAGTGGTTGTCCCATTGCCTGTATCAACCCAGAACACGCGGGGTAGCATGTCGGGAAACTTGATGTGAACTATGGACAGTGAGGCATTTGTGAGGACCAATTGAGTCGATGAAATCTGTCTAAAGGTTGCGCTTTTATTATCGTCGAAATCATACTCGATTCCCTTTATAAAACTTGTGATGCACTCTGCAGCCGTGGACAGACCAGCAGGGAGAGAAATTCTTGCAAAAGTGTCACCAACAAAACTCTCTTCGATTAGGCGTATTAGTTCTGGGCCTTGAAAAGTCGAAAATTGCTTGCTAAAATAGATTCTTTCAAGACAAACTTCATGATTTGGAAAGTGAAGAGTGTCCGGCAAATTAATAAAAAAATGAGCCGAATTATTGTCCGGATAGTGCTCAGGGCACGCGTTACTTGGCAGAAATAGATGCATGGCCGCGCTTTTGAACCATGCTATTGGAATTTCACGATATATTTATAACATTTTCAACAGGTACAAATGAGTTGAATGATTCGGGATAACCGCGCCAACTGACAAAGTGGTGCGCAACACCATCAATTAAAACGTTTCTACGCAAGATTTTATCAACTACAAAACGTTCAGGTCGTACAGTTTTTGATAATTCATGATAGTAAAACCGGCCTTCAAGCTGCTCGCCAGACAAATCGCTAATGCGATAAAAAGGCGGGGGTCCAGGGCAAACTTTGGACACAGTGTACACCTCTTCGCTGTACATGTCATATGCCTCCTTGTCAAACGCTCGTCGGGACTTTGAAATTCTTACAAAATCACCCATTTTTGCCGTGGTTTCTCTTTCTTACCATCTACCGCGTACAATTTTTCCCACAATTCCTTCTGATTGTGCAATCCGACCCTTGCCGGTTTCATACCGATAGTTGAATGATGGGTATTGTTGTAATTGTTAACCAACTTTGGCAAATAGTCAACCCAGCGCCAAGTGTTTTTATGTTCAAAATAGCGAGCCAAACGTTTACGCAAAGTTCTAATCAGTCTTTCGGCCATATTAGCCTTGTAAACAGAGTTTGTGCTGTAAATTTCGATATTATTGTCTTTAAGTAATTGTTGCATGCCTTGGTTGTAAAATTCGGTGCCCCGGTCGACGTGCAGATACAGAGGCCTGGTAGGAAAATCTTTTAGCATTGATTCAAATGCCTTGGGGGTGTCGCTCTTTAATTTGACTGGCTGGCAGAATGCCTGCTTGCTAAACACGTCAATTGCTACTAGGATGTACTTGTAACCGTCATTCCATTCTGCGTAGCGCGAAACGTCCATTAAATCGGCCTGCAGAGTTTCCATGAACCCGCCGTACATTACTTTGCCAGTCTTGAAATTTCTTTTAACCCTCCGGTGCCTCGTGTAGCTCGGCTGCGTCTGCAACCATTCTCTGGTTTGTTGCAGCGTGAGATTCGGAGCCAGTGGTTTGGCTTCCTGATATACACGGACAGAATTTGAAAAAGCTGCGTCGCCCTGTTCGTACACTCTGCGTAGAGCCGTTTTTATCCGCATTTACAACTAGCGTCGATGCGCAGCACGAATAATTACAAGTAATTTCAACAGGTGGTTTATCAGCACATAATTTGGACAAGGCCACGGCGGCACCCATTGTTGATGGCAATTAGCTGTCTTGCTTCTATTTATAACGTCAGTGCATTGGCAGTGACTCATACTTTGGTTTTTTATTACGCAGTTGATATGGCGACATTCTATTCTTTGATGGTTTGGTGTCGATAATAGCATCACTACCAGTTTCGACAAACTTGCGGTAGTCTTTGGCCCCAATCGCTTTGTCCTGATGAAATTCATTGAAAAAGTCTTTTGTATCTAGCGCCTGATCTTGCTGAAACTCGTTTTTATAATTATCAGTGTCCGCACTGGCCTCATGCTTTACTATCGGTTTTAGTGTTTCTTGTTTTTGCTGTACTAGCAGTGATTTGGGTATCTCAGCGTCATCAATCAGTGTCGAAAAAGCGGTGAAAAATTTTGGTTTCGGTTGGCCATTAGTTGTAACGGCTTTGAGCAGGTCAAAAATATTGCTGCCTCCCCAAGTTTCGCCCTCGTAAACAATTTCCCACGTCTTGTTATAGTCTAGACTAGGATGTCTTTCGGTAAGCATATTCCATATTCGCTGCTGTCGATCAGGGAATTGCGTTTTCTTACTTGATTTTGTCTTGGCCAGTTGTTTTTGCAGTAGGGTATTGTACTCGACAAGTTTTTCATATTCTGTTTTTGTCGCAATTTCACGAGGCTTGCCGTGACTCAGCCTGTTGAATTCTTCTTCAGGTACAACAATATACTTTTCCATTAGTTTTGAAGTATTCCACCAAGAATGCTTGATATTAGCGGGGCAGCAACCGAGGCTAGGATTGGCAGAAATCCACCGACCTGAGGCTTTGATAGAAGCATTTGCTTCTTCCTATTTATAGACAGTTTTGCGTCGGCCAAATCTCGCAACGATCTTCTATAACGTTTTAGTCGCTCAAATTGCCTAGGCGACAAATTAATATTCCCCCTGAGCACATTGTGGCACAGTTCGCCAATGCAATGCACCAATTCTTTGCCACCCTTTTGAATAATTACTTTTCTACGAGCGGGTTTAGCGCTTGCCAGCTCGGCCAACTTGTGACGGCAAGAACAAAGACGCGAAATTCCGTTTTTCATTTTTATTATCCAATACAATGAGTCACTCGGTGGATCGCGTTTATTTATAATCAATTGACTCATCAACGACGCCAAATTTCGGTCACGTGGTCATACATTTTACACAGTTCGTCAAAATTTCGAACACCGAGAAAAACGAGACGGCCATTTTTTCCGCATAATAAACATTTGGCCTTGCGAATTGGTGATTTAATTACAATTCCATTAAAAACTTCACTCTCCCACTCGACCCAACGAGAGTCGGCGTACGCTACGCGGCAAAAATCGGGTTGCCTATTCAATTCGGCGCGGTAAGTACTAGTTGTGATAAAAACAGAATTTGGTTTGCATTCAACAGGGAATAAGCGCAAAACTTGATTGACGGAACGACAACCAAAAATAATGGCAGAGAGGGAACGTTTGAAAAAGTTGACAGTGCAATTCCCCAGTCTCAGTTTGTGCAAAGCTCCGGGCCTATGAAAAGTTTTCGCGCTCGACCAGTCGAGGTTCGGCAGACGGGTCCACTTTGCGCAAAACACGCGGTTTACGCACTCGACGCTCTGTAATCGGTTTTTTCGACAGTCGTTTGGCTTTCTCCGCAGCAGGCTTGACAACTTTCTTGGTCTTTACCTTGATCGTCAACGGAGGCGTCCAATAGCAGCGATCGAATGGCCGCTTCATGTCTTCCACAAACTGCAGCTGCTGAACTTTGGGCATTGCAGTAATCACCGAGTCCTTCATCACGGCCGTGTCAAATGTAAACAGAATACGGTAGTAGCCCGTCTTGTATCGATAGTCATCAATTGGCTGTCCGTCCTTGTCGTACATTTTGAAATCGTGAGCCAAACCAAACGCTCCACTGACCCCGGCAAATGTTGGGTTGTGGCCCATCAAGGCCAAACTTTCGATTGAGAGATGGTCTCCAATTGCGTTGAACAGAGCTGGAATGCGCCCGTTGAGATTCTTCTGCTGAATAATGACATATTCATACCCCTCCTAATCGGTTCGAACACCCTTGACAATCAAGACTGGCGTCGCGTCGGCTATATAGAGTGGACCCTGCTCGTCGTATTCAATGTCAAAACTTTCAACTCCGTTGAATGCCGGTCCTCGCGATTTGAGCGAGATAAGTTCGAGTTTGACACTGCTGTAGTCTTGTACGGTGTCCATGGTTGTGCTCGCGTCGAAAATAGGGCTGGAAATGTTTCTCCAGCAGACCAGAGGTTTCGCTTATATAGACCGATTAACGACTCTTAATTTTTGTTTATATTCAGTGCTTTCCGGTGTATCGTGAAAAAAATCGAATTTTTTGTTTCTATCCTCGACTGACGGCGTAGGGGGGCAGTTGTCAATTTGATTGTCATGTTTCAGGGCAATCTTGAATTCGTGAGCGCGAATTCGGGTCCTGACTTTTTTACGATGCTCTTTACTCAGAATTGGAGCCAATAAGCGTTCGGCGCGTTGAATGTCGGCCATGAAACTCATTTTATCTTTGAGAGCCTGGTTTAATCGTGTCTCTGCATACTCTTTGGCCATTTTTGGATCTTCGCAAAGTTCGCCAACCTTTTCATCGAATGACACCCGTCTTTGCTGAAGCGGTTTAGAATAGCAAATACACAACCACTCTGCAGTCTTCTTCAACTTCTCGTATTCTTTCTTTTCTTCAATGGACATTGCAGGATATTGGTTCGAAATCCAGCTCATTTTTCATGCATATACACGGTTCCGCTTCATAAAATTTTATTTGTAGGAACAATCTGTAACCACTTGTTCCGTTCCAGTGCTGCCCACATCATTCTTCTGACTCGTCTTCTTCGTCAAGGAAAAAATAGTGAAAAAAACGATCAACTCTATTTGGTTCCACAGCGACAAGAATTTTGTCTGTCAAATGAAATTGACACGCTCCTTTGATGAAAAGCCTTTTGCCTTCAACAACTTTAATACAGGCCCCTTCGCCGAGATCAAATTCTGTGCAGGATGGAGCCATTTGCTTCATCTTTTGCCATTGCAGTTGAGAAAACGATGCTCCTTGACAACTACAGTATCGACAATGAATGCGGAAGTAGGGCTCGTTTGGTTCCCAGTAACCCACTTCGAGCACCACGTCTTTGACGTAAGCGAATATAATACTTGTCTGCCACATTTGTGCGATATTTGTGACTGATACTTGTTGATAATATTTTATTTGTAGGAACAAATCTCTAACCACTCGTTCCATTGTAGCGCTGTCCTCTCGATAGCCAATAAAATATAGGCTGCAAGTAGCTCTGGTGTGCTGGATCGCGCTTCACGCAGACAACTTAAATATATATCACACGAGCCAAACACTACTGATACTGGCTCCGGACAATGCCTTTTAAGGAATTTTGCAGTTAACAACCGCGCTGTCCGCCCGTTGCCGTCTCTAAACGGATGGATGGTTAGAAATCTCGACAGAAAAAAACTTCCAATTTGTGCCGCCTCTTCTAAATTTTGGGGCTCTTTAATCTCTTTGAACAAATTCAACATTTGCTGGGTCTAGCATATTCGAATTCCGGCTCCCCTGCAGGCATTGCACGCACCCGTCGGTAGTTACCGGGGTTGGGCAGGAGATTTGCGCATACAATGGCGTGGACCTGCTTGGCCAGTTCCGCCGAAAAGTCATTCTCCTTATCAAATACAAAATGAGTCGCCCGCCATAAATTAACTGTGACTTTATCACCAGCCTTGGAATTAATAGCATTTTCTGTCTCTTCAATTGATTGAGTTCCCTCCAGTTCACTGTTATTTACTTCTGTAATAAACTGTAATGTTGACAAATAGCGAAACTCTTTGTCCTCTGTTGACTTAAAAAATTCAATTTGATTAGTCACTCTTGTAAGAGTGTTTCTAATTCTCGGAATGGACAAGCCCGCTCTGCAGAAATACGGCTTCTCTTTAATGACAGTTCGCTTCCACATTATTAATAAAACACTCGTCCTTCCATTTTTATTTATCAGTATGCGGGTTGTCGGTGATTCACCGCGCACAAAAGAGCCCGCATTGCGTTTAAAACATGCAATTTCTACCCTAGAGTCTTGCCCTAGAGGCAGCATATCTGTCTTTTGCTCGGGAGGTACACTGGTTCTAATCTTGACTGCCCCGACTAAAGAAACTAAAAAGTAGTATCATAGGGGTTTTTCGCTATAAATACCGAAATAAACACTAAGAAAAATATTAAGCTGCCGGACCTTCGCCGACAACAACCGCGGCTTGCCGCGGTGCTAGAGGCCGTCATCAGCCCGACGGACCTTCGCAAAAAGGGCGGATTTCTGCGTGTTAAGTAGTAAATAATCCTTATTAGACGTGGCCTTAGAAATGCTGAATTAATTTTTTTCCGCAGTTTTGACGCTTTTAGATGCCTGATCACGTGTTTTAAATGAAATAGTTGGAGCCTACTTGAATTTGTTTCCGACCTTTTTAACCGTTTTATTTTTATGTCACTTTCTTTCTTCGCAGTAAATAAACTGAACATCATATAGAACTATCCTCTGGACTTTTCATTCTTAAGTTTAGCAAGTTGAAAGTTCTGCTTTTTAATTTTAAACTGATATTATAAACAATCAATAAATTTATGTATGTCTTATTGAATGATTATTGTACATACATCGTGCGCTTCATTAACCTATTTTATCAATGTACATTGCGGTTTTTGTGTTTATTTAATCCTTAAAAATGCGATTGCACATATTACTTTTTTGACCAAATAAATAAAGTATTGCCTCGCACTCGTACTATAATATGTAATATATAACAAAAAATAATTTTTGTAAAAGCCGCAAAAACTATATCAATGTTAAGCAGGCTAAAATGGTGGTCTTTTCAAATATACAATATCCTCGTATTATCTTTAGAGTGCAACAACAACAACAACAAAGTACGCTGTCAAGATGTTGAAAGCAAACTTGCAAAGTAACAACGATACAAAAAATCAAAAGCGAAATAGTAAAAATAATTTCGAGCGGAGCGTAGCGTAGCGAGTTTATAGGTTTGTGATCTGGGTAAGATGATGGGAAATCCGACGGGGAAACCCCCCCCCCTCATAACTTTGCTATTACTGAACCGATTTTTCTGGGATTTGCGCCATTGGCTTTGTCTCGAAAATTCAGATGGGGACTCTCCCAAGACATTTGCAAATTTTTGCTTCCTTCCTGTTCAAAGTCGAGTATTTCCGTTTTTTACTAAATATAGCAACAGCCTTAAAACTTAAGTCAACTGACTTGAGGCTTGCAATGTCAACTGTCCAAATAGCTGTCTTTCCCTCACACAAAAATGTACACTGCACCTCGCCGGCTCGCTTGTGCATAGTGAAGCCAAATGATTGCGCAGAGTCGACATCCCAACCCTAAAAGCCCTTCCGTTCCATCAAAGCATCTAAAATTCACAGACCTGGCTATTGAACTCAATCAATGTACCTGAATTGGCTGCCAAAGATAAGAGAGAAACAAAATGTTCATCCAGAGCCTGCAATAATGCTAGGCAGCCCGCAAACCAAACACCCAGAGTACTCTACACGTAGGCGGTCAAGCTCCAGCAAGTCCGTAGCATGCAGCCACGGCCAGACCCACCCACCTCTCTCTTCGCCTGCCTACCCATATCGCCTCCCGAGTGATACTGATCAGCTTGCGGAAATATCTTCGTCGTGTGTGCAATTTTTTTTCTCTGCAAATCTTTAAAATAAAAAGAATTAGAGGATGCACATGGTTGACTCAATCAAAGTACACTATGCCCCTTCAACCCACAAAACAGTAGAGATTCCTTCCTTTTCCTTTCTTCAGATAGGTCTGGCACTGCTCACAGAAAGCCTAAGCCCAAATCAAATCATAAAGTCATAAACCCTTAGCTGGCTCGGACTATGAAATTTATTGCGTCGCGTGTAAATTTCTCTGTATGCAGACAGTGTGAAAAGTATTGAAACCTGCGGTGTGGCCAGAACTTCATGAAGCAAAAATCTCCTACGATTTTAAATAACCACCGGCCACTGAAAATCTTTCTGAAATCTGCGGCCAACTGGAAATCTCACATGGGCAAAACTTCATTCTGCGGGTAAAAGAATGGGGCAAACCAGTTAGGGAAGGGAGGGAAAGAGAAAAGAAGACAAGGTGAAGACTAAAGATAAGAGAACAAGAGGAGAGGAAATGCGAGACAGAAGAAAAGAAAAGGAAGGAGAAGAGTACAGGGTTCACGAGAAGCGAAGGGACAGGGAAAGAAGAGAAAGAGGTCCGGTGATAGACATAGGATAGGGCGAAAGATAGGGAAGAAGACAAGAGGAGAAGGGAGGGAAAGGGGGCATTGCAGGGTAAAGAAGTGAGGAAAAGAGATAAATTACTTTGGAGGGCAGGGGCAGGGTATGGTGATAAAGAAGAGACAGAAAGGAGAGGATGACGGGGAGTAGGGATTGGGAATAGAAAGAAGTGGGAAGAAGATGGGATAAGGAGAGGAAAGAGCAAGAGATGAAGATGTGAAAATAGGGAAATGTGAGGGTAGAAAAAACTGAAGATAGGAGAGGTGGAAAATGGAGAGAGAATGGAAAAAAGAAGAGAGGAAAGGAAGGGCCATACGGAGGAAGTTGGGGGGAAGAGAAATAGGGGGGAGCGGAGGAGGCATAGAAAGGAAAATGAGGAAAGGGAAAGTGAGGGAGAGGATAATGTGACAGGTCATGGGGGGACAGAAGAGGTGCAGGTTCAGAAAAGAAGGGGAGAGAGAAGAAATGAAAGAGGTGTTGGAACACCAGATGAATCAGAGCGGAGACGGAAAAGAACGAAGGGAGACGACAGGGGAGGCAGGGAAAGATAGAGCGGAGGAGAAGGATGGAGGATTAGATAGAGAAGAGAAGGGTAGAGAGTAGAAAGGGGTCCTTAGAGGGAGAAAGTAGGGGCAGAGACGGAGGCAAGAGGGATTAGAAAGGAAGGAATGGAGGGGAGAAGATGCGACAGAAGAAGGAAATGAGATTGAGTTGGAGAGGACAGGGGAGTGAAGGGGAGAAAGGTGACGAGGGGGAAGAAGGGAGGAGGACGGGAGACTGAAGGTTCTGAATAGAGCGGCAAAGAAAAGAAAGGAAGTTTTGGAACACACGAATAAAGGGGACGGGAGTAGAAACGGAAAGGGGAAAAGTCAGTCGAGGAACGAAAAGAGAAGAGGACGCGGGATAGACAGAGGAGGGAAGGGAGGAGAAAGAAAACATTTTAGGGAGAAGGCAAGGGAAGGGACGAGTAAAAGAAAAGAAAGGGAAATGACAGGGACGGAGAAATGGATGACAAAGGAGGGAGAGGTGCGGAGGAGATGAAACAGAAGAAGGAAATGAGAGGAATGAGTGGTGGAGGACAGAGAGAGAGTATGGGATCAATGATGTCGGGGAGAGATTAAACGAGGGAGAGGAAATGGGTGAAAGGAGAGAAAATCATGCAGGGAAAGCGGAAAGGGGAGGGGACGAGGCAGAGAAAGCGATAAGAGGAGTGGTTAAGAAAGGAAATAAGATGAGATGGCAGGGGACATGGGAGGAGAGCAGGTGGTGGAACCTAAGATGAATGAGAGGGGAGAAAAAAGGAAGAATGCACAGGGCAGGAGAGGGAGGGATAGAGAGGGGAGAAGAGGGACGCAGGATAGGCTGGGAAAGATAGAGAAGGTTAGGCAGGAGGGAGAGGACATTGGAGGGGAGAAGGTAGGAAAGGGACATGAAAAAAATTATGTTAGATGGCAGGGGCGAAGAGGACAGGGATCAGAAAGGGAAAAGGGCTGGAGAGGATGAGGCATAGGAAGGAAATGAGAGGAAAGAAAATACATTTGAGATAAGAGGAAAAAAGAGGAGAGAGGATGGGATAAAACGATGAGAGAGGAGAGTTGAAAAGGCGGAGAAAGGATTTCAGTTGAATACGAGCGTAGTGGACTTAATAAAATCATAGCTATGAATTTATGATGACTTTATCACTTCATCGTTATTCAAGACTTTTACTTTCCTTAGCCCTTATGGTGGATCGCTGTCACAAGGTCGAAAAACCATAACGTCGAAACACGAAAAGCCATAAGGTCGAAACACGAAATGTCACAAGGTCGAAATGTCATAAAGTCGAAAAAGCAAAATGTCAGCCACCGTCACTAGGTCGAAATACCATAAGGTCGAAAAGCCACAAAGTCGAAAACCTAAGCAGCGACCGTCCACAAGACTGGTTAGATTTTCGACTTTGTGGCTTTTCGACCTTATGGCATTTCGACCTTGTGGCATTTCGACCTTGAGACTTTTCGACCTTGTGCCTATAAGTGTCTTTCGACGTTATGGTTTTTCGACCTTGTGTCACGACCCCCTTATGATATGCATAGTTAGAAGGAAATAGAAAGCTTGAGAGGACAGAGGAGAAAAGGAGAAAAAGTGAGAAGGAAAGAGGAAGCTTCAGAGGACGGTGGAAGATAGGAGGGGATAACAGAAGGGGAGAGATAACTGAACTGAGAACTGAGCGGAGTGGGCGACGGGGGAGAATCTGCAGTTCGCTCCGCTCGATTTTTATTTCAATTTGTGAAACAATTGAAATAACTTCAGTGCTTGCTTCTTATCATTGCCGCCACATTCGCTCCGCTCGTATAATCTGTCGCACCCAAAAGTCAGTCGCAACCAAAATCAGTGTGCTAATAAAAGCATATTTTCGAGCGGAGCGTAGCGTAGCGAGTTTATAGGTTTGTGATCTGGGTAAGATGATGGGAAATCCGACGGGGAAACCCCCCCCCTCATAACTTTGCTATTACTGAACCGATTTTTCTGGGATTTGCGCCATTGGCTTTGTCTCGAAAATTCAGATGGGGACTCTCCCAAGACATTTGCAAATTTTTGCTTCCTTCCTGTTCAAAGTCGAGTATTTCCGTTTTTTACTAAATATAGCAACAGCCTTAAAACTTAAGTCAACTGACTTGAGGCTTGCAATGTCAACTGTCCAAATAGCTGTCTTTCCCTCACACAAAAATGTACACTGCGCCTCACTGACTTGCTTGTGCATAGTGAAGCTATATGAAAGCGCACAGAGTCGAGACCCTCCAACCCAAAAAGCCCTACCTTTTCATCACATCAAATAAAACGTCGCCTAGCTATTGAACTCAATGTACGTGAATTGGCAGCCAAAGATAAGAGGAGAGGCACAAAATTTTTATCCAGACCCTGCACTAATACTAGTCCGTAGCATACAGCAACAGCCAGACCCACGCACTTCGCTTTCTCTCTACGCCTGCCAACCCATATCGCCTGCCGATTGATACTGATTAGGTGTCTATCAGCTTGCGGAAAATATTTGCGTCGTGTGTGCAAATTTTATCAATCAAAAATCTTTTGAATCAGAAAGAATTAGACAATGCACATGGTTGACTCAATCAAAGTACACAATAATGCCCCTTCAGCCCACAAAGCAGTAGAGAATCTATCCTTTTCCTTTCTTCATATAGGTATGGCACTGCTCACGTATGAAACCACAGCCCCAATCAAATTAGAAACCCTTAGCTGGCTCGTAACTATGAAATTTATTGTGTCACGTGCAAATTTCACTGCATGCAGGCAATTTGAAAGTATTGAAAACTGCGGTGTGGCCAGAACTTCTTGAAACAAAATTTCTTTGAAGGGCAGGGGGCAGGGTAATGGATGAGAAGAAGCGACGGAGAGGAGAAGATGACGGGGAGTATGGGATAGGGAATAGAAGGAAGGGAAGATGGGGAGAAGGAGAGGAAAGAGCAAGAGGAGATGAAGATGGGGAAATAGGGAAATGCGAGGAAGAAATAACTGAAGAGAGGAGAGGAAGAAAATAGAGAGAGAATGGAAAAAATAAGAGAGAAAAGGAAGGGCTATAAGGAAGGAGTTGGGGGGAGAGAAAGAGAAGGGAGGGGGCGGAGGAAGCAAAGAAAGGAAAAGGAGGAAAGGGAAAGTGAGGGACAGGATAATGTGACAGGTCATGGGGGGACAGAAGAGGTGAAAGTTTAGAATAGAGTGGGAGAGGCAAAAGCAATGAAAGAGAGGGGTGTTGGAACACCAGATGAATGAGAGCGGAGACGGAAAATAACGAAGGGAGACGACAGGGGAGGCAGGAAAAGAGAGCGAGAGAGCAGAGGAGAAGGATGGGGGATTAGATAGAGGAGGGTAGAGAGTAGAAAGGGGTCCTTAGAGGGAGAAAGTAGGGGAAGGGACGAGTAGAGAAAGGGAAAGAAGAAGATTGCAGAGACGGAGGCAAGAGGGATAAAAAAGGAGGGAGTGGAGGGGAGAAGATGGGACAGATTAAGGAAAGAGAGTAATAAGTTGGAAAGGACAGGGGAGTGAAGGGGAGAAAAGTAAGGTAACGAGGGGGAAGAAGGGAGGGGACGGGGTACTGAAGGTTCTGAATAGAGCGGCAAAGAAAATAAAGGAAGTTTTTGAACACACAATTAAGAAAAGGAAAGGGGAAAAGGCAGGCGAGGAACGACAATAGAAGAGGAGGACGCGGGACAGACAGAAGAGGGAAGGGAAGGGACGAGTAAAAATAAAGAAAGGGAGATGACAGGGACGGAGAAGAAAGGGATGACAAAGGAGGGAGAGGCGGGGAGGAGATGAAATGGAACAAGGAAATCTAGATCTAGAAGTCTGGAATACCAACTCTGGGCTCGCGGGGTTTTGGCCCGGACAAGATCCGGCTGGTTTAGTTTTCTATAAGGGCATAGGAGGGGGCCAGTTCGAGTGGGGTACAAATATTTTGATATCCCTCCCATGACGAGATGTGTTGGGGAAATGGGGAGAGGGGATATAGCAGATAAAAATGTACACTCATTTTAGAAAAAAACCCGGAAAAAGACTTCCCAGAGGAATGAAGTTTTTTATGGAGTGCATTTATATCTGTTCACATGTTGATATGATATGAAAGCTCTCTGTCCCAGTGTACATTGCACGAGTGTACGAGTATCTCCAGTTAGTCAGAATTGCAGACCGAGCATTAAAAGCTGGGCCCAAGTTCTCCACCATAATTTTATGCATATCAACATCTGTTTCTTTTTCGGCTTACGATAAAACCTGACTGCTGAGATTTGAGCATAGCTGAATGCCAGACAGGTGCGTCGTAGTGGGCTGCAAGTCAGGCTATGACTCCCAGAAAACTGCGAGCAGCGTTTCATTCCACAAGTTTCCAGCGAACCAGGAAATCCTTGCGAAATGGCTCCGTAACCTGTCAAGGGAATCATTCCAACCTAACGATAGGACTCGTATTTGCTCATTGCACTTTGTTGAGTCCGATTTTGTTACTGACAGCCAGGACAGCAATGTACGCCGAAAGAAGCGAAGGACAGGCGATGGTGTCGATCCACCACTTCTCACCAAAAGAAGGTTGAAAGCGACAGCAATACCTACCCAGTTCAGAACTACAGATATGCCATCGTATTTTACGAAGCAGCCTCTTGCTGAGAGGTCTGACAAAGCCACGGCATCGCGGCGTCATGAGGCTGATGTTGCTGCACAAGAACTGCTTATATCCGAGTTTTTGCATGAGGACTCCATCAACTCATTCGAGCAACTTCTGCAAAAATTTGATGCCGAAAAAAAGCCTGCTGGGTTCGTTACGTTTCAAACAGACGACGCTTTTAACATCATGCTGATCTCAACTGGGCTGCCTCCGACCGTCAGAAGCAGCATTGTCGTGAGCAGACAGCTTGAAATAACTGTTTTTCAAGACAGCCTAAAATTGTTGCCATCAAATTACCGGCACATCATTCCATCTAGTGAATTGAATTCAATGGCTCAGCTAGTTAATCTGATGGCCTTTGTAAAGAGCGCCACTGAATCCAGCCCGAAAAGTGACGACTACAAGCAAGCTGTGTTGGACAGTCTGGACAGAATGCTGCAGCTCGATGACTGCGATGATGAAACAGCAACTCGTCTGTCATTCCTAATTGAACAGGTAAAGCTTCTCGGTGCATCGAAATATGGCCGTCGGTATTCTCCTGAGCTGCTTGTATTTTCTTATGTTTTGCACGCCATCAGCCCAGCTGCGTATCTGCGGCTCTTGGAGACCAAGTGTCTGATTCTGCCTTCAGTGAACACTTTAAAAAAAGTCACCAGGAAAATGGACTCGCAGACAGGTCTTGATGATATTGCCTATCTTGGGTTACGGATTGAAAGACTGCAAGCGTATGAAACCACCGTAATTTTGCTCATTGATGAAATTTACCTTAGTAAAAGAGTCGAAATGGCTGGTGGTGCATTGCATGGCCTGACAGAAGAAGGCAGCATTGCTCAGACAGCATTGTGCTTCATGGTCAAGTCTGCAGTAACAAAATATCGCGATCTGGTCGGAATCTTTCCCGTCCAGAATCTCAATGCAGAAACACTAAACCAGTGCTTCCTGCGAGTCATGCTAATGCTGCATAAAATCGGCTTTTCCGTCGTGGCCATTAGCGTTGATAACGCCGCTTCCAATCGACGCTTTTACACTCAATTTTTGTGCTCAGGGCGCCTCGATATAAGCATTGTTAATCCCTATAATGGGCAGAAACTATTCCTCCTATTCGATCCAACGCACAATTTGAAGAACATTTACAATAATTTCATCTCAAGAAAAGAATTTTTGTGCCCAAGTTTCCTGCCGATTCTGCAAGAGGCCTCCAGAGCCCTTTTTTCCGACGTCGAGCATGTGTACAATTTTGAGTTAGACAAGCCTGTAAAGATGGCACACAAGCTAACTTCTACTGTTCTGCATCCCAAAAGCATCGAAAAAGTGAATGTTCAGCTTGCCGTGTCGCTTTTTCATGAGTCAACCATCAGTGCCCTCAATTACTATGGCTTTAGTGAGACAGCAAGAGTCCTGGATGCCTGCCTCAAGTTGTGTGAATGTCAGAACGACAACCATCGGCAAGCACAAGAGGGACATCAGCCGCGATCCTGTCCGGTCATCATTTGATTGGAAGCTGACGTATTTGGAAGATTTCGCAGCATTCTTGGACGCATGGGAGGCAACTCGGGTAAGTTTAAAAATTACAATAAAATCATTAAAGCACGACACTGAATGGTTATATTTAGAATGTTTATTAGGGATTGCATTTTAAATTGAGTCCCAATTTTTTATAAGTAACTCAAAATGAACTTTATTTTGGGGTAAGAAAAAATTTGCCATAACTTGTCCCTATCTAATTCCATACAGAAACCAGGACTAACGGCTTACACATTTTTGGCTGTACGGCAGACCTGCCGAGCTATGTCAGCGTTGATTAAGTATCTGCTGGATTGCTGCGACTTCAGCTATGTTCTGATGGGAAAATTTCAATCAGACAACATTGAGGCGCGCTTCGGCTGGATTCGGCAACTTAGCGGAGGCAACTATTTTATTTCAATGCGCCAACTGTCTGAGGGCGACAGGAAAATCAGAGCTATTTCACTGCTGAAGTACTCCGGTATTTCTGTGAGCGACATCGACGCAGCGATAAGAAATTTAGACAGTGCCAACAAAGAGGACCTGTGCCACGTGGCAGACCAAATTCATGGCGAGATAGTATTCGATCGCATTCCAGACAAGAGCGATTTGGCTATTATTTACTACATCAGTGGTTTCAGTGCTCGCTCATTGGTGAGGACTAGGTTTTATTATTCATTTTTTATATCTTCAAAAATAATTATATTAGTGTTTGACATAATCTACCAGCATGCGAAAAAATGTTGATACTTAACTTGAAAGTATCGTATTTTGTATGAAATTTCGTACAAAAAATGCTACGAGCAATTGAAAATACCACAAATGCATCACAATTGCTTCGCTTAAAATTCTCTTTCTCAATTTTTCCTAAAACAATCATGACTTTTAACAAACGTTCACAATTTCGCCTGTACTATACATGTAGGTGAGGACCAAAAAGTGCGACGCCTGCAAGGATTGCCTTGTCTGCGACACTCCAGCTGCAGTATTTTACTTTGAAGATGCTGAGCAGGCAAAGGATGCATCGGAATTTCTCGCTGCTATCGACAGAGGAGGACTCTTTTGGCCGCAGGAGCATCTCTTCCAACTCGGCGTCTTGTGCTGGCAAGTGTTCTCTGAGATTAAAGGCACGCAGAGTCTTCGTGACAGATTCCTGTCTGTGACCAACCAGCGCGAGTTATTTTATCTGGTGATGGACCGAGCGCTAGGAGAAAATCCCGAGATTCTGTTTTGCCGAACACATTGCACGAATGGACATGACATCGCCCGAGAGATTACCACGCGATTTTTTAACTGCATGGCAAAGATTCTGGTGAAGGAAATTAACCAGATGGAGGCGAAATCTTCAATTCAAAGAAAACTCAAGAAGCTGACCGGCTATAGTGCTATTCACTGAGTGTAATATGTGTAAAAATATTATTTCATTGACGCTTTTTTCAAGCGCTGCTTTACCCCGACATAGTCTCAACTCATTGCTCTGCTTGCCTACTCTTGACTCTCTTTTTACCCGTACGGATCTTGCGTTTAATTTTCTATCATTTTTTTCTATGCTTCAGAGTTTATATTCTTTTCAAAATTTCACGGAGATATTACACAGGATGTCTGCACTAAACACTAAAGCTGCTTCTCTTCCTGACATCCTCTACAGCTTGCTCGACGTGGAATAGCTGGAATTTTGCATCACACATAACTTATATTACAGCATTTTTCTTCATTTTGTATAGTTCCTTTTTGCCTATTGTAATACATACGCTGTAAAAATTGCCTTTCTTAGCAGTTACCTTAACAAAAAGCATTGAGGTGCTTTATTCGAAAGTCAGCCGGATCTTGTCCGGGGCCAATAGGAGCTGTTACTCCAGTTTCTATATTTAGAACTCTATGAAATGGAAGAAGGAAATGAGAGGAATGAGTGGGAGAGGACAGAGATAGAGAGAGCATGGGATTACTGGATATCGGGGAGAGATGAAACGAGGGAGAGGAAATGGGTGAAAGGAGAGAAAAAGATGCAGGGAAAGCGGATAGGGGAGGGGACGAGGCAGAGAAAGCGATAAGAGGAGTGGTAAAGAAATGGAAAAAGATGAGATGGCAGGGGGACATGTGAGGAGAGCAGGTGGTGGAACCCAAGATGAATAAGAGGGGAGAAAAAAGGAAGAATGCACAGGGCAGGAGAGGGAGGGATAGAGGGGGAAGAGGGACGGAGTATAGGGTGGGAAAGATAGAGAAGGTTTGGTAGGAGGGAGAGGACACTGAAGGGGAGAAGGTAGGAAAGGGACATGAAGAAAAAAGTGATGCGAGAGGACATGGGCGAAGAGGACAGGGATGAGATAGGGAAAACGGCTGGAGAGGATGAGGCATCGGGAGCAGGAAATGAGCAAGAAATGACACGTGAGGGAAGAGGAGATAATAGGAGAGAGGATGGGATAAAACGATGAGAGAGGAGAGATGATAAGGCGGAGAAGGCAGATATGCAAAATGCTACGCCTACGCTTGAATTTCTCAGCTGCAATAAAGCAATTTTGCATGCACATACTTTTAGACCAAATCCAAAGCACAGAATTCTGTACTCAAAAGGTTTTAATCTTATACATCTAGGTATCACTAAATTCAGCAATTTTACACCCCTGAAATCCTGACCACCCTAAAATAGATTGAACAAATGATCATCGTATTATCGACATTAATTAAAGTCTGGGGAAACAAGAAGCCAAAATTCTCGAGACAAAACCCCGTGAAGAGGAGAAAAACACAGCCGACGATTTCTAGATCCTGTGATTTGAATTCCTGCGCTGAATCAATTAGCTAGAAAAATTTACCACATCATAGCACAGAAGCAATTTTTTAATATTCTTTTTGCAGATGCAGGAAACTTCTGAACTTCATCCAGTGTTCTTCAAGGACTGCTTTCCTTATCTCTTATGGATATGCACAGTGAGAAGGAGACAAGAAGTTTGACAGGAAGGGAGAGATTGGGGGAGAGCTGAGTGGAGAGGGCAACAGTGGAGGATCAGCACGTCGCTCCGCTCGATTTTTATTTCAATTTGTGAAACAATTGAAATAACTTAAGTGCCTGCTGCTTATCATTGCCGCTACGGTCGCTCCGCACCCAATATCAGTCGCAACGGAAATCAGTGTGCTAATAAAAGCATATTTTGTCGAAAATACACGGAACAAGTAATGTAAGTAGCACTACATCAAATATATTTTCAGTTATTTTTTAAACTTTCAATAAAATATTAAAAAAAATACTCTTTGTGTTAGTTGAGCTACCACTGATAGTTTTGGAATTGCCGCACTGTATTTCTGTGGAAAGTGTTTCGAAGTAAAACTTTCTTTGTAAAAATACGTTACCGTAATTAAATCCGCGATGTACTCGTAGTCCGTGTCAAATTCAAGGACAACTTAAGTAGAAGGCGGGACACTTCGTTTCTTGGAAAGTTTTTGGACTCTAATCTTCGCGAAAAAATACACTATGGAGACAGGAAATTAGCAGTTTTTCGACATAAAATTAAAGATTGCGCGCGATTGGAAGCAGATGCAAATCTCATCTTTTGATATGTGCTTCTTGCCTTCTTACTCTATCGAACTATGCATGTCCTTATTTGTAAAATATTGATCTTTAAATTATTTTCCTTGAAAAGCATTTGTCGAAAATTATTTTTTAATAAAATTGAATTTTAGCAGCTACGCAGGTTCAGTTCCTCTTCTAATCAAGTATGTTTTATTAAAAGAACAATTGTATCTATCAGTATTTTGAGTAATTTGGTGGTCCTGTCACTTGGTTCACTCTCTGGATGGGCAATTTGCCACAGTAGTTTTTGACGAAAGTAAATTAATATCAATAAAAAAATAGGATGATCAATTTATAAAAAATTAAGATGTATATAGTTCGATAGATTAAGAAGGCAGGAACCACATATCAAAAGATGAGATTTGCATCTGCTTCCAATCGCGCGCAATCTTTAATTTTATGCCGAAAAACTGCAAATTTCCTATCTACGTAGTGTATTTTTTTCGCGAAAATTGGACTCCAAAAACTTTCCAAGAAACGAAGTGTCCCGTCCTTCTACTTAAGGTGTCCTTGGTCAAATTTTGTACCGTGAATTCATTTTCTATAAATACATGAATAGATTTTTTAATCAAGCAGTCTTATACTTGCACCATCTTCCTGTCGTTTTTAGGCGTTTAGTTTTTCATTTTAGTTTATTTATATAGTTTTCTTTGCCTATCGTTAGTGATTTTATCTTAGATTTTAGCTTTTAGTTTTGCTTGTCCAAATTTGTACTGTCGCAGCTGTCTCCGTCTCTGTGTTGATGAAGAATAAATCAAGCAACTGACATCTTTCGAGAACAATAAGATGATCGAGTTTGACCCCTTTTGTCCAATAAAAGACAAAATCATTCGAGTGAGTCCGAGAAATCGACTCGTCAGTTGAGATATCCACTTTCTCTGGTGGCAGCCTACTATTAGTAATACCAGTGACATTATTCGCTCAATAAAATCTATTTTAATTTGGATTTAGTTTTTCTTGAATATAATTACGATAAACAGATTCTTTTGTTTAAACCAATTTACGTAGTTTTTGAAATGTAATTTTACCAGGGGTATTTTTTGTTATAGATAACTATTTTAGACAATAAATTTAACCGACACTTTAATCAAAATCAAAATTTAATTCCCTCACTTCAGATAAAAAATTCATGAAATTAAAAAAATCATCAAAGCTAAATTAGCTAAAGCCATAGCTTTCATAGTCTCTCTCTATTTGCAAGTGAATTGAACGAAACGATTATTCAATGGAGGATGTATTTATATGGGCTATATTGCACAAATCATTCAGCGTTTAAGAAGCAAATATAGCGAATATATAGCAAATATAGCAAATATAGCAAATACAAACAAAATTAATACTACATTTGCTGCATTTTTTGACCATACAAAAAATTACAAAACAAAGATTTAAAGATGAGATGTGTCAATTGTAACAATTAATTGTAACAAAACAGTACAGCTTCTAGTGTGTTTTTTTCAGAAATGCATCTATGAACGACTTTTTAAAGTCGACAGTTTAATTGTTTTTTCAACGTGAAAATGAGGTGCAAAGTGCGCAAGAACTGTTTTAATTGCAAAGCCTAGCAATGATCTTCAATGTAACCTAAGAAAGCGTAAAATGTGTCTTCCGCAAAGGAGATGCCAACAAGTAAAACAATTACAAGAAAAACAGTTCAAAAAGATTGATGTGTCAAACTGCATCTTTAGCAAGCATAATTTGTAAATTAATGAAAAGCGCAACAAAAGATTAGAACTGCTGAGCCATTTGATTTTTTTTCTTCTTTTATGTACACTTGTACCAGTTGCCTTTATTTTTTAGTATTTACTGTAATCTACGATTGCTTTTTTAAGGGGCAGGTGTTGATTGTTTTTACTCTCTTAAATTTATGTTATAGTTTCATTTGTAATTAACTTTATTAACTTTCTCCCAGTTGCTAAGTCAGACAGATTAATTTACAAGAAAGCAACCCCAACCCATACTTAAAGTACAACCAAAAATTGAAGCGTCGTGGCAGCGGTGGCAGCGACACCAAACAGCAGTTCAAAAAGTCGATTAGAAACTTTGGTCGCTCCTCCAGATATTCGGCCGTCGCTTTGTCCCTCGTATCGATCATTGATGCCGTTTATTTCACCTTCGCTGTAGTAGCCGCCTCCGTAATAATAGTAATAATTATTGCCGCTTCCAGCTGTTCCGGCCGCTGTCTCCCGACGTCCGCCGGCTCTGACAATCTCCGACCAACTGCTGCTGTCAGCTCCGGCGCCAAAAACCGCCCCGGCCGTCTCGTCGCCCAGTTGAAAAGCGGCACGTCGAGGCTTCGACACGATTGGCATCACTTGGTGAGCCGGCAGGTCCGAGGTGCCGTGAAGCAGCAGCGACCAGCTCTGCAGTGTTGCTGAGGTTACCGATGGGAGGAGTTTGGAAGGTTACGTTTGGAATCGAAAAGCATTTTCGAAGAAATCCACCGCAGTTCAAAACAAAACTCACCAGTGCAATCGTCGCAACGGACCACCAACGTCCAGGTGCCGTTGGACGTCTCGCCCCAGTTGTGCACCGTCATGAAGGGCCATTCGTGAAAACCGGCATGACCCTGCGGGTTCAACAAGATGGAGAGGTTTTTTCAGTTTCAGATTTTGATATGGCGAGTGCTTTTCGGGATTGTTAGGTGGAATTTTATTGATATGTTCTGATTTCTTAAAAAAAAACCGATTTACCTTCTGATCGTACTTCCTTTTGGTCAGCAGCTGGCTAACTGTGCCCAGCGGCGAGTGCAGCCACAGCTGGACCCGACCGCGTACGCTAGCAATCAGTGAAACCTTGGCCTGCACATGCTCCACGTATCTAACCAGATTCTTTGGCTCTTTAACGCAACCGTCGGATTTGATTCGAAATGTTCGCTCATAGTTTGGCGGAATATCGGCTGGCAAGGAGTTGAACAATGGTTTCGGCTTCAGCTCGCAGGTTCTCTGCTCGGGCACTCGGCTCCAATTTTTTGCGAGGGTGACCATCGCCGCGGCGTCCATCAAACCGAAGCCGAAGTCGTGCGAGACCCGCCTGCCGACGCCGTTGACTCGCCATTCTCTCGACTTCAAATAAGGCGACGGATTGGCGCCGCGGACCACCAGGTGTTGCATGTCGCGCCAAGTCAGTGACGGATTGGCCGACAAGACCAGAGCGGCGATGCCAGCCGCAATTGGAGCGCTGGCGCTGGTGCCCGTGTGGCCCTCGGTGCACTGGCCGTGCAGATCGGTGGTGATGATTGCCCGCTCCTTCTTCTCTTCGCCGCTGAGTTTGGTGATGTGAGTGCATTTTTTGGTCAAGATTGAGAGAATTTTCGTTCATTGAACAGAATTATAGACTGCGTAGAGATAAGACTTGCTTAAGAAGCTTGCTTTATAGATCAGTGATTGTCTTGTTTGAGAAGCTTCCGATGTTGGTTTCTTATCTTTCTAGGGGGGTACTATTATTTGAAAAGCAACCTAGAGAGGTTTTGACCATCCAGATAAGCCTCAACAAGAAATCAGTATCTATCTATCTATAGGTACATGTACACACACAGGCCGGCACCCAGTCACGCATTCACATAGGGTGTACAAACCGGTAATTCCAAGCTTGTACACTCTCTATGCATTTGGACGTAAATTGCACAACTGGCCCATAGCCCAACCAATTCGTGCACAAGGCCCTAAATTAATGTGACCCCCAGCACACGAAACCGCGCTAGGGAAAATAGCCAACCTACAACGCGGGGTCGAACCTGGACCAGTGGCACACAAGGCAGACGCGCTAGACCGCCGAGCCACTCGCTCCATTCCGAGAAGGTTTATTGGTGCTTTGTTGAAATTCCAAAGACCCCTAAAAAGCAATAATTTACCTAGAATAGGTGGCGGCCAGAGTCGAGGAGCAGGGCTCGCTGTACCAGGGCACAGCTCCGAACTCGGACACGGAGTTCACCGACAGGGTGTAGATACTGTTCGTGTATCCGTCCGTGTTGCAATTGTCACCCTTCTGACCGCCATTGCCGCTAGCCCAGATGTAGATGGAGCCGAGACCAACTCGCCCCTGCTGCGTTCCGATTCGAAAGGCTTCCTGGGTCAAACGGCCCGGGCCTTCCACGGTTTTTCCGTCGTCTTCGGGGCCCCAACTTGAAGAATAGATGTCAATGTAGTGAGTCTGATGGCTGAGCGACACGGTTTCCACGGTGTCCGTGACGTCGCCGTCTAGCATGCGGATGGCTAAAATTAAAAAAATGTTTTGACAAATGTTTTGAAAATGGATTTCCAGCCTGCTGCAAAGCCGCGGCTAAATCCGAGGGCTGTTTTGCAGGACTGTAGCACAGGGCTGAAGCTTTACTGATTAAATGCACAGTTTATGGGCACAAATTTTTCTTTTAGATAAAAGGCTCGAACTCAGAACTCGAACTCCTAACCACTAGGACCGCGACTTATAAACGCACGCTAATAAACGCATTTAAACGCATTTAAACACGCTGATAGTAAAATAAACGCAGAATAGCAGAAACTGCTAATTATACAACTTAATGAGTTTTGTCACTTCCAAGTAGTGCAGCCAGTTTAAATCACGGTTTTAGCGACTATTTAAGATGGAAATTTTAAATTTGGTGCTGATATTGTAAAGAAAATGCTATTTTTTACAATCAATTTTACAGTCAGCCTCAAAATCTTACATTAAAGCGACAAATATGAAAATTTGTTATAATTCTTGTGGTATGAAATAAATCACACTCACTTAAACTACTTTAACGAATTTAAAGAAGCTACTAAATTTCTCTCACCTCCAATCCTGGCTTCGTGGGCAATGCCCGGAATGCACAGCCTGTTGTTGCCGAAAGCGGAAATTTGTCCTGCACAACGTGTTCCGTGTCTGGAATTATCGAAATGAATTTTTCGAATTCTTAAATGTTATTACTTTTAATTATTATTGACGGTTTTTACGTCGATTTCAAACAAAGAATTATTTTATAGAATTATTAATCGATTCACAGCCTGGTATTTTCAATTTGTTTACGTTTTTTGTTTTTTATAATAATTTTTGTTTATAATATTATTGATCGAATAAATTTTTGTGTGATTTTTCCCGATAAAATATTTAATTGAAGAAATTTAATTCACGTTATTTAAAAATTTACTAATTGCTTTTAATTATTAATTCCTTTGTCAATTATTTAATTTGTTAATTAATTATTTCACCGATTAATTTTTTAATTGATTTTATTAAGGACTGCGCCGATAAATTAAATATTTTCTACTCTACTAATTATTAATTTTGTTTACTACTTGATTTACTAATTGACTAATCGTCATTTGATTTATCAAATCGTTCCTTATTTAAATAACAAAACTGATTTATTGTTTGATTCTTTGACTAATTAAATAAATAATGAGATGTATAATAGAATAGTTTGTCATTTAATTTGTTTATTTCTTTATTTGTTACGCAGTTGATTGATTACCTTTTGATTTAATGATTTAACGAGACTTAAGGGGCCTTTTGATCGATGAAGTAATGTGTTAGTTTATGTATTATTCATTATAAATGGCCAAATATGAGGTAAAAATTGTATTCTTATTTGCTAGTAAAAAATAAAAATAAAACGCTCACTTGTTTTCGTCATTTTTTGTCGGCCTGGCGGACGGGTCCCTGTCGTTGCTGTTGGCGTCATAAGAAGCTCTAGCATCCTGAAATTAAAAATTAGCAACCATTTTAGAAAATGTGTCGATACCCTGCTACTGTTAGTAGTGCAGAGCAAAAAATTATGTTGAAAAATTTAATGTTATTTAGTCTCACTCCACACCTCATCTTGAAAATCTATTTCATCACTCTAACATCTTAAAAAATCTTTGTTTGATTCGTGGCCCAGGGTCCCCCCTGAGGCGCCAAAGCTACCAAAAATGGGGGCGCCAAAGCTACAGTAAACGGGAGCGCCAAAGCTACAGGAAAGGGGAGCGCCTAAGCTACAGGAAAGGGGAGCGCCTAAGCTACAGGAAAGGGAGCGCCTAAGCTACAGGAAAGGGGAGCGCCTAAGCTACAGGAAACGGGAGCGCCTAAGCTACAGGAAAGGGAGCGCCTAAGCTACAGGAAAGGGAGCGCCTAAGCTACAGGAAAGGGGAGCGCCTAAGCTACAGGAAAGGGAGCGCCTAAGCTACAGGAAAGGGGAGCGCCTAAGCTACAGGAAAGGGAGCGCCTAAGCTACAGGAAAGGGGAGCGCCTAAGCTACAGGAAACGGGAGCGCCTAAGCTACAGGAAAGGGGAGCGCCTAAGCTACAGGAAAGGGGAGCGCCTAAGCTACAGGAAACGGGAGCGCCTAAGCTACAGGAAAGGGGAGCGCCTAAACTACAGGAAAGGGGAGCGCCTAAGCTACAGGAAAGGGGAGCGCCTAAGCTACAGGAAAGGGAGCGCCTAAGCTACAGAAAATGGGAGCGCCTAAGCTACAGAAAATGGGAGCGCCAAAGCTACAGGAAACGGGGCGCCAAACACGAAACAGAGGGTAAAAATTTTCATTCAGACCTAATTATTATATATTAGTAGAAAGCATATTAAAGTAGACTACTTTTTTAGCGGTTATATTTCACGCATGATTGAGCACCCTAACCCGCTCAACCATACGCTTGATTATGCTTGCAGCCAATACAAAAATAAGCAGGCAAATTACTCGGTTCAACGAATCACTGACTCATGCGGCAGCTCAACAGGCCCGCCGAGCCCAGAGATCTCTCATTGCCCTCGCCTTACCCGCGACTCCTTCCTCTATTTGCTCCTAGATCGCTGTCGCCTATAGCTTTGCCATTAAATTTCATGGATTACTACGTACATACGTGGCTTCTGGATTGTGGAATCTTTGTGGTCATCGTATTTAGATTTTAGCCGTAGACTAGACTTTTGCTTTGAAGAAGATTAGATTTAGGCCCCAGCTGAGACTAGATTAAAGCGCCGTAAAAGGATAATACTTCAGCACCATCGGGGACTGCATTTTAGCGCCATCTAAGACTAGATTTCGGCGCCGCATGAGACTAGATTTCGGCGCCGCATGAAACTAGATTTCGGCGCCGCATGAGACTAGATTTCGGCGCCGCATGAGACTAGATTTTGGCGCCACATGAGACTAGATTTCCGCGCCGCGTGAGACTAGATTTCAGCGCCGCATGAGACTAGATTTCGGCGCCGCATGAGACTAGATTTCGGCGCCGCATGAGACTAGATTTCAGCGCCGCATGAAACTAGATTTCCGCGCCGCATGAGACTAGATTTCAGCGCCGCATGAAACTAGATTTCGGCACCGCATGAGACTAGATTATATTTCAGCGCCGCATGAGACTAGACTAGATTTTAGCGCCGTATGAGACTAGATTTCGGCGCCGCATGAGACTAGATTTCGGCGTCGCTTGGGACTAGAATAGATTTCGGCGCCGCATGAGACTAGACTTGATTTCAGCGTCATAGAAGACCAGACTTGAGCGTCATAGAAATTAATTTTTCGGCGCCCAACTAGATTAGATTTTAGCGCTAAAGTGTACTAGATTTTCGCCCCGAACGCAAGTAGATTTCATCGCCATCGAAAACTAGATTACAGAAGCCGAAACGTCCCCTCTCCAGACGCCAGGCTATCTAGTATAGAAGACCAGACTTGAGCGTCATAGAAATTAATTTTTCGGCGCCCAACTAGATTAGATTTTAGCGCTAAAGTGTACTAGATTTTCGCCCCGAACGCAAGTAGATTTCATCGCCATCGAAAACTAGATTACAGAAGCCGAAACGTCCCCTCTCCAGACGCCAGGCTATCTAGTATTCCACGGCAGCGCACGCACAGATTACACACAGCAAAGTCATTAAATAAATGGCACGCAACACTGAGCAACGCCCATCGCAAACCCAAAACCCCCCCTCGCACTCCAATAGATTGGCAATCGCTTATTTAGTTTTTTCAAGTATACACTCTGTAATAACCGCCGCTTGTGATACAATATAATATGAGGATAGTATCGATCCCATTCTGAAGGATAAATATAATCATCTATTGGGGTGACTAAGAAATGCCCCGGAGTCTTGTCGCTAAATCTTCGATTGAGAAACTCGTTCTGAAAATATTCTCGAACGCTTCAAATACACGGCTAATTCGGACACAAGTACCAGCCATCTACAGAGATATTTCCCTAAAAGATTTTCCCCAATTTTTCATTTTAAAGTGTGCCCTGGGAAATTTTGTTCGCGGCGATGGCTGCCAAGTGGTGACGTCACAGGCGATTGGAGGGATTTTATCGCCCGAAACATGGCAAAGATTAGGAGTCCTCGAGGGGTGCTTTAGCGTCTCAAGTGGTGCAGAATGTTAATCAAGACTAGGGGATAAAATAGGA
>CATNEM010000045.1:235000-240000 GCA_950096795.1 Macrostomum cliftonense | reverse complement strand
GTATTGTGGGCCAGTAAGCTGATCGTTCGTATCTTAGCTGCTTTGGGAATTGATTTTTTCAGGGATTTTTCACTTTGCCAGATTTTTGTTCTTAAACCTTGCTTTATTTATTACTCTCTTCTTTATCTTCTTCGCCCCTTCTTTATGTACGAGCGATGCATCTCTACACCAAGGACTTCTTAAGTCCTTTATTTTATTTTAGTCGTCCCTGATCTGAGTCTACACTATATACCTCTCTATCTACTTCTACCCTTCTTAATGTACTTTCCCCTTCCATAAATCTGTTATTTACTCCGCAATTTTATTGTTCCCACTTGCACCGATTGTCGCACACTAAAATTCCCACGGCAAAGATCCCTATATTTGCTAAAAAAAAGCCCCGTCGCTATCGCTATAGCGCTATCTCTGCCCGCAAAAGGTCTGAACTCCCTATCCTCTTCTTCTAAAAGAAGAAATCGCAGCAAAAGTGGCCACCGCCGCCATAAAAAAGCGTTTCACTTTTTTTTTCATTTGACTTCCCACTGCCGCCGCGCCCGGTGGTCCAGCAACCCCCGTTTCCTCTATAACCACCCCCACCCTACCTCGAGTCCTTCAATCTGCTAAGAATTCGAAAGAAAGCGAAAAAGGCCAGACGCTCTCCGATTCGAATAAACAGCGACACCTCCAGCCAGCTAAAGGAATTTTTCTTCGCCAAGATCGCATTTGACGGCGAAAATTCCGCCCGCTGTTGTTTGTCCCTTTCTCCCTCGCCCGAGCGCTTAGTAAAAGGATTAGGAAAAGTTGAAGCTTGCGGGCCCATCTACCAAGCGTATGTATGGTTCCAAGTTCCCAGCCATTAGCAAAGGTCCCATCTGTTGGGTGGAATATGGGTTCAGAGAGGCTTTCAGAGAGGACTTTTTCGGTGGACAGGCAGCGGCCAAAAAAAGGCAGTGGCCAAAAAAGGCCAGAACTAATATACATCTGTCAATTTTACGCTTCAGTTTAGCACCTGACATTTCCCACTAATCTCGGACTGTTGATAAGAGTAAGAAAAAATAATCGAATGGCAAAAATTTTTTCACGGACAGAACCAGACAAATAACTGACACAGGGTTGTAGACTTTAAGCCCCCGTAACTTTCAGGCCATAGACTATAAAATCAGATAAGATAGAAAGGTTCGTAGATTTCTGAAACTGAGCTATTTTTAGAACACCGGTAGAACAAAATATATAATAAGCTAAAGAATGTACAAAAACTTACCAAGTACCACATTTTTTTCCACTTCTCATCGTTCATTGTTGAATAATTGTCCGTGTACAAGGCCGTACCATGCTGACAATGAAGTGTGGATAGCGGATGTGCTCGTTTAGGATTAGTTTCTTAGGGAACAATTAGTGTCTAACAGGGACTAAACCCAAACAATTCAGTAAGTTCTTACTATACACTTCATGGAGCTCATACTATAGACTTCAGGGAGCTCATGCTATAGACTTCAGGGAGCTCATACTACAGACTTCAGGGAGCTCATACTATAGAGTTCAGGGAGCTCATACTATAGACTTGAGGGAGCTCATGCTACAGACTTCAGGGAGCTCATACTACAGACTTCAGGGAGCTCATACTATAGACTTCAGGGAGCTCATACTATAGAGTTCAGGGAGCTCATACTATAGACTTCAGGGAGCTCATGCTACAGACTTCAGGGAGCTCATACTACAGACTTCAGGGAGCTCATACTATAGAGTTCAGGGAGCTCATACTATAGAGTTCAGGGAGCTCATACTATAGACTTCAGGGAGCTCATGCTACAGACTTCAGGGAGCTCATACTACAGACTTCAGGGAGCTCATACTATAGACTTCAGGGAGCTCATACTATAGAGTTCAGGGAGCTCATACTATAGACTTCAGGGAGCTCATGCTACAGACTTCAGGGAGCTCATACTACAGACTTCAGGGAGCTCATACTATAGAGTTCAGGGAGCTCATACTATAGAACTCAAAGAGCTCATACTATAGACTTCAGGGAGCTCATACTACAGACTTCAGGTAGCTCATAATTCAGAAAAAAATTCTGGTTTCAAACAAAGAATTGCATGACAACAACTTACTCGAATCAAATCCCAATAGGAATCTGGAATTGATGGCGCGCTTCGTTTCACACGTCGCTTAGCAACCTGCTGTTCCGCCCACAGGACCTAGTGATAAAATTTTGTGTGCATGCAAATTTTTTATTATAATATTAGTACAGATGGAATCCCGCATAGAGGAGTACTGACTACCCAAGCCTATAGCAAATAACATCTATGATCTGCTTTATTCTCAATATCCTATTGGTGTCAAAATTGGTTTTGTTTGGCCAGGGTCTCGCATTGACGCCTGCGCATCCGTTCAGGAAGCGGCTTGTGACAAGAAATGAAACCCATTCCATCATATTGGCTGCGATCTGTGAGGACTCGCGTGCCCAGAGAGTTGGCTTTGGCGATGGGCAACTGTGACTCATTCGGTGCTGATAAATTGCGACCTATCATTGAATATTCAGGATTAGCGATATGCTAATACTAGTTAGATAGATAGAAAGATAGATAGACAGACAGACAGACAGACAGACAGACAGACAGACAGACAGACAGACAGACAGGCACAGATAGATAGACGGACAGCGAATATCAATTTCGACAAGTACAAGTGAAGTACGATATAGTTATTCAAACAAATTAGCAGGAAATGAGGCATCATCAAATTATTTTTTACACAGCCCAGGACTCTTTGTCAGAAAATTTGAGAAGACTTGCATGGTTTTCAGTACATAAAGCACATTTTTAGTCACGTTCAGTCAGTAGGTGTTTTGCTTTGACAGCCTTACTGGGGGTATTTGAGTGAGTCTTTCTCAGCCTCAGAATGATCCCCCCTCCATGTGAGGGGCCATTGAGTATTTTTTAATTTAACTATGCTAGCATTTAGTGATGATAAAAAACCCAGGTGTTTGACCACTGCAAATAGACGAATGCTTAGCCTAAAAAATGAGCCCAATTTACACAAGCAGTGCGAACCAGTAAATATGGCTGCATTGGACTTTCCTTTTTTCTAAACTGATTATATTTGATTGACATATCTCCTACTATTTTGGTTTTACTACCTTTGTGCTATAAACATTCGCCGAAACCGATCACAAAGTCCTGTCAATCATCTATTCTGTGAAAAAAGGAAAAAAATACCTTCACAGAATGTTTTCTCATTATAGAAACAGAAATAGATAAAATACAATGGATTGCTAATCTATCCAGTATGGGATCGCAAATAAGGAATGCTGCTTAGTTTAACTGTCTGGTTTAATAATAAAAATTGTCTCCTAGAGCCGGGACTCGAACCTCCGACCTTCCCATCATAAGTCAGGCGTTCTAAACTAATAGGCCACAACTCTTGAATACGATAATGCCATAATAACAACCTAGTTTTTCAGTTAGCATTTTCGCATGCATTTTTTATCTTTGAGCAAAAAATCTGTTCCATCTGCTATTTTTTTAATTAACCAACCTATAAGCTACGCAAAGATGAAGCAAAGATGAAGCAAAGATGAGCCTCAGATCTTTTCGTCTCAAGCTTAAATCAACCGCGCGCAAATCTTGGCCTGTTAAGCAACTCAAGCGAACACAACATTTTGTAAAGAAATAGTGCGGGTTTTTCTCTTCTGCTTGAGTAAGCTTGGCTTGAACTACTTGAAAAAAAGTCAAACAGTAGTCTTATAGCTAAAAGGGATACTGTGTGTGTTAGGAATAGCCAACTCTGACTGTTCAGATTGGTAAGCCAAGCTTACTAAAAAAAAGCTAAATTAATTTTCCATTATATATAATACTCTGCGCAAAAATTGAGCTTCAGTTTTTCAAGAACCCGTCGTCAGCAAAATGATGGATAGTCGGACTAAACTTCCTCTGTTAGATTTTTTTTGATCCCAGGTTGGTCATCCGTGAACTCAACTGTTTGCGTAGTGTAACTCAGCTGGCTAGAAAACTGGCTGATTCTTTCCCTTTTGCCCATTTCGTTAAAGCAACTATGTCTAGACCTTAAGCTCACTGTTTTAGGGCCCTGGATACGACTTCATGATCAAAAGAAGCTTTTTTATCTGTCTTACGCAATCCATGGATTACTAAGAATGCTTAGTATCTGGAAAGGCAGTTTCTTAAGATTAGAATGAAAATGTGTTTGCAACCAAAAGCGATCTTGTACGAGCGTATACTAACCAATCAAGCCTATTTTAAATGTTGATATCAAAATTATTTGTACATAAGCAAAAGTTTTTTTTCCAGAATCTACTTGATATCGAGCTCCATGAATTAAAAGGCTGTGTGTAAAGATGAAGATAACGATGCAATAATATTAGGAAGACCCACTTGTAAGGGGACAATACAACGTCCCAATAGGCTCATAAAAAATGCATTCTAGTATCTATCTTTATCTTCCAAAGTTCCCATCAGCTCGTGCACCAAGATACTTAGGAATCAATGCAGTTTTTGGCTATTTTATCAACTCATCATGGTAAGTTGCACAGGACAACCGACTGCAAATCATTTTCAGCGTGGCTGCCTATCAATTATTGAAAGTTTAGTCAGTACAATGTTTGTCTTCCACTTACTCTCCGAGCTTCCTGCCTTGCCTTTTCTACATCCACACCCAGTCTGAAATGGACCCCTGGGTGGTGTCGCTTGTCGAGAGCTCATCTGTCAACTGACAGCACCAATTTGACAGCTAACACCTCTCGCAACTCTCTTTTCTGTTGCACTGATCCCCCCATTCATCCTAAAATGTTCAGCTGAATAGGAACTCGCCTTCTTGCTTTGTTGAACATTATATTTTCCAGTTTGGAAAAAGTCTAAGTGAAAATTGTCGCTCTTTTGAAATGCAAAAGAAAAAAGTAACAGTCAGAATTGTCAACCAGGACTTTGAAGACACCATTCCTTCTACTTTGCTGCTTTCACTTAGAATAGAAAATTCGGACAAATTGCCCTTTTTTAACTCGGTCG
>CATNEM010000045.1:132500-227500 GCA_950096795.1 Macrostomum cliftonense | reverse complement strand
TTTTGGCTCGAATAGAAACATGGGACAGAGGTAGAATTCTCACACAAATTCGCACAATTAGTAGAAGCTTAGGTTTATTACCCTCTGCACCAATACGGCTTAATCTACTAGTCATTATAAGAAAGAAAATTAAAAGCATTAGCACTTAGAGCTTAACTAAAGAATAGAAGAATGTATGGAATGGCATCGAATAAAGAGAATAATTTGGCAACTTATAATAATTTTTGTTACGTAAGCAGCAAACAGATTTCACCACTTGAGCAGAATTGGTCAACAAACAAACGACAAAGTGCCTCCCCTAAGAGTGTTTTTATCTATTCCAAATAAATATCAGTGGAGCTGCATGCTCAGAAAAGAAGGCGGCCATTATTATTTATGAAACACAGAAGCAGTGGCTTAGATTTATTTTTGCGAAATGTCACGCACAGAAGCAACTTTTTACTGCCCACATCACCCGCTCTGGCGTATGAAAGAGGCCTTCTTGATTCGGAATTACACTAAGCTACTACTGGATTGAATGTGCCTACTACTGTTTATTGTTCACGGCCCTCATTCAGTGTTTCTTTCTTTCTTTCTTTTTTGGGTGTTAATTACGTGGGTATGGATCAGATTTCTTTGTGTGTGTTTCTGGCAACATGACACGGGATTCCTCCACCCATTCACGGGCCTGGCCGCCTGCCCTCTGCCTCTGGGTATAATTTTCTAAAACATACGAAAAGATATTTCACGAAATGCCTCTTGTGATGGCATTCACGAAGATCGGCTGAAAGCAGACATTCAATACAATAAATCTCCGAAAAGATGAATAGGATGACTGAAAAGAATGAGTCAGTCTGCCTATTTTCTTGATTAGAAACATTTTTGTTCTGAATTAAAACAATTTTATTATTATTTGCCTCTACTGCATTAAACTAATGAATTGTGCTGAGCATGCTATTTAATTTAAAATCAAACAGCCTGAAGTAGGGGTTGTGTCCCAATCAAACAGCCTGAAGGAGGGGCGGTGTCCCAATCAAACAGCCTCAAGGAGGAGCGGTGTCCCAATCAAACAGCCTCAAGGAGGAGCGGTGTCCCAATCAAACAGCCTGAAGGAGGGGCGGTGTCCCAATCAAACAGCCTGAAGTAGGGGTTGTGTCCCAATCAAACAGCCTGAAGTAGGGGTTGTGTCCCAATCAAACAGCCTCAAGGAGGGGCGGTGTCCCAATCAAACAGCCTGAAGTAGGGGTTGTGTCCCAATCAAACAGCCTGAAGTAGGGGTTGTGTCCCAATCAAACAGCCTGAAGGAGGGGCGGTGTCCCAATCAAACAGCCTGAAGTAGGGGTTGTGTCCCAATCAAACAGCCTGAAGGAGGGGCGGTGTCCCAATCAAACAGCCTGAAGGAGGGGCGGTGTCCCAATCAAACAGCCTGAAGTAGGGGTTGTGTCCCAATCAAACAGCCTGAAGGAGGGGCGGTGTCCCAATCAAACAGCCTGAAGTAGGGGTTGTGTCCCAATCAAACAGCCTGAAGGAGGGGCGGTGTCCCAATCAAACAGCCTGAAGGAGGGGCGGTGTCCCAATCAAACAGCCTGAAGTAGGGGTTGTGTCCCAATCAAACAGCCTCAAGGAGGGGCGGTGTCCCAATCAAACAGCCTGAAGTAGGGGTTGTGTCCCAATCAAACAGCCTGAAGGAGGGGCGGTGTCCCAATCAAACAGCCTGAAGTAGGGGTTGTGTCCCAATCAAACAGCCTGAAGGAGGGGCGGTGTCCCAATCAAACAGCCTGAAGGAGGGGCGGTGTCCCAATCAAACAGCCTGAAGTAGGGGTTGTGTCCCAATCAAACAGCCTGAAGGAGGGGCGGTGTCCCAATCAAACAGCCTGAAGGAGGGGCGGTGTCCCAATCAAACAGCCTGAAGGAGGGGCGGTGTCCCAATCAAACAGCCTGAAGTAGGGGTTGTGTCCCAATCAAACAGCCTGAAGGAGGGGCGGTGTCCCAATCAAACAGCCTGAAGTAGGGGTTGTGTCCCAATCAAACAGCCTGAAGGAGGGGCGGTGTCCCAATCAAACAGCCTGAAGGAGGGGCGGTGTCCCAATCAAACAGCCTGAAGTAGGGGTTGTGTCCCAATCAAACAGCCTGAAGTAGGGGTTGTGTCCCAATCAAACAGCCTGAAGGAGGGGCGGTGTCCCAATCAAACAGCCTGAAGGAGGGGCGGTGTCCCAATCAAACAGCCTGAAGTAGGGGTTGTGTCCCAATCAAACAGCCTGAAGTAGGGGTTGTGTCCCAATCAAACAGCCTGAAGTAGGGGCGGTTTCCCAATCAAACAGCCTGAAGGTGTTTTGGGTGTTGCAATACACACAACAATTACCTGACCAACATAGTGGAAGCCATGTCTCCTCGCAACCTCCTTGGCAGCTTCGACCCCGCCGGCAATTTGCACGGCCCAGTATGGTGTGAAATGGTTGCCGCTGCTGCTGGTTGTCTCATCCGCATTGTCATTTTCTTTGTTCAAATAGGAAGAAGCAATAGCTTGGACTTGATATGGGAAGCACACAAGTGACAAAAATAAAAATAAACAAAAATGGTGACAGCTTCAAGAAAAACGGCTGCATTTATGTTGTCTAAATAAAGATTTTTTCACAAATTGATAAAATAGTGAGATGCCGGTTGCAGCTGTGATTCAGCTTCGGATATCTGCATGGCTATATATAAAGTGGCCACTCCTGTGTCACACCCGGCACACTCAGTTTAAAAGCTGAGGATTTTACTTAGGTCCGTTGGAACCAATTGAAACCAGCTTGAATGCTATTGGCTGTTTGAATGGCTGCATTATTTTATAATTTGGATTTAGCTAGAAGCTACTAGCTCTACTTAGGTGAGTAGATAGTTGGGAATGTGAACGATAAATTTAAAAATATTTCAATTTCAACATGAATAGAATAAAATTCCTGTGTAAATAAAAATTAAATTTATTTTTAAATGAATACATGTACGAGCGTGGATTAGCAATCCATTAATTTTCCACAGGCATATTGAAAAGATAGTGAAATTAAGATAACCCTCCATATCACTCCACCTTTAATTAATAGATGAGCAATCCACTATATTTTCCATCCATTGTAGATGGATTAGCAATCCATTCTATTTTCCCTCATTATTTGGCAGGTAAAGACTGATTTTTGTCACAGTTTCTAATCCAACCAAATTTGTGCTTTTATGAAGGTTATTTTAATTCCATAAAAACATTGTAAAACGCAGATTTCTTCCCCAGCAATAAAACTCCCCACGAAATTCGATAAGATTCAGCGGCATCTGGAAGCGCTGCACCAAATGGATTGTAAATCAAAGTTAGAAAGAAACATCTGCTCCTATTTTCGGAACCACTCGCAGTTTGCACCTATTGCAATAGGATCTATAGGCGTTTCTATTTGTTTGCTGCTTTTAGAGGAACTGAAAAAAAACAAAAAAGCATCGTCGCCATATTTCAACCGGAAAATGGGATCAAATTTCGTTTATTACTTATTTTACAATTGTGAATATTTAATTAATAATTTAACGAACTTTTACGGCCTGCTTGAACTCGTTAGAAGTTGAAATCACCTAAAATTTCTATCGCTTATTTTTCGAAGTGAATTTTTTCTTTTTTTTCTTTTGAATCAGTTCGATCATCCTTGTCTCGACCTCTGTCGGTCAGTCTCCCTGTAAATCTTCTTACGCTGCATTTGGTCCACTGCCTCATCATCGGGTCGGTGGGAGCACTTACCTTTCGCGTCACTTTATTTTTTCTATGATTTTATACGCCTTAAGTCTCAGGGATTTAGCTTAGGCTAGCTAAAGCTTAAGAAAATCCCGTCTATCTCTAGGCATCAGATTGCCTAAAAGGAGGCGAAAATGATTTTTGCGTCGTTTTTCTGTCTTTTAATGCATTTCGCTCAGTCAGTTGATGGGCATTTACGACTTGATTGCAGCCTTGTGCTCAGATTGCAAGCGTCTTCCTAAAGGCTGTTTTCTTTAGTGAGGGGTTCCGGCTGTCTAGCTATATTTGCGAAACGAAATTCTCACCTACACCTTCACAAATCTATGTGTACTTTTCTTCATGTCTCATATTTCATGATCTCACGTATGTATGTACGCATTTTTTAGGCATGTATGCATGCATGTATGTATGTATGCATGTATGTATGTATGTATGCATGTATGTATGTATGCATGTATGTATGTATGTATATATAATATAATAATAATTAATTTAGACACCCGACCTTTCGATCAGATGTACAGCCTACGGCACAGCCGCAGCTAGTTGCGCGGCGCATCCGAGGGCTGTGTACAGCTTTCAGACTGACGGGCTGGAGGGGCCGCAACACCCACATTAAATTTACCCAGCTCAAACTGGTACCCGATCTCAGCTGGGTGGACTGGAGCATGCGGGATTAAGTGCCTTGCTCAAGGGCACTAATTGTCTCTTAGGGCCGGGACTCGAACCCACGACCTTCCGGTCATGAGGCAGGCGCCCTAGCCACTAGGCTACAACTCCTCATGTATGCATTAGATGTATGTATGTATGTATTTATGAATGTACGCATGTGCATCTGTTTGTGCATGCATGTATATATGTATGTACATATACAGAAGTCATGTATTTATGTTAACCATCCATGTATCTACTATCCTATTATCTATTTTTGGATCAATCTATCTTATCTATCCATTTGTCTATCTTTCCAACATTTATGTCTCTGCTTGGCCCTCTGCACACGCTCTAACACGCAGTGCTGGCGAGAAAATCTCCCTGGGTCATGCGTGTTTTTTCCCCAGCCGCTTAGCGACTGCGTTATTTTTCCCTGCTGAATAATGAATCATGTTATTTAACTGGACCGCCAGGTGAGGATGAAAGTGTGGTGGGTCCAAGCAACTACAATGTACACACAGTAATATGAATGGCACACACTTTTCTAGAGTCAGTTGAGGGGACAGATTTGGGAGAAGGCCCCGTCTTACACAACCTCTAAAATGCTTTTTTCACCACTTTTCCATTAACCGTAGGAAGAACCCGTGTGGGCTTTTTCTTAGAAAATCCCAAATAACTGTGGCTTGGACACAAACTACGTATAATAGTTGTGACACGCATGTTAAACTTTTGACTGAATTAGACACGTCTGAAAATCTGCAAAGAAAATTTGTTTCACCGGAGATTGGGGTATTGTAATATTAAAACACTCCCAAGAAGCAAGAGAAAAATATTGAAAATATTTTTTAATTATGGAACGCTAACTGTGTTAAATATGCACAGTCAAAGTGGAGCCATTTAAACGGATAAAAGGGATGCCTAAATTTATTGCTGACAGTAAAAAAAGATAATTTGAAAAAACGCTTATTTTACAACAGAATTAACAAAATTCAAAGATTTTTTGTGCGAATTCGTTAGTTTTAAAATTACAATTCTAACGTTTAGATAACGAAAATAAATTTTAAAAAACTTGAGACAACAATAGCTTAAACTTAACAGGTTGATTTCCTAAAGAAATGCTAAAATACAGAAGAAATAAAAAATTAGACTACAAAATTTTTGCAATTTGCGAACAGCAACGAAAAAATTCACTTTAGAATGTGCACAGAATTTAAAGAAAAAACATCACGGGAAAGAACAAAATTTTTGTTTTGTTAATAATTGAAAGAGTGAAAAAAATTGTTTTGATGAAATGTAGACGAATGATTCGATCGTATTTAAATTCGTTTGATATTCCTAAATTGTCCCAAGACAAGCTCTAACAGCCAAATAATCCAAAGAATCAAAGCTACCACATTAGTTTAGGGTTTTTCGCAGAGTGCAGGTCCGGGGAGGGGTTGATGTTTAATGTACGCACATGAGGGCCAACCCCTAATGCACGATGAGTGCACAATCGTACACTGCCTGACTATGACAAAGTCTGGCTTTATGTACATTTGTCCGTGTGGCTGTGCTTGTTTAATTTGTATGTGTAAAATTAACAAAACTGCCTCTTCGTTGCGTCATCTACCTGCCCTAATTAATCACGACCCTCTCAAACAATAAATAAGTTAAAATCAATAAGAAAGCTGATCGAAAGCGTCTCAAAGCCGATCCTCCTGCTGCAGTCGCTGGATGGCCTCCTGCAATTCGCTGTCGGGAATTCGTCTCGAATTTGCCTGACCGAACTCGCTCAGCGACACCTGGTAGGCTGCCTGGCGCCAGAGTGTGGGCCATCGGAGTCAGAGCGCTGAAAATCTCGGAGGAGCTGCCTCTGATGCCAGCGCCGGCGCAACCGATGCTGCTGTCCAAAGCGATGCCGCTGTTGATCCGGCTGGCCCGCCCTCTCGACTGAACGATGTGGTGCTGGCAGTGGCCCATGGTGGACCTCGCGTGCGAGCCGGTGCCGCCGAATGCAGCCGCGGCGGCCGCCCTGCCGCAGAAGATTCGGTAGAGAATCTGCTTGGACTTTTGGCGGAAGATCTTGCCAGCGGCGCAGTAGAACACCCAATTGAGGCTGGCGTTCAGAAAGCAGATCGATCTGAATAAGTAATAGTAGAACTTGTGCAGACTCCTGGCTATGGTGATGCCAACCTTGTTCTCCAACCGGAAGTTCAAGTCCATCATGTAGATTAGCAATGGAAATGTCGTGCAAAGGTAGAACAGGTTCATGCAGACAAGTAGGCGAGTAACGTGAGCACCCTGGTCGGATCCGTGTCTCCTACCGCCAATGAGAGCGGGCGGTTTAGGAGTTCTCGACTCGCTTCGCTCAGCCTTCTGCTTGTGAGTCTTGAACTGGCCGCCGCGCTTGTAAGCAACCAGACGGTAGGAGATGCAGCCGGTGCAGATCAGCATGGAGGCCAGGGGGATGATGCCCCACACAATCAGGTGCACCAGGGTGGTCACATAGTAGAACCATTTGTCAACCGGTTCGCAGTCGTGTCTGTCGCCGATGTGCCAATAGAGCAAGTAGGTCACATTGGGGAACAGCAGCAGCAGAGAGAGGCAACCCCAGATGGCGAACACTCGGTGCGTGCTCAGTATCGTTCTAGCCCGCAGCGGGGAGGCGATGAACACGAGGCGCTGCACCGAAATGGCTGCCTGATTGTAGGCGCTCCAATAGAAGAAGAAGTTACTTAAATAGACCTGCATCTTGCAGATGATCAGGCCTTGATCGCGGAAATCGTAATCGAAGGCCTGTTTGATGAACATCCTACCAGCGTCCCATATTAATATCATAAAGTCGCCGAAACAGATGCTAACCAACCAGACCTGAATGATCTTTGGAAACATTTTCGACATAAAGATGAACAGTGTGCAGAATAGGCCGCCAATTGTACCCACTAGAAGGATTAGCGGCAGGTACCAGCTCAGAAAGTAGCGATCAAGATTCTTGAACAGCAGTTTGCCAAGCTTTTCTTCCACCTCGAGATCGGTTTCATTCATTTTCAGTGTTAGATTCGGTTTTGTTAGATTGAAAAAGTCAATCTGATAGCAGCAAGATTTGCTGCACGGCTTCAAGCCCAGGATGCAATATATGCGCTGCGTTTTCACACACGCAACCCCCGTTAGGTCTCTCACTGGCTGATAGACCTTCGGACCAATTGGTCGGGTAGAGCCTATGTAGTGGGGGGGGGGGACGGGGTGATGAAGCAAGCCAAGTTTTAGCAATCTCAGGAAGTCAGTTTAGCTAGCTAGGGTTCAGGCCACGTCTTGCTTGCGTGCATTAAGTATCGCGTCGCTACGTTTGGACTGACTAAACAGCTTTAGAAGGCTAGAAACAGTTGCTATAAAGCGTTGAGCGCGTAACATCAACTTGCTGGTTTCTAACAGATCGCTCTATGCTGTAAAGAAGGCAAATGTGGGAAGGAACGATGTGTGAATTTTCTGAGCGCACATTTGCAATAATTTCTACTTTTTCAGTGCCATCTTTATTTTCTTTAGGTCTAGGAGCTCGTATGCTCGTATGATTCAATTGCCAAACTTCTTTAGACGCAATACTTCAGGGCCTGAACACTTCTCCTCGGGCGTAATACTTCAGTGTCTAATACTTCAGGAGCTGAAAATTTTTCTGGCATAATACTTCAGGGTCTAAACTTCCCTCCCATATAGAATACTTCAGGACCTTTGCTCTTTTCTTCAGCTCAAATAAATTTAGAATCCGCATGCTTGACGTCTAATAGCTAATTACGCTTCAGGGCGTATTCTTGTCGCTTCAGTTTCGATACTTCAGGATTCTCACACTTGGCTTCACAGCATTAGAAACAAATGAAAGCAGATAATACATCGCTACTCCCATTGCTTGCATAATTAATGCTCCGCTTGTGTCTTTAGAAGCCGATTACAAACAACTGCAAGAACAATTTTTCAAGCCAAAACTGGACTGGCTACTCCGAAAGCGGCATTGGCTGGAGCATTAATACCGCGAATTTATCGCATGAATCGTGATAGATTAGTATTAGAAAGGCTGATTCCAAACCACCATCAGTTGCTATCCCGGGGCTTGCGCTGTTCAATATGGTGGAGGGAGAGAGGGAGAGTGCAGAGACAGGAAAAAAACCGACCGAGAGGCTGAAAAACTGCTGCATGGGGAGAGATATGAATGGCAATACGGGCCCCAATCGGCAAGACGAGATTAAAGCCAGCGTGTGCACTGGGACTAAGGCCTTAATGCTTGCAATGCAAACCTGGTGGAACATGGATAAGGGGAGGATATAATCGGCGGGATGGTGAGTTATAACGCTGATCTGTATAGGAAACAAGAAAGCCAGTTAGTTAGAAAAAGGGGGGGGCGGGTAAGTGCTGTTAAATACAGTACATGGGCCTAACTGATATAGTTCTGATACTGAAATGATGCTCCATGATCCTTGACAGATGCTCAAGCCATGGAATTCAGTTCCAAATGTAACCTTTTATTCATTCTAAAAATATGCCTAGAAACAAAAAAACTCGTGTCTGTCGATTCTCTAAAAATATCGTAAGCGTTGGTTTGACCCACTAACCAAGCATTGTCTCTAAATGAAACAACTGAATCTTCTGAGCCTCAATCAGGAGACATGGAGTCGTATTTTTTATACTACCCTTTGATATCAAGACCATTCTTCTAATAAAGAGGAGTACATATTGGCGCGAGACCTGATCGGGTAGCTAGCACGCATTAAGCTTGGGATCGTAAAAATCGAGTAATTAATGGATGAGTTCGAGCTTCAAGTCGCGAACAAGAGATCCTCAATTCCCGAATTCCCCAGAAATTTTGTGTGTTTTCGTTGTGCCCAACATCAGCTGCTCATGCAATCGTCAACTCATTTGAAGGGCGGCTTGTGTCTCGGCGAGCGGGCGGCCCGCCTGAAGCAAAAACGGAAGATAGAAGATTAAATTTTTTTGTGTGCATCCCGCAGGGAATTGGGATCGCATGCTGAGGAAACCGGGGCTTTACTGGGCAAGTCTGCACGCCACTCTTTCAAGAATGATCAGCGTGGGTGGCTCTGTATTACAGACTGACTTCCTCTCTGCCCACCGAATCTATTCTTGATATCTATCTATTTATCTATGTACCTATCTATCTATCTATCTATCTATCTATCTATCTATCTATCTATCTATCTATCTATCTATCTATCTATCTATCTATCTATCTATCTATCTATCTATCTATCTATCTATCTATTCTATCTATCTATCTATCTATCTATCTATCTATCTATCTATCTATCTATCTATCTATCTATCTATCTATCTATCTATCTATCTATCTATCTATCTATCTATCTATCTATCTATCTATCTATCTATCTATCTATCTATCTATCTATCTATCTATCTATCTATCTATCTATCTATCTATCTATCTATCTATCTATCTATCTATCTATCTATCTATCTATCTATCTATCTATCTATCTATCTATCTATCTATCTATCTATCTATCTATCTATCTATCTATCTATCTATCTATCTATCTATCTATCTATCTATCTATCTATCTATCTATCTATCTATCTATCTATCTATCTATCTATCTATCTATCTATCTATCTATCTATCTATCTATCTATCTATCTATCTATCTATCTATCTATCTATCTATCTATCTATCTATCTATCTATCTATCTATCTATCTATCTATCTATCTATCTATCTATCTATCTATCTATCTATCTATCTATCTATCTATCTATCTATCTATCTATCTATCTATCTATCTATCTATCTATCTATCTATCTATCTATCTATCTATCTATCTATCTATCTATCTATCTATCTATCTATCTATCTATCTATCTATCTATCTATCTATCTATCTATCTATCTATCTATCTATCTATCTATCTATCTATCTATCTATCTATCTATCTATCTATCTATCTATCTATCTATCTATCTATCTATCTATCTATCTATCTATCTATCTATCTATCTATCTATCTATCTATCTATCTATCTATCTATCTATCTATCTATCTATCTATCTATCTATCTATCTATCTATCTATCTATCTATCTATCTATCTATCTATCTATCTATCTATCTATCTATCTATCTATCTATCTATCTATCTATCTATCTATCTATCTATCTATCTATCTATCTATCTATCTATCTATCTATCTATCTATCTATCTATCTATCTATCTATCTATCTATCTATCTATCTATCTATCTATCTATCTATCTATCTATCTATCTATCTATCTATCTATCTATCTATCTATCTATCTATCTATCTATCTATCTATCTATCTATCTATCTATCTATCTATCTATCTATCTATCTATCTATCTATCTATCTATCTATCTATCTATCTATCTATCTATCTATCTATCTATCTATCTATCTATCTATCTATCTATCTATCTATCTATCTATCTATCTATCTATCTATCTATCTATCTATCTATCTATCTATCTATCTATCTATCTATCTATCTATCTATCTATCTATCTATCTATCTATCTATCTATCTATCTATCTATCTATCTATCTATCTATCTATCTATCTATCTATCTATCTATCTATCTATCTATCTATCTATCTATCTATCTATCTATCTATCTATCTATCTATCTATCTATCTATCTATCTATCTATCTATCTATCTATCTATCTATCTATCTATCTATCTATCTATCTATCTATCTATCTATCTATCTATCTATCTATCTATCTATCTATCTATCTATCTATCTATCTATCTATCTATCTATCTATCTATCTATCTATCTATCTATCTATCTATCTATCTATCTATCTATCTATCTATCTATCTATCTATCTATCTATCTATCTATCTATCTATCTATCTATCTATCTATCTATCTATCTATCTATCTATCTATCTATCTATCTATCTATCTATCTATCTATCTATCTATCTATCTATCTATCTATCTATCTATCTATCTATCTATCTATCTATCTATCTATCTATCTATCTATCTATCTATCTATCTATCTATCTATCTATCTATCTATCTATCTATCTATCTATCTATCTATCTATCTATCTATCTATTTATCTATCTATCTATCTATCTATCTATCTATCTATCTATCTATCTATCTATCTATCTATCTGTCTAGCTATCGATCTATCTGTCTATCTTTCTATCTATTTCAGAGCTACTAAATATATGTGTGATGTTTTATATGTGTTCAAACTGTTATAGTTGTTTTGTTTCGCAGCAATAATATTTTAATACTAGTAGACAAATTTTGCCCGCTCTGCTTGCATTTACACACTAAATTCCTGTTTTTTTCAGTGCAAGTGCCTACTGTAAGGCAGCACTGCACAAACAGAGTGAGCTGAAGCTGTGCACATTTGCATTGAATCGGCTAAAGAAACACAGAAAATCTGATGACTGATAATTTTTGCGGCGGATGTTATAACTTGCAAATATGGAGCTGCCAAGCCACTGTTGACTCGACACTGTTTTTCACAGTAGGTCCAGAGGCATATTGTGCGTCTCTGGCCGTTCATAATAATCACCCCGCCAGCAGAATTTGAATTTTTTAGTCAGGATGGAGCTACTCTACGAAGTATTTAAGTAATTGGGAGAGAAATACACTCATAAAACTTAACATTGATATCCAGAGATTGGGGTTAAAGATGCACTTATGCTGGGTATTATTCCCAGTGGGTATTATGCGGGTATCTGTGGGTATAATGGGTATTATGCTGGGTATATTAAGTTACGTAATTCTCATACACTCATACACTCATACACTCAGCGAATGGGTGAGAGAGATACAATTTTCCTAGCTGCATTTGTACGTTAAAGTCTTGTAATATGGAGAGAGATAAACGTAGTCGTTGTACATTGAAGTTGCGTAATGGGGAGAGGGATACACAACGCAGAATGTACATTTTATCAGAGAATTTGGCGATGTACAAACTCTTTGTCTACTGAGAGAATTCTGTAGGGAATAGATCTCTATACATAAATATCTATAGTACTAGAGCAAGAAATTCATTTCTAGAAAAGATAATATCTATCAAAGCAAATTTTGAAGCAAAATAAATAAATTTGATTAGTTTATTAATTTTAAGCTACCCAGGATTAAAAGTGCAAGGAAATGTAGTGCGTAGGAGGGTCAAACCGATTGTAATAATCAAAGGATTTCTCAGCTCTCGATCCTTCGCTATCTTTATCAGCGGTCAAGCTGACTTGTTCTTTTCTTAGTTCCTTTGACCCGAGTCGAGGAAAAATCAATTAACTGATAAAATCTTGGCGAATATGATTTTTCAATGTCCCCGATGTTCTCCGAGTGATAAGCCGAAGGGCTTAGCGCTCAGCAGAGAATTTTGAAGCCGTCTCATGCATTAGGTTGAGATCGTGCCGATAACAGGACGAGAAAGCGAGCACTTTTGACCCAGGAGTACTCAGGTTCGGCTTCATCTTGAAAAATACCAATGAGTACTCAGGTTTTGACATTATCTAGAAATACCAATGAGTACTCAGGTTCGGCTTCATCTTGAAAAATACCAATGAGTACTCAGGTTCGGCTTCATCTTGAAAAATGCCAATGAGTACTCAGGTTCGGCTTCATCTTGAAAAATGCCAATGAGTACTCAGGTTCGGCTTCATCTTGAAAAATGCCAATGAGTACTCAGGTTCGGCTTCATCTTGAAAAATACCAATGAGTACTCAGGTTTTGACATTATCTTGAAATACCAATGAGTACTCAGGTTCGGCTTCATCTTGAAAAATACCAATGAGCACTCAGATTTGGCATCATTTGGAGATACCAATGAGCACTCAGGTTTGGCATCATTTGGAGATACCAATGAGCACTCAGGTTTGGCATCATTTGGAGATACCAATGAGCACTCAGGTTTGGCTTCGTTTCAATAACAATTATAGCAACTACCAATTGGTTCAGCACCTCGATCTTTGGTTTAGCCGTTATAGTTCAGTTTCATTTCATATTTAGTTAAAGCATTAGCTGCTATTTGTTCCCTCTAATTGGCTGGCAATTTTTCTGGTCAAACATTCATTAGGATTTGTTTCTACGCAATTGTTTTGCAGTAAGATTCGTTAAAACTCTTCAGTTGGCTAACTGACAGTCCTTTGCGGGTGGTAAAAACAAAAGCCAGTACACAGATGAAGGACCCAACCTTCCGATCAAGTATTGCTGTTTTACAATTCAATTAACGAGCCAGCAGCGGAAAAACTACCGAGAAAGTGGCGACTGCCGCGTCCAACGTCGCAATTCCACTAATTAGTAGATTTTGATCAAGCCCTGACATGAGGTAGCAGTCGGTCCCTGGACGATTCATCACGCCGAGGGCCTACTTACCGTGATTGAATTGCCATCCCCTGAGTCGCCTCCGATTAATCCATCAGTGAACAATCCTTATTGTGAGAAATGAATTGTGACCCGCGGGCTCTGGGTTCAAAAAGGACCAGATGGATAATACATGTAAGTGCTGCCACATTGCGCCACCGTGCGACCAGAATGTCAACCCAGTTTTTATTGGAGAAGAGTTAATTTCCATGTAGAATTTTCTTTTGCTATTACAATATGGCGCATAAATCTATAGATTTACGATTAATTACAATGCCCTACTGATTTTGCTAAAAATTATTAATTTGAAATTCACTAAGTAGTGTAGCATTTAGCCATCTTACATATTCAAAAACTTATTTAGTTTATTAACCAAGAAAATTTTCGTCAACAATTGCGTCTACTATGAGTAAGATGCAAGCTTTTTATTAGATTTTTTTATTTTATTGAAAGCTACGATTTAATTAAAAAAAGAAAGAGTTTTTTATGCTTTTTAGCTAGGAAGTAAATTAAATTAAAAATCTTATTTTTTTCTTAGAAAAAAATCTAATCAAACTTAAGACACAACGAAGCGAGCAGTGGAAAAAAGCAAGTATTGTGGTGAAACATAATTTAAAAGCAGCATTAAGACAGCAAAATAAAAAACAATATTAGTAACAATTAGTTTACGGTAATTCAATACGGTAATTTGCTATTTACAGCTATCACAGCCTTGGACGGAACAAACAAGGTCTTTGGTTTTCATTGGTTTTGCAAGTCATGGTTTGAAAAAAAGCACGAAGTAAAAAAGCAACCAAAAGCAAAAGTAAATTGTTTTTTTATCGGACACATTGCAAGCAAGCGTCAAATTTTCTGTTGCTGCTGATTTAAACAAAAACAGCTGCAACAATAAAAGAGCACTCATTAAAAAATATTGGAAATATCGTTTTGTGTGCAGCAAAAAAAGAAAATATAAAATAGAAAGATACAGTATTTTGTTCACTGTTAAGGCACGCGTTTGAGTTTGTTGTAACGCCAGTCTGTACGGTAACCAGTTAATCGATACTTTACCAAACTACTGAGCATACAGTGCACGAGTAGTATAGAAAAAAATCTAAAACTAAAAGAATAAATAGACGAAAAAAAGGGAAGAAAAAAATGAAGAAAAGACTCAATCAAATGTTTTTTTTCCAATTCATTCTTGATGGTCGCTTCTATCTTCCACGTGCTGGTGTTCCATCTCTGGAATAAAGACGTTGAAGAATCAGCTTAACTGATTTTTTAATCAATTACTGTAAAATAGAGTTCCAGTCATGTTCAAATTTCAATTATCTCACCTTTACAGCCTGGTCAGATGGCCCCCATGCCAACGATGAAGGGGCGCAGCTGCCGAGCTCGCTCGAAACTCAAGCCTTGACAATCGGGGCAAGAAAAGCAAGAAGAAGGGAACAGAGAGACAGATTCGACGCGCTTAGCAAATTTTCATTTTAATAGTTTCATCGGAGCCCCCCCCCCACTACCCCCTCGGCGCCTCGGCTCTAGCTCTGTTCTGTCTTCCAACCAGAATCCGACGCGTTTGTTGATGTTGTCATTGACAACGGAGCTATAGAGAGACAGCTAGAGCGAGAGCAGCGTACGGTAGTCATCTCTTACCCCCTAAGGCAGCGTACTCTCGCACTCCTCTCCAACCTATTGTTGTCATCTGGAGCTGGGCGTGTTGAATAGGGCAAGGGTACTGCGGCGTTGGTTGCGATGCCAAAGCTTGGAGAGAGGGAGCGAAAAAAGCCCTTTTAGAAGATGAGCTGAGCCAGGATAGAATGAAGATATGGGGCGCGGGGGCGTGCATTAGTAGAAAGAGAGAGAGGCTGTAGGCGTAGGAAGGCATCAGGTGAAGACTCTGCTAGGTCTGACAACAATGGGCAGAGCTGCGCTCTGTCTGTTTTGTTGAAGGGGTACACTATGGGGACGGAGAACACTCAGCAGAGATGCATTCCTGTACCACTCGCAGAGCTTTCACAGAGTGAATTTAATTTCAGCTAGTTGGGCGCACAGAATGCTCACCGCTTAATGCTGGGTTTTGCACTCTCTCAACAATAGCTTCATCAGATGATGGGGCTACACTGTTATCGGTATAGATGCTGCTTGGGAGAGACATTTTTAGCCAAAACAAAAGCTACTTACTAGAAAAGCTTCGTGGCTTCTATGTTAATGCTATGCAGTAGTGGCAAATGCAACGCATAAAAGACTGTTATCACGTGCACAGCAGAAGAAAATATCTTATTTATGTTTCTACCCATTATCTGAGTCATCTTCAACTAGCTAATACGGAAAAAAGTTGCTAGTGTCTAAACAAAAATAATTCCGAGCTTTTCACTAACACGAAAATTTGTTATTTAGGTCGTATGTGCCCGGAATTTACGCGTTATGTAACTAATGTCGATTGTCTCATGATTTGCCTTATTGCTCATCGCTTTCTCAGGATTTAAAGTTACATTTTTGGCAAATTAAAACCTCTCTTTGCATATTCAATGTACTCTTAGCAGTTACTTAGCATTATGTTATTTTCCAATAGGCCATCTAGCATAGAATCATTATCTACCAGAAAAATTGCAACAAAATCTAAAAAAAAACAATCCTTAACGCTCTTTGACCACCTGCCATTTGACCATGCTTGCCCATGTACAGGTTAGTGAAGATAAGGCATATCAGCTGGAATTTTTTTTCTAAAAAAGTGAGAGCACCAGTTTTTTCTAAATCAAGGCAAACATAGCTTCAAATATAAAATGCTCTTGAGACTAAGATCCATATCAACAGTCCCTAAGCATTAAAAAACTGCTCAATTAATTAACTAAAGAAGTCTTTGAAATGGCTGTCATTTTGACAGCTCGGTTCCTATTATTCCTAGGTCTTTTAGGGTAAGATTAGCTAGTAGTCAAAATTTTGCAGTTTTACAGATTTGACGAGTACCTTAGGGTATAAATAAATGCCTTTTCATAAAATATACTTCCCACATCCTCTCAATTACATGCCGCAGCAGGTACTTTCCCAGTTCGTCAGTAGAAATTCAAAAGTATTTCAGAAAGACAGGCATCATATTCACAAAAAAATCAATAAACTTACTGGAACTCAAACTCTGTCAGGGCCAGTCGGAGCTTCAATGACACGGCGGACCTGTTCGACATCGGGCCGGACGACTTGAACTTCACCGCCAGTGCACCGTCTTCCTCGTTGTCGTCGCAGGATAATTTTGAATACGCTGAGACAGACATTCTTGAGGAGTTTTACAATACGACTCGAGTCATACCCAAGCCGACGGGGGGTAATTTATGTCCGTACCAGCGGGTCGAGACGCAATACTATCGATCGTGAGTTCCTTTGATTGTTATTTTAACTACGTACCCATATGGAAGACTTTAAAGACCGCGCATACTTGGAAAAAATTGCGAATTTCTAGTCGCGGAAGATGGTGGCGAAGGCGACAGAACTCCCGTATTGTCATACACAATTACTATGACTGCTGCCCTGGTTGGAGTCGGCATCCGGGGGAGCCTACCTGCCTGCGGGGTGAGTTACTAGAACTAAGGTTTGATTTACGAGTACAACCAAATTTCTTGTCTATAACAATAATAATTAAACTTAGTAAACCAATTTTTCAAGCCATTTGTTTCGGCCGGGTCCAATATTGTCCAAATGGAGGATCCTGCAACAGCCCCGACTTCTGCTCCAACTGCAATCCCACTCACTATAGCCCTCGCTGTGATCGTAAGTTTTCTACGAGTTCACCTAGAGCCTTTTAACTAAAAAATAATAATGCATATCAGAAAGAAATTATAAATGATTTCAGTCTGTCCGCAAATTCCGTTCTGCGCGCTCACTCATTGCACCCACCTACCGAGCGCTGAGGCTACAAAGACTTGTCAGATCTGCATGTTCAACCATGCGCCAAAGGGCCAAGCTTACAAGCTAACAGCCGATAAAAAGCATTGCATCGGTGACTAAATCATGCGTCAAATATATGAAAACTTCATTAAATCCATCAGCTATTCGCTAAAATGTATTTCTTTTAAACTAACAGAGACCTGCTCGTGGAGACGGGAACACAACCTGTGCTTTCCTGGAAAATGCGACGGATTCCACACAGATTGCGTATGCGATGCAGACTTTAAGCCGAAACCTGGAGAGAGAAACTGCCTTCAAAGTAACAAAATCTAAAAGTCGCCTTCCCACTACATTTAGCTGCAGTCAACAGTGCCTTTTATATTATTTACTTTTTAGTTGTTACAAAGCCGTCAGTGCTGTCAGCATCAATGACCATAAGACGCCCTGCTGACGGAACCTGTAAGCACCAAATAAGTCTGGCTACATACAGTCACAGAGTAATAACTGCCAATTATTGATTTCAGTACCAAAGGATGACGTGCCGATCGACTTTCATAGTGTTCAAAACTCGGTAGCCTATGTCAACACAAAACCCGGTAAAGTACACGGATTTGATCTTGAAAATTAAAGAAACGTAAAGTCTGATTTAACGCCGGTATTGCTTAGCCAGCCGAGACGAGATAGCCAAGCATTGAACTATATACCTGCGCACAAGTGGTATGCAGCTAATAGGCACATGACACCCCTGTGTACTGTACAGACTAAAGAGTTACAGATGCGTAAATATATACCTTTTATGCTGAGAGTGAATAAAGTCAGAAGATAATTCAAAATATAAAATGGTGATTACTCGGACTGCTAAAAAGCTAAATAAATCAACATTCCAATTCAATTCAGCTCCAAACAAGAAGCTCGAGCTCGAGTGGTCCGTGACGAGCCGGTTCAAGCCCACCATCACGAGTCCCGGCGATCGCCAGCACTTCATACCGCCTGACGGCTATCAAATCGGCCTGGTACGCGAGAACTTCGTGTTCGTTCTGTCCGGAAATCGTAAGTTCTGACACGAATCAGCTTATTAAGTCGCCGAAAAAACGCACTCTATTAATCAAATTGCAGAATACTTTCCCGATAACTCAATTGGCCCACTGGACGAGTCCGGACTGAGTCCCTCGAAGCCGAAGTTGATGGAAAGAGCGTTCACTGGTCGACTGAACCAGCTACCGCCTGCGGGCTGGCAGCTGCAGTCGGGCCACTCGCTCACCTACAACTATTCGGTGCACAATGGGGGCTTCGTGACAGTGGCCGACCTGGACGCAAGGGGCGCCACGCACCAAAGATTTCTAAGTGGACAATCATACGCTCAATACGGGACGTTCGTGTTCGACTACAGCCTTCCTTATCACTGCACGGTGCCTGGTCACGGAAATCGGCCATGCAGCCAACCGTTTGATCAGCAAATGCTCGTTCTCAGTGCAGCCTTTACCAAACATGTGAGTTTAGGGTTCATTCACATAATCAGGACAACAAGGAGGCGAAGATTTCGCACATAAACGAAACTATTGTAAACTCCAATTATCATTTACAAAGAATCGCATCAGCGCAAAGTTCGGAGGCTGGAGAGACGACCACGCTGGTGTATTGCAGTACGACATTGAGCTGAAATTTGTAGAAAAATTCGGCAATGTCTTGAAAGAGAACGACTTGAAGACTCCGCAGCACAAGATTATCAAGTTGGATGGGGAGAATGAGGATGCACGAAGAAATGGCGGCAACCGAGAGTTCAACATTCAGGTAAAATTGTGTCATAAACGATAGTACCTTCAGACTGTATGTGGGCCGAAATTCTGACCCACGTGAGTACACGCTGATTGTCATTTAGTTCGACCTGCTCCCTGGAGAGACTTCTGTATTCGCTGTAGTGCTTACTGTGAGCGATGCAGTGAAGAACTCGATGAAGAATGTGAGGCGCAGTCGGCGCTTTTTTATCTTTGACAACGAATCGAGAGTCGAGAGCCGAGATCACCTTCACCCTCTGAGTGTGGACGATACCGTACAGAATAACGGGTTGTGGTGGCTCCGAAGACTGGACGAAGCCGTCGAATTCAGATGGACGGACAATCTGATTAACCAAAAACACTCGACTCTCGGCTTTCTACTGCCGATCGAGCACTTACCAGAGTACAGTGATGGATACGAACACACTTCGGGACCTCGGAGCATACATGCGATCGACAACGTGAACGGAGTGGTACGCTTCGCGTCGCAGTTCGGATTGGACGCAGACGGTGGTCGCAGTCTGCACGAGGCCGACCCGAGCCGCTGGCTTGAAACTAGCAACATTCACGCCCAGATGCAGAGCTTTCGCTTCAACAGGCAAGACGGCGAGTCAGCAAAGTTCTGGGTGATGGGCGAGGATGTAATGGGAAACACGCTGGTGAACAGCTTTCTCATGCACATCGACTCCTCGCCGGCCGAGTTGGGCCAGCTAAGCCTCACAAACCGAGGTGTAGAAGGGCTAGTTGTGCATCACAGCAAAGATCTACACAGCCTTACGTAAGCTGAATTTTGATACCATCTTGAAATTTGCAAAATTTAGAAGTTAGTATTATCCAATACCGATTAATGGACAGTCTAATGAACATCTAAATGCATGCATCTACACGCAGAGCTCACTGGACTGCGTCTGATTTGCACAGCGGACTACACACCGTTGTGTGGGAGATTTTCGACAACCACACAGACAACGCCGTACTGCTCTACTCTTACAACGAGGGTCGCCGACATTACGACACTCTTGATGTGAGTTACTTTGCACACTACCCTGCACGTTAGAGCAGACAATCAGATAGCAGTGCCGCTTGCAGATCTGCAAAAGAGTCTCGGAGAGGCCAGACAAGCTGCTACTGCACTCAAGCTACCGGGTGCTACAACTCATTCTTTGCCGCATCGCCAAACACAAACGCTACTACCGAGCACAACCACGACTTGTACATTCGGCTGACAGTTACAAACGGAGCTGTGCTGGTCGCGAGCAGTGTGACAAAGATCAGCATTGATTTGTCGGCGCCCCATCCTGGTCACGTATTCGACGGTGCACTGGGCACCGAAGACGTGGATTTCCAGAGCGTCCGACGCCTGAGAGCTCACTGGAGCGGCTTCTTCGATCCAGAGAGCGGAATTCGGATGTATAGGTACGGCTTCGGAGTGTCTTGTCAGTCAGAGTCGAAGCTCATCCAAGAGACAACGGGTCTGGAGGCGACTTGGGAAGCTCCGGGACCTGGAATGTACTTTGTGACTGTCGTCGCGTTCAATAATGCAATGGAGCCCTCCGCTGCGGTGTGCTCTGACGGAGTACTGATCACAGACCACAGACCGGAAGTGCACCAGCTGAGCATTGAGAGTCTTCGAGTTCGACCAGGACTCATTCTCGACGCGAGTACACAGGAGCTTTGGTACCTGACCGATCTTGGTCGGAGACAAAAGTTGCTGAATGACAACGAGACTTGCAGGTAGTTTTTTATTGTGAAAGTAGTTTTTAAGTTATGAAACATTTCAAAACATTACTGTACTCCCGTCTTAGAGCTCGAGCTAAAGTGATGGCGAATAGCGAAGTTCTGGCTTTGGATGTCAGCAAGTTTAACAACACAGTCGCGCTCACTCACGAAACCGAGTTCTGTGAGCAGATTGCACCTGCTGGAAAGGACTTTTTTCTGATCAACGATGATCGGGTAGGAACAGATGTTTAAATATAATGGCGTTGCCGTGTTATACTGCCTGAAGTTCAGCTGCCAATCAATTCTGATTTATTTTAGCTAAAACTAAGTTGGAAAGCCTCTGACGTGGTCGTAGGTCTAAGACATTCTATCGTGTCCGTTACAAACAGCAAGGACTCTACGTCTGACCTCGCTTATCGGGTAGTCACCAAACACTCTAACGAACTTCTTAACAACATCGATTTGAAAGACGGTCAGCAGATCTACGTGACGATAAGTGCAGTGAACAGGGCTGGTCTGTCTTCAAACATGGTGAGATGCACAGTGGTCCAACAATAATTAGTGCAGGAGGCTTCCCATATCAACGATCTCGCTTTGATATTTCAGAGCTTCGGGCCATTGATTGTGGACACAAGTCCACCAAGATTTTCAGGCTCGTTGGCTGTCACAACAAATAGCGAATACCTGCTAGTCCGATGGAGCGCAGGCGACTTTGTCGATCCAGAGTCAAAGGTTCTCACATTTGAGATCGGAGTTGGTTCGTTAATTTGGGTCACTTGTCATTGATTTTGTTAGAATATTATGCACTTAAAGACTATTAAAAAACTATGGCATTAATACTTTTAGGAACCAAAGAGCACTTTGCCGACATCGTGAGCTTCGAGCCGGCTAAACAGGGACCCGGCTGCACTCACAGTCAGGGTTCCGTGACTTGTGCGGCTCTCAAGCTGAGCCAGCTTGACTGGAATTTAGTCGGTGACCACACCTATTACGTGTCTGTTCGATGCACCAATGAGGCTCAGCTCAGGACTGTAGCGTTCGCCGCACCGATTGTCCACAACAATCGGCTACCCAGTGTCGGCTTTGTGACTGACGAAGATCCGAGTTCAGACACAGGGCTCATGTTTGGAGTGAGTGTTGCATCAATATTGAAATAATCAAATGCTACTCAGAATTTCTATATGCGCTAAAAGATCCTGAACTCCTCCGCTCTACGACATCCTAGACACCTCACGACATTCAATACCAGCTTCGATCGGACTCATTGAGGTCCCGATGGACAGGTTTCAAGTTCGCTGACGCTTTCCACGTGTCGGTTCTAGACTCTCAGCAACACCAGCTGGCATCAGTAAATCTACCTGCGACAAATACTAGTCATCAGTTTTACGGACTCAAGCTTGAAGTACTGAAGGTAGGTTAGGGATTGTAGCGGGCAACGTGATTCAGAGTAGTCTTTCGATTAGTTATCTACACTTTGCTCAACTGCCTTCGAATCTTTAGACATACTTCACCAGAGTTACTGCTACAAACGCGGTTGGGAGCGTCTCTGCTGTGTCTAGCGGCGTGACTATCGAGTCCGAGGAGCCACTACTACACTTAGGGCCATTGAACTGGAAACCACGCGATGACGGCTCCTTGGCGGAAAACTTTCAAAGCTCGTTGTCAACTGTGGGATTGAAGTGGACCAAGCCTAGACCTCCACTCGACCTGCTGTTCCACGATGTTTACTGGGCTTTGGAAGTCAAACGAGATGACGGTAAGCATTTTTAAGCTTTCGTATTGCGCTTATGCTAACATGAACTTTTTATGCTTCAGCCTGGCTCATTGTGGAGGACTTCAGACTCGCGTCTCACTCTGGTGAGACGATTCTCATCACAAACCTGCACCTAGTTGATGGAGCTACTTATAGATCGCGGATGAAGCTTTGCCACGATGAGGTTTGCTCACAGGTCGAGAGTGCTCCCGATTTTGTTGTTCTGCACTCGCCTCCCGTGGCGGGTCAATGGAGCGCAACTCTAGAATCCGACAATAGAACGGTACGTTACTTCCATTTGACCATTTGATTTTAAAGCAACCAATTCCGACCAGCGAGTCAAACCAATGATGTAATATCATTGTATGCTAATGTAGATTACAGTGACAATGAGCGAGTTCAAGCAGCCAGGAGTGACAGTAACAGCTGATGTGATTAGCGGGTACGAGTGGTCACTGCAGCACAATGGTGCTAACATTGCTAACTGGACAAACTTAGAGGTCAATGCGAAAAACCTGGTATGTCCTAATGTCACTCTGTTGACGTAAAAAAATTGTAAGATTGATTAAAAATTCATTACAGACTCACACGATAACTCTACCTTGGCCTCTGAGATCGACAAAATGCATTCGATTTGCGATTCGCTGCTCCAATAAAGCCGGTCTGGCCACTGAAGACAGCAGAGAGCTCAGAGATTGCAACGCATATGACCCAAAGTTGATCAGAAATCCTAACGTCATGGACGCATTCGGGCCTGTGCAGCTCGAAAAGAACGGTTTTTGGACGGTTGAGGACGTGGACTACTCGAACTTGACCGCTCGTCTTGCTGGCGTGTGGCCCCAGCTGAGATACTTGGTAAGAAACATAAATTTAACTGACAATCATCTAATAGTCACTTCAACCAAAATTCGTTCCATTACGACACAGGAATACGAGTGGGCCCTTCTAGCAGTCAGCGGAACAGGAAGCTCTGGCTACTACGATCGCATATTGCTAGAGCCGCCAAAGCGTCCTTCAAGCCATGCAGACGCCGTCGCAGGCGGCTTCACGCGCCAAGAGTTTGTAAACGTGCCCGCTCTCCAGCTTCAGCCAGGAGCCCGCTATCACATTTGCATTCACGCTAACGAAACGCTACTCAAGTTTGAGAAGTTCACCCAGCTGTTACCTGAGCTCACTGAGTGCAGTGACGGTCTAACTGTGCTTGGTGATGTATCTACAGAAGGCAGAGTCGCAGTGAACGGAAAGTTCGAGGACTCCATGTTGGTAGGTTAGAAGAACTTCACCTGTTGTACTGATACTATTTTGCTGGAACAAAAGTAAGCTTTCTAATTCGGCCTCATCTTGTAGACTTCGGTCACAGAAATTCTTCTCGAGTGGTCAGGATTCGAGTCCAAAGCATCGACTGATATGCCTCACGTGACCGACATAAAGTACTATGAGTACTGCATTGGGTCTTTCGCGTCGGGCTGCGATGTTATCGAATGGAAAAATGTTGGTGCGGCTCGTAAACTGATAGTTACTCAACTGAAGGGAGTCCTGCAAGAAGGACACGTATACTTTGTGTCTGTGAGAGGTGCGTGACACAATTAATGATAAAAATTTAGTTGAAATCAAATTAGTGCCTATTCAAAATAGTTGTCTGCTGCTTTCAGCAACCGATTTTATCGGTCGTGTCAGCCATTCGAAACCGAGGTCATTTCGAGTCGTGCTGCACGGTCCCAGAACAGTTCCAGCAGCACCGATCTCTGTGGGAGCACGTAATGTCATATCCAATAGCAACGGTCAGGTTGTATGTTGGCATGGCAGATTCTCTGATCCTATCGCTGGGATTCGTCGATACTGGGTTGGTCTGGGTACGTCGACCGGACGTGCCGACATGATTGCATACACCGAGTGCAGCGGAGAGTGTGTCGTCTGGACATCTGACCAGCTGGCCAACACCAGAGACGGACAGCATTACTGGGTGCTGCTAAGAGCTGAAAACGCTGCCGGACTAACCTCCAGCGATCACTCTAGGCCAGTGCTTGTCGACAGGAGTCCTCCTGTACCTGGCTCAGTGCTCGATATTGATCCGAGTAGATCGAGCAGTGCTGATTGCAACTTTCGTTCCAACATGGACGGGATCGCAGCAGCATGGACTGACTTCCACGATCCTCATAGTCACGTGAGGGACTACCTCGTAGCAGTTGGATCGTGCCGTGGTTGCCAAGATGTGATGCCGTATCTGCATGTGGGAGTTCGGCACAGTAAGCCACGTTGAGGCCTGTTTCTACTTGACGCATCTAAAGTGTCTCAAGATAGCCCTACGCAATAACCCATTTGCAGATATGACGATCGAGCACCTACGCCTACAGCCTGGACGAAGGTGTTTTGTCACTGTAAGAGGCTGCAACGCAGCCGACCTCTGCTCTGAGGCATCGTCGGACGGAGTCATTTTTGATTCCACGCCTCCGTTTAATGGCGTCATCTTGATTGGCTCGATTGACTCTGATAAACGGTATCTGCGCTCTGGGTACGAAATTTACTATTTAATAGTCTATCTAGGGCAGGTGGGCATAAATGATGAATATCCGATTTCATTTGTTAATCCTCGACATGTGGATTGATGGAAACTTGCAGCTCATCGTTAGACTTTGCATTGTACGGGTTCAACGACCCGGAGTCCGACATTGCCTATCATCGCTGGGGAGTCGGTCACGCAAGCTCCGACTCGCCAGATGTTGTTCATTGGCGCCGTACCTTTGAGAGATACTTTGTTCGATATTCCGGAAGCCTGCCAGTGCAAAAAAGACTGAAAGTATTTTTAGAAACTGTCAATAATGCAGGTGAGTACAATCCACATATGTAAATACACTGATTTGGATTGGATTTCATGCAGAAAATCTAAAATTAAACGTTCTCTCAGGCCTTTCAACACTGACGCAGTCAAACTACTTTCTGATTGACGACACGCCTCCCGAGATTGAAATCGCCCTGTCAGTAAGTGAGACGTTTGGCCAGATTGTACCTAACTGGCTGGTCGTCGATGACATCATGGTGGTAGACTGGAGTGTCTTAGATAGGGAAAGCGGTATCAAGGAGCATTGGATCTCTCTGGCTAACCACGACACAGGACGACTGACCTTTGATCCAGTCAAGGTTCGAGATCTGTCCTATAGCTATGCTTACCTAGTTCTTGCCTAGATGCATTCCCAATCCAACTTAATGATAGATTCCAGGTCTGCTCAGTAACTTCACATTCCACAACCTGGATCTGAAGGACGGCGGAAACTACACAGTTCGCCTTGTGTCATGCAACCTCGCAGACGCGTGCACTCGCCAGTCAGCCACAGTCGCTGTGGACACGTCGCCGCCGCTCACGGGTCACGTAGCCGCTGCCACAGAGTCAGCAGTAGAGCTTGGCAGGCACATCGAAGATGGACTGACTTGGGAAGAGAACCAGGTCAATATCAGCTGGGTGGGATTTCAAGATCCCCACTCAGGAATAGATCACTACACAGTACAGATTGGTACTACGTGGTTTGGATCAGAGCTTTTGCCGGTGAGATCTTGTTTTCTGATAAATTGCTTTATTAAATAATTCAGATTTCTAAGACTTTAATTTTGAAATTTAGGTTAGCGATGTTCCACACAATGACGAAGGCGTTGGCTGGCCTCTGAACCCGCATGAAGGACCAATCCAAATGAATAGCTTCGAACTAAAGCGATCCCTAACTGAGGGCATATCGTTCTTCGTGCACATTGTTGCAGTCAATAAGGTATTCGTGGAATTGCTTTAGACATCTTTTAAACCCGCAAAGACGATTTTATGATGACTTTTCAAACGCAGGCTGGTCTTCACAGCCAACCAGTTCACGTGGCCTTGGAAGCCCTCGAAACAGGTCACTTGTGGCTTCTGCGACGGTGCACCGGCGCGGCCACGTGCTACGGGCATTGCTGGTGCGCTCCACAACATCAGATTTGCAGGCAGACCAAGTGTCGAGTCGTTGAAACTGTTGACAACGTTGACAATGAGGTTGAGGTGTTGGACGTGTCTGCATTTGGACCCGCTGGAGAGTCTCGAACGGATGCAAAATCAACTCCCTCGAGGTCGATTTTGGCGGCGTCTTGGCGCATTAGACGAGCAATGGGACGACCACCTGTTCGCTACGAGGTGAGTGCAGGCCTGGCTTCCCAAAAAGAACCGAGCGGCATATTTGATGTTGCGCACGAGCGAGTGTGGTTCGACGTCGGTCTTAGAACTTTTGCTACCCTCAACATCACGGCGGGCCGTCGCCTCAATGTTTTCCAATCGTACAAAGTGTTTGTTCGGGCTTGGTTCGATCAAAGTACCTATGTGGTATTCAGTTCCGATGGTGTTCTGGTTAACCCGATTCTACCACAAGTCCATAGACGCAATGGAGTCGGAGTGAAAGACCTCTTAACGCCAGAGAGTCGACGCGATACTGACTTTATCACGAGCAATAGCAGTCTTACCGTAGGGTGGCGAAACAAGTTCAGCAGCTTAGTTGAAGCACCGCCCTTGTCATTCCGGGTTTCGCTTGGCAGTGAGCAAGGAACAGACGACATCGATAGCGCCTGTCTACCTCCAGGATATGTCACTCATACATTCAATCAACTGCAGCTGCAACCAGGTCACCGTTACTATTCCACAGTAACTGCTCAAGATGAGAATGGACTATCAGTGTCAGTTTCATCAGACGGCTTTGTGCTAGACTTGCAAACTCCGTCGCCAGGATTGGTGTACAATAGAGCCGGTGAGTTCCAAATAATATGATTGCAGCCATTTTGTAAGCATTGAGACACTGATAAAAAACCTCGATTGTTTTGAACTGCTTTAGACCACATCAACACAAAGTACTCAAGTGATCCAACGAGGCTGGAGTGTAGCTGGCACAGTTTCTTTGATCCAGAATCCTACATCAAGTCATACTCGGTGTGCATTGCTTCCAGCAGTGAGGGAAGCAACTGTGATGTTCAAGGATGGAAGAGCGTCAAGTTTGAGCAGAAGGCTACATGGAAAGGACATTGGCAGCACGGCCAGACTTACTTCTGTCGAGTAAAAGCGATAGACGCCGCTAATCGCTCGTCAGAGTCTGTCAGTGCTCCAGGAGTCACAATCGACACAACGCCTGCTGTCGCAGCGAACCGCTTAGGACACCTACCGATTCATGTCCATAATCCGAGCTTCGAAGAGGGAGCCGTCAATCCTCCCAACTCGACACAACTCACACACAAAGACCTCACTGGCATGGAGTCGACGTCGCCGTCGTGGACACTGCAGCATGGTCGAGCAACTGCAGTCCGCATTGGACACTCCATGGCTTTTGATGGTGAATCGGCCCTCCTGCTGTTCGGCAAGGTGTCACAGACACTAGTGACGGAAGCTGGACGCAGATATCGCCTACAGATGTTCGCGTCACATCTTCCTGTCCACGACCCTCTCTCAGTCACGGTTGGTGGTCTCGTCACGGGTCCAGGAATGCTGCAAACTTTCCGACTCTTCACCGATCTAGGCGGTGTCAGGTCCGGTGTCGAGTGGCACAAGCAGGTGTTTTACTTTACGGCTCGATCGAATCAATCAACCATCGCTATTGAATCTTTGTCACGTCACACAGGTCTAGGTAAGTAAATTGCTCTCAGTGGTTTGATACTTAAGACACTGTAATAGAGCCCCTTTGCATAACCCTGAAACCGCAGCCATCGACATGGTCTCCGTATCCTTGGTCAATGTGGGTCCGGCAGAGCCCAACAATACTGTGACACCCATTCACGTGGACACATTGAGCGTCAGAGACAGCGGCACAGTGCATGCAAGCTGGGACATCACTGATCCGGAGAGTGGCATAAGTGAAGTGCACTGGGCCATCGGCACAGTCCGAGGCGGAACGCAACTGCTGCCGTTTACTCAACTCGGACCGGCCGATGAGGCGAAGGCGGAAGTCAGGCTCACTCACGGAAGTACCGTCTACGTATCAGTGCTGGCCATCAATGGCGCTGGAACTCCTAGACTCTTCCACTCTCAACCGAGTCTCATCGACCTGACGCCTCCGATAGTTCACTACGTGCATGATGGAAGCTCGAGCAGCGGTCACACAGACATGCAGGAGAGTGCAAGCCTGCTTTCAGTCCGATTTCAAGCTGAGGATCCCGAATCTGGCTTGACCGAGTGCTCGTGGTGTTCGGGAACTTCTCAAGCTACTTGTGACGTGGCTGAATATGAGAAAATCCCAGCGGGTCAGTTCTCAGCAACTCGGCTCATCGATCAGCCCGAGAAGCTTCTTGGTCAGCGTGTGTTCAGCTCAGTAAAGTGCACAAACGGCGTTGGACTCACTTCTGCCAGGTAAGTCAAGGGACACACCTTAACTTAAATTGTAGAGCATCAAAAGACTCCACAGCATGCTACCTAACAGTCACAATAATAATTTTGTAGTGCATCGAAGGGCGTCCTCATCTACAACGGCATGCCAGACGCTTCTCATGCAATGCTCCGACTGCAAGGTAGCTGGGTGTCTCCCTACCAGCAGCAGAAGCCTGTGCTCGGAAACGCGACCGACCTGCAGTTGAGCTGGAGCGGCTTCGCCGATCAAGTTCCGATTCGGGAATACGACATTCGGCTGACGGAGACTTCGCAAAACAAACTGGTGCACGACTGGACAAGGTTGAAGGCTTCCTTCGTTCAGGCGGCAGACTTGCACGGCCTGTCACTAGCGAACGGGCAGCGCTATCGAGCTGAGGTGCGAGCTGTGAATGCTCTGGGCAAGCTTAGCAGTTCTGTTGCGCGAGAGTTTTCGGTTGACTCGGAGTTTCCAGCCTTGACAGGTAGGTCTCATATCAGAATCTTTTTATCGTGAACTCAGGAAATCGATTAGCTCATATTAGATGTTGTGAGAAATTCTAAAAGTACCAAAGGTATCTTCATACGACTTACCGTGCTTTGTTGTTTTAATCAGCCTTGGGTGAATTGACTGGTACCCAGCGGGTAGGCGAATCAGTGCGTGACTCAAAGATCAAAGCGATATGCCGCAACCGAACTCAGGCAGACAATGGCGCGTCAGCTACGATCCGGCAAAGCGCCGGCTGCTGGTGGATTGGTCCGGGATGTTCCAGTCCGTGAGCTCGCTGGTGTACGAGGTGACGGTCGAGACCAAACCGGCTGCCGGCGACATTCAGCGCTGGCTTGAGACGCGCGAGCCGACCCTGCTGCTGAAGGCGATCGACCCGAGCCAGCAGAGGCTGTTCGTCAGGGTGACGGCGGTCAACGAGGCTGGGCTGGCTGCGTCGGTGTACAGGGAGGTCGTCGTCTGATTATAACAGATTTTTTAAACAATTTAATTCTGAGTAACGGTGCAAAGTTCTAAATTTATTTCGGCAGTGCAGGCGTATAATTAAGTGTTTTTATTGAGTCTAATAATCCTTTTTTAACCTGGACTTTGAAACGTTTTTTAATTACGCCATAATATGCGGCTGTGAAACTGTTGAAGATTAATCAAGTGAAAATTAATACTCTTTGAAATTTTTATTAAATCATGTTCCTATTTTCATAACTAGATTTGATTCTTTTAATGAAGTGGTGAACTTTGGCTTCGAAAAACAATTTAAAACTTGATTAAGATCTGTGATAGTGCATCGGAACGAACATATTACTCTGTTGGGCTGGGAGCTTCAAGAGCCCATCGAGTCAATACCTAGCGCGAAGTAGTTCTTTGCTCCGGATCTGTGATTTTCGATTATTTAATAACTATTTGATTTAATTTTTTAAGAATTTTAGCTAGTCTAGAAAGTAGAAGATAATGCAAGGTTTTTACGTCCTTCGGCTCTCGGGATTTCCACATGTAACTTAAATTACTTATTTTCTGATATTTAATTGGTAATATTCAATCCAAATAATTTTCAGGGACAATTTCATGATAAATTTACGCTCTTAAAAAATACAGATTGACAGTTTCAGGAGGATTGGGAGACAATGCTATGGCAAGGCTAGAAGAAGCAATAGAAGTACCAATTTATGGGTATGGTGGACTTTAGTTACCTTCCAGATGCAGCGACTAATTGATAAACTTAGACTATTATGGGACTTTCGACCAAAAGATCATGGGTCCCAGCAAATATAGCAACGTTTGCAGACTTCGAGCAATCACAAAATTTCTCGGTCTTTCCGAATGTAAACTACAAAAAATTGAAACTCATAAGCTTTTTGCATCTCTTTAATGCGCCTCAATACTAGCCTGTGTGCAGCGCGAGTAATTTAAAGGTTTTTTGCCTAAAAAATGATGGGTGACGTACGCTCGAGGTGGCATGCATGGAGTACAAAGTGGCACCAAATTATGAAGTGACAGGAGCGAGTACACTGAAAAATGATTTTTTTAGGCAAAAATATGAATTTTCTATTGAATAAGTGGTGCACACGGCCTCTATTTACTGTTGGCCCTTACGCAATCAACATGCGTGGTAATCGCTAAGCTAATGTAATGCTTAGTATAATTCGTAGGCCTAGTGGCGAGCATAATTTTGGGCTTGAGGAATAATGGTAGTCTTATTGATAAGAAATATTTTTCTATCTAATCGTAATGCAAATTATAATTTAAATGATAAGAAGTCCTAATGTATGAGTGGTAAGGACTTACATTTTCATTCTCTGGCCCTGGAGGGGCTTTGTAGTGCATCATTGTGATGGGCGCTTTGAGTAGTCAGTTCACATTTTTTCGAGATATCTTTTTAGAATCATTTATGTCTGACATTGCTTGATTTATTAGAAGCGTGATCTGTTTTTTGGTCTCCAGGTGATGTGATAATGGTTACGTGCTGGGCATTTTATGTCGATAAATTTGAAATTTGTGATTTATTTCTCCCTAAATACCTTCCTTTGCACCATCTTCTTTTCATTTCATGTCACACAATTTCGGCAGCATCATCAGTGACAGCGACTGCAGCCACACCGACTGTTGACAGCCCAGTAGTTCAACAAGCTTAATAATACGCATTCAGTATTCTAATAGTACATGATCTGACCCTATGACGTACCTAACAAGAACCTCCTGCACAAGTCATCTTTGTACCTGCCTATACAGACATGCGATCTTGTCCTTGCGGAGTCACTTTTAGATGGCTATGACTTAAGTAGGCAGCTAAACGACACTAATTGTAGGCGGAAATAATCCCTAGATTAGTCGGCAGCTTGATCTCGACTGAGGCCGTCTGGTGATGGGTTGTCAGTCTCATCTCTGAGCTTTCAATTCTCCATCTTTCTCAGATCTCTGTCTCAGTTTCTGTCTCTCGCTGTCTTCTTCTGATGACATCAGCAACCTGTGGCCGGCTTCGAGTCAGGACTGGGAGGCCAGTGTACTTTTAGATAGATTTTAGGTTTTCTAGGCTCGTCAATTGTCCATTGATCGAAGAATTTTTTATTATGCTTCGATAAGTATCTGCAAGTCCTTGCTCCGAACCATCTGACATGCTCCATCCAATCAGCTTTTAGGCGGACAGAAGAGCGACGCAATAAATTAGAGTGGCAGGCATTCACTTTATTTTGCCACCAACCCTTTGTAGTTGCAGAACAGTCTACTCGGGACTGCTCAAGCAAGTTAATTTGTCTGTCCGATTCGATTGCAAAAATGTTGCGCCTTGCTGGAATTTTCATCGCGATCGTGTTAGCAGCCTGGTCGGACTGCGATCAGCTCGGTGTCGGGGCTGCGACCCCAGTGTCTGGTAGCTCAACTGAGACCAAACGAATTTTTAGTCGAGAAGCAGGTAGGGAACTGACTTTAGGAGTGAAAGCGAATCTTGAACTGGAGGAGATATCTCGCTCAAAACCCAACTTACCCAACAGAGCTCCACGCAGCCAAATTGAACTCCTTCTGCTCGCGCCTGTGTCGCAGCGTCTTCAAAGTCAACGACTTCTTCTGCACCGGCCGATTCATCGTTCACAACGGGCATCCGGACTGCGTCTGCTCGCGCCACTGTCGGCACTCGGTGCTGCACTGGCTGAACTTCGGCGGCGCTGTCGAGCACGACTGACAGGCTTCATGATGCTTGGCTGTGTAGCGAATAAACTAATAAAAATCCTTAAATAAAACAGCCACTTTGGTTGCTGTTTTATACCACCTAAAGAACTGTTGCAGCTTTTAAACTTAGTAGAGAATTGAGTTAATAATTTTAACTTGACTTGCTTTTAGCATGCTTGCTTGACTGAATTAAAATTTACAGGAATGATAAAGAGTTACATAATAAGACATCCATGTACTAAGGGATACGCTCGTGAGTGCTGTAAGACAAGTCACAGGAATGGGTATATTACAGCCAAGTCACTGCTCTTTTGATTGAGAGCATCAGATTCAGATTCAGAGCATCAAAATTTTCAAACGGAAGAAAGGGATAAAAAAATATTATCTTCGACAGATATACCAATATCCTACATAGATAGATAAATAGATAGATAAATAGATAGATAGATAGATAGATAGATAGATAGATAGATAGATAGATAGATAGATAGATAGATAGATAGATAGATAGATAGATAGATAGATAGATAGATAGATAGATAGATAGATAGATAGATAGATAGATAGATAGATAGATAGATAGATAGATAGATAGATAGATAGATAGATAGATAGATAAATAGATAGATAGATAGATAGATAGATAGATAGATAGATAGATAGATAGATAGATAGATAGATAGATAGATAGATAGATAGATAGATAGATAGATAGATAGATAGATAGATAGATAGATAGATAGATAGATAGATAGATAGATAGATAGATAGATAGATAGATAGATAGATAGATAGATAGATAGATAGATAGATAGATAGATAGATAGATAGATAGATAGATAGATAGATAGATAGATAGATAGATAGATAGATAGATAGATAGATAGATAGATAGATAGATAGATAAATAGATAGATAAATAGATAGATAGATAGATAGATAGATAGATAGATAGATAGATAGATAGATAGATAGATAGATAGATAGATAGATAGATAGATAGATAGATAGATAGATAGATAGATAGATAGATAGATAGATAGATAGATAGATAGATAGATAGATAGATAGATAGATAGATAGATAGATAGATAGATAGATAGATAGATAGATAGATAGATAAATAGATAGATAGATAGATAGATAGATAGATAGATAGATAGATAGATAGATAGATAGATAGATAGATAGATAGATAGATAGATAGATAGATAGATAGATAGATAGATAGATAGATAGATAGATAGATAGATAGATAGATAGATAGATAGATAGATAGATAGATAGATAGATAGATAGATAGATAGATAGATAGATAGATAGATAGATAGATAGATAGATAGATAGATAGATAGATAGATAGATAGATAGATAGATAGATAGATAGATAGATAGATAGATAGATAGATAGATAGATAGATAGATAGATAGATAGATAGATAGATAGATAGATAGATAGATAGATAGATAGATAGATAGATAGATAGATAGATAGATAGATAGATAGATAGATAGATAGATAGATAGATAGATAGATAGATAGATAGATAGATAGATAGATAGATAGATAGATAGATAGATAGATAGATAGATAGATAGATAGATAGATAGATAGATAGATAGATAGATAGATAGATAGATAGATAGATAGATAGATAGATAGATAGATAGATAGATAGATAGATAGATAGATAGATAGATAGATAGATAGATAGATAGATAGATAGATAGATAGATAGATAGATAGATAGATAGATAGATAGATAGATAGATAGATAGATAGATAGATAGATAGATAGATAGATAGATAGATAGATAGATAGATAGATAGATAGATAGATAGATAGATAGATAGATAGATAGATAGATAGATAGATAGATAGATAGATAGATAGATAGATAGATAGATAGATAGATAGATAGATAGATAGATAGATAGATAGATAGATAGATAGATAGATAGATAGATAGATAGATAGATAGATAGATAGATAGATAGATAGATAGATAGATAGATAGATAGATAGATAGATAGATAGATAGATAGATAGATAGATAGATAGATAGATAGATAGATAGATAGATAGATAGATAGATAGATAGATAGATAGATAGATAGATAGATAGATAGATAGATAGATAGATAGATAGATAGATAGATAGATAGATAGATAGATAGATAGATAGATAGATAGATAGATAGATAGATAGATAGATAGATAGATAGATAGATAGATAGATAGATAGATAGATAGATAGATAGATAGATAGATAGATAGATAGATAGATAGATAGATAGATAGATAGATAGATAGATAGATAGATAGATAGATAGATAGATAGATAGATAGATAGATAGATAGATAGATAGATAGATAGATAGATAGATAGATAGATAGATAGATAGATAGATAGATAGATAGATAGATAGATAGATAGATAGATAGATAGATAGATAGATAGATAGATAGATAGATAGATAGATAGATAGATAGATAGATAGATAGATAGATAGATAGATAGATAGATAGATAGATAGATAGATAGATAGATAGATAGATAGATAGATAGATAGATAGATAGATAGATAGATAGATAGATAGATAGATAGATAGATAGATAGATAGATAGATAGATAGATAGATAGATAGATAGATAGATAGATAGATAGATAGATAGATAGATAGATAGATAGATAGATAGATAGATAGATAGATAGATAGATAGATAGATAGATAGATAGATAGATAGATAGATAGATAGATAGATAGATAGATAGATAGATAGATAGATAGATAGATAGATAGATAGATAGATAGATAGATAGATAGATAGATAGATAGATAGATAGATAGATAGATAGATAGATAGATAGATAGATAGATAGATAGATAGATAGATAGATAGATAGATAGATAGATAGATAGATAGATAGATAGATAGATAGATAGATAGATAGATAGATAGATAGATAGATAGATAGATAGATAGATAGATAGATAGATAGATAGATAGATAGATAGATAGATAGATAGATAGATAGATAGATAGATAGATAGATAGATAGATAGATAGATAGATAGATAGATAGATAGATAGATAGATAGATAGATAGATAGATAGATAGATAGATAGATAGATAGATAGATAGATAGATAGATAGATAGATAGATAGATAGATAGATAGATAGATAGATAGATAGATAGATAGATAGATAGATAGATAGATAGATAGATAGATAGATAGATAGATAGATAGATAGATAGATAGATAGATAGATAGATAGATAGATAGATAGATAGATAGATAGATAGATAGATAGATAGATAGATAGATAGATAGATAGATAGATAGATAGATAGATAGATAGATAGATAGATAGATAGATAGATAGATAGATAGATAGATAGATAGATAGATAGATAGATAGATACGATACGATACGATACGATACGATACGATACGATACTATACGATACGATACGATACGATACGATACGAGCTAGATAGATAGATAGATAAATTGATTTGATCAACCAGCTTAGCAATAGAAATTAGGATTATAAAATTGGCATAAAAATTTGCAGCTTTTTAACTTCGATATAAAAGGTGCATTTTTTCATGCTTACCTGCCTTGAAATGAAGATAGAGGATTAGGAGCAAGAGGAAGCGAATCAATCTCATTTCGTGCTAGTACCGATTAGTTGCTCAAATGCTCTATCCTTCATCGGTATTGCTTTTTGTTAAAAAGATTTTGCTGCAGGCAATTCTAAAGATCTGAGTGGAATTATTTTTTTCACCACTTTTCATAAAAAATGATTGCAGGCATAGCATTCTTCTTGACTATGAAGGCAAACGCTGCTAAGGCAATTTAGGAAGTTTCATTCGAGCAGATAAATACAATATGTCATCGAATAGTTATGATGTGATCATATCAATCATTTTAGTGCAGACATTGCAGTACTTTGTGATTGAATTGCTGTCGAGTGATTCGAGAGTTACTTACGCGTAGAACCTCTACAATTTCATTGTTATTTTTAAATAAATCTTAGAAATGACAAAATAATTGAAAAAAATTTAGATTACGAGCCATGTGCATACTTTAGTGTATGTAACGAAACATCAGTACACCGATTTCTGAGGGCAGAAAGAGGGAGAATCTGGGGAACGTGAGGCTTTGCCTCGGTCAATGAACAAGTCACCAGCATTTATTACCCAAGTACCGATGTAAACGGGGAATACATACATACCATATATTTTTACTTTGATTAACGAAACATTTCTGTTACGAGCGTATTGAAACAAAGCAGTCAAATTTTTCTTTGAAAACTAAGCGAGGTGTCACACCCAAATTTGAGCAAAGCGACTTCATATTCTCGCAAAAATCCTCAGCAAATTCTTTGTAAATATTTGCGGCTAACACAAACTTCTGCAGAAACGGATTTCATATATAAGTTCCAGGCAGTTTGAATGTATAGAGTGTGAGCGAACTTGTCTGCCCGAGAAAGTCCTTGACACACCGTTCTCTACCATTTGCGCATTGTCAAATACATCAGCTCTGGTTAGCTGGATGCGAACCTTTGGGTTGGGCAGCTGGAACTCAATCTCCAACGAGGATGGATGCCTTCCATCGTTGCTCAATCCTAAAATTTTCGTTAATTTTGCATCGATGAGCGGATAGGTGAAAATGAGCATCAAAAATAAGAAAATACTTTCTTCGATTTGCTAATGTTGTCGAACGTTCTCAGTTACTTTAGACAAAGATAAATGACAATAGCTACTATTAGTAGCTGACTTGTAAGTTGTAGGTCCCAGTTAGTTATAAAGTGGAACCACAGTGGGCAGGATTAAGATATCGAAGGATGAACGATGAAACGTAGATTTTACGAATCACAGTGGGCAGGATTAAGATATCGAAGGATGAACGATGAAACGTAGATTTTACAAGGCTGGTACCTGCCTGCCTGCCTGCCTGCCTGCCTGCCTGCCTGCCTGCCTGCCTGCCTGCCTGCCTGCCTGCCTGCCTGCCTGCCTGCCTGCCTGCCTGCCTGCCTGCCTGCCTGCCTGCCTGCCTGCCTGCCTGCCTGCCTGCCTGCCTGCCTGCCTGCCTGCCTGCCTGCCTGCCTGCCTGCCTGCCTGCCTGCCTGCCTGCCTGCCTGCCTGCCTGCCTGCCTGCCTGCCTGCCTGCCTGCCTGCCTGCCTGCCTGCCTGCCTGCCTGCCTGCCTGCCTGCCTGCCTGCCTGCCTGCCTGCCTGCCTGCCTGCCTGGAGGGTGTTGCATAGATTTGACAAGTTCGCTTTTACAAGCTACAAGTTTGACAAGCCACAAGTGATTAGTGATTTTTGTTGCATAAAGTTTTGACAAGCGACAATTGTAACTTGTCAATTAAATCTACAAGTGTGCGTCAGCAAGAAAAATCAGGCGCACTTGTAGCTTGTCACAAATCATCTTGTAACTTGTCGCGCCACTCTTGTCAAATCTTATTAATGTCGTTGTCTATGGCCAACGGCTGCAAGCTGAATTTAGACAGGTTGACCGAACTAAGGTGGCTTAAAGCTTTGGCCATAGACTATTTAATTAGATGCATCGTATTTAAACCTAAATTTTCTATTTGAATTAGCGAATAGGTAAATCTATCTAGCCAGGCTTAACTTCACAAAAATTGGAAATACACTTTCACTGAGAGCAGTTTTGAATGCTAAAGAAAAAATGGCTGTTTAATTTACCCTCTAGCCTAGGCCTTCTCTTCTTCTCCTCATGCAATATCCAGCCTCAACGAAATTCTTCATGACTGCATGTGTGTCCTAGCATGGCCGCCAGGCAATCTGAGCGACATGGGAAGAGAAAGAAATAGAACGATGGGGAGGGAAACGAGGCGTGGGAACTTGGACACGTGCCGGCAGTCTTAGGGATTTTGTTGATTCTTTCTCCAGCTCCCATCTATAGACCCCACCCACCCTTGTCCTCACTGCATAGACTGACGCCGAAAAAGGGGTGGAGAAATTGGCAAGGACTTCTGTGCCATGGGTTAACATCTGGACTAGTTTTTGGTTCAGTCGAAATTTTCATTTCAATTTCAGACAGAGACCGTTGAAATACAAAGAGTATTTTCTATTGTTTTACTGATTTGCTCGATTTCTAGGAAAAATATCAAACGCTTATTAATTCGATTCTGCCCTTTATTAACGTAGGCCTAGCTAATCTTCTTAGATTCAGTTCGGGTGTCTCTTCGGCCTGCCTCTCTGCCTCTGCCTCGTCTTAGCTAAGCATTTTTGTTCGTTCACTCCCGCATGCAAAATAACGGGCCCCCTTTCCTTTCTGTATTCTCCCGGCCCGCTTGGAAGCAGCAGCTGGTAGTGTTCCCACGGGTGGTGGCGCGCGCTTTGGCGAGCTGCATTGCAAGCAGCCTCAGTTGTAATCAGCTAGGCTTCATTTGCTAACCAAACCGTGGAGTGCTAAATGAGAATTGACATCTGGAGTGTGACATTTTTATTTCATACGAACACTATTCGTCATGTTTGGCTCTTACTTACGCTAGCTAATTCAGTTCATCCAGTTAAAATAGGGTATCAGGCTTGGTTTTTTTTAATCTTAGACTTAATTTTGATCCGTTATTTTATCCGGATTTTTTATCTTAAAAATTGCCGATAGTGAATCTCAAGCTTTTAGTCCAAGAAACTTATCAGAAATACATAAAAGTTAGTAACTTAAACGATGCTCAATTTCTTAAATTTAGCACTTTCCATTCCAGATAGCATAGGGAGATTTAGAAATCCCTGACCGGGCCTACACTACTGCATGTTTGGCGCCGCCCCTCATTCTACCCCGAACCCCCCGCCCCCAGTCCCCCGTATCCAACCCGGAGTCTCCAATCCCGCACAGAAACAAAACCTGATAGGGCCCGGCCTCTCCTGATTGACCTGGCCCGGGAGCTTCAAATCTTTCTAAATTAAAAGCTCCATTTATCCCAAATTTCTTTCGGTTTCCACAAGAGTGACAAGAAGGCATCCGTGAGACAACGAACACCTGTGACGCTCAGTATTCTCTCTGATGCCTAGAATCTTGTCAAGGCAGGATAAGTTCCTAGTTGGACGGCAATAGCACTTACTGGATCCTGGGAATTAGCTGCAATCGAGGTCAATGGAATCCTCCAGACAGTTTCAGCCAGGTACCAACGGAGTGTTTCCTCCGTTCTACGAATCTTCGCCAATGTACCACGGGCAACAATTTTTTCAGCAAAATTTGAATCAACATCTCCTGCTTCAAGGATCTGCTGATCGATACGCGCTAACTAATTCTCCGTTTCCACCTTCGCCGGTTGCCATGGAGAACGAGGCTGAGAGAAACCGGACACACGGACATAAAGCATCTGAATCGGCCGATGACGCAACTATTCGGCCTAGAAAACAACAACAACAGCAACAACAGCAGCAGCAGCAGCAACAGTCGCACGAGCCTGCGTTGACTCAAAGCGACCAAATTCCAATGTCAATAAGTCCATTTCAAAACCAGGGCAGCGGCCAGGGCGGCGGTCTCAGCCGGGCCGCTATGCGACAATTTCTATTGCAGAAGCGCAGCATGGAGCGTTGCCTGCTAATTCTGCACGCCAAAGTTGCTCAGAAATCCTACGGCAACGAGAAGCGTTTCTTCTGTCCGCCGCCCTGCGTCTATCTATTCGGCGCCGCTTGGCGATTTGGCGACGAGCCAACTAGTTCGGCTGGCGGTTTAAAACATTCGCGACGAGGCGTTGACGATACAGGCAAGCCAATAAGAGCGGCGAGCCTTCCACAGCAGCAGCAGCAGCAGCAGCAGGTCTGCGCCTTCATGGGCATCGGATCAGCTGAGCAGGAGATGTCCCAGTTAAGCTTCGACACTGGGGCCCAGGACTACAGCGCCGCGAAGACTCTGTTCATTTCCGACACCGACAAGCGCAAGCACTTCTGCCTGGCAGTGAAAGTGTTTTATCCCGGTGGCCGAGACCTGGGCACCTTTCAGTCCCGCCGAATCAAAGTGATTTCAAAGCCGTCTAAGAAGAAACAGTCGTTAAAAAATACGGATCTATGCGTGCCTAGCGGCTCTCGCGTGGCCTTGTTCAATCGACTGCGCTCCCAGACCGTCAGCACCCGCTACCTGCACGTTGAAGACTCCAACTTCCACGCGTCGAGCACCCGGTGGGGCTCCTTCACCATCCATTTGTTGCAGGAGGACCAGGTTGAAGCTGAGGAGTTTCACGTCCGCGATGGCTACATTCACTACGGGGCCACCGTGAAGCTTGTGTGCACAGCCTCCCGACTGGCACTACCGCGTTTGGTGGTGCGCAAAATTGACAAGCAGTTGGTTCTGCTTGACGCCGACGATCCGATTTCTCAGCTGCACAAGTGCGCCTTTCATCTGAAGGGCAGCGACAGAATGTATCTGTGCCTGTCGCAGGATAAGATTATTCAATTTCAAGTAAGATTATTTAGGTTTTAGTTACGTCTTTGTCAAGCTTCGTTTTCGTGAGTTTCGGTTGAAGGTTTCTCGGGACGAGTGGTTGCAAGGGTTTCTATACTACTTTTAGTAGCTAGATACTTTCAAGTTTGCTGTTGGATATCAGATATAGTTTCTTAGGTTTTGTTTTGTAATTTTTACTCGAAATCGTTGTACAAAACCCAAAACAAGGCCACTCCGGACGCAAAGGTGTGCAGGGTCACATTATTTTGGGGCCTTGTGCGCGAATTGGTTGGGCTGTGGGCAGTTTACGCCCACGAAGGCAACCCTCCAAGGCATAGAGTGTACATGCCTGGAATTACCAGTTTGTGCACCCCATGTGAGTGCGTGTCTAGGTGCTATGCTGGAATCCCATAGAGACACAAACCGTCTGTGTCTATGCCTGCATAGGATTTAGTGGGACTTGACGCGCTCCAGGAGTCAGCATAGTATAATAATGCATAGTAATACCCGCTGCTGTTTGTGGTACAATGTCGCTTCAAGCGTCAAGGTGCCTGCAGCCCGTCGTTAACTTTTTAGCTTTTTTTAGCCCCGCTAAAGTAAAGATTTTTAACTTTAACACTAAAGTACAAAACCCAAACCAAGGCCACACCGGACGCAAAGGATCCGCACCGTCGGGAGTTGATCAACGACGGCGCCGCCTGGACAATCATCAGCACGGACGCTGCCGAGTACCGCTGGGCTGAAGCCGCCGGCCCGGCACGCGTCCCCATAGCGCCGGCGCCATTCGTGCTCAACCTGACGCTCAACGGCGGCGGCGATTGCGCCATACTCGAACTCATCGGCGAGAATTTTCAGCCTAGCATGCGCGTCTGGTTTGGCGAGGTCGAGGCTGAGACGGCCTACCGCGCCGAGGATCAGCTGGTCTGCGTGGTGCCTCACGTCAGCGCCTTCAGCTCCAGCTGGGCGTTCGATCGGAACACGCTGCAGACACCGCTGAGCCTGGTCCGCTGGGACGGGGTGGTCTATTCCACGGGGCTGACCTTCACCTACACGCCGGAGAAGGGACCACCGGGTCATCATCAATCAGTGGAAGCTGGAGGCGGACCCAACGGTCAGGCCTTCGATGAGCAGCATCAGCAGCAGCAGCGGCTGGCCTATCAGAGCTGCTTTGACCAGGAAGCTGGCATAATTTAGCGGGACAATCTTACCGACACACTTTGTGGGGCCAATATTTTTCACCTCCCTTCTATTTGCAAACTTGCCTGCCTGAGAATAACTAATGGCTTAACTAAAATACTATTTAAGTAGACGATTTTAAATAGATTATGATTGTACTATCTACATTATCTTAGTTTATTTGGTGGATAAAGCTTTGTACATACTCGTTTCTCTGAAATTTGAATGCCAAAATTATTAAAATAACACTTTTGCCATTATTTCTTAATGGTTTTCTTATCATGCTACTCTTTCTTGTATTAAGTAGGCATTAGCAAAACTTCTTGAATAATAATAAAGAGCAAAAAAATTGTAATTAGATAATAAAATTATGATCACTCAAAACGTTCCATTACGTTATTTTATAAAAAATACAATTTTTACGGTAATGTATCCGAAAAGGGTTGATAATAAGGAAGCATGGTTAAATTAAAATTTAACTTACTTCAGTAACTTTTATGGCACTTCTCAACTGGGCAATGGGGGGTTAACTGGAATAGAGAACTCCAGGCAACGGCCAAAGCCACGAGCGGCGCTAGCCGCGAGTGGATATCTGGCCGTTGCCTGGAGTTCTCTATTCCAGTTAACTTCATTGCATGAAATATCTATGGCACGAATCGAAGTGGTCCAGAAGGAGGAGGCACAAACGTCTATGGCACGAAAGCCAAAAGGCGTGGAGAGTTCATGGCAATGACAATCCTATTGATTGAATGGAGGGTTTAAATGTCTATGGCAAAACTCTCAGTGGGGGTGAAGGGGTTTGTGTGTGGGATTCCCAGGCAGTAAGTAGTCATTCCAAACCTGCTGATTCAAGAGTATTCTGTCCATCATGAGCGACCCGATAATACATTATATTAATTGGGGTAACCTCCCGTGTGAGGACCTCGGCAACATCACGCAGGATGAACTGAACTTCATCTCGGAATCCTCTGCCGTTGATCGGCACGACGAAGATTTCGATGCGTTCCTGAAGTATATCCAAAATGGTCCAGCTGATACTGGGCTGCCAATGATCGATGGAGATGAAAAGATAGACGTTTCCGAGATGGACAGAATCGAGATCGAGAGTCTGCCTGAGGACACTCGGAAGCAGATGTACCAGCATGGCCAACGTTTTCGAGAGTTCCTGGAAAGGGAGAATCTGCGCAACATTCCGGATGTCAACAATCCTACATTGAACCAATATCTTCGGTACTTCTACTACAAGCTGAAGAAACAGGATGGCTCGTTCTACTCGCCGGCCTCTCTCATCTGTATCCGGGCTGGAATTCAGCGTTTCCTACGCATGGTTCTGAAGCTGCCTGTTGATATAATCGGTGGTGAGGAATTCAAGTCCTGCAACGAGATGCTGCGTGTCAAGGTTCGTGATTTCCATCGAGATGGTGGCTGCACCAGGCAGTATGAACCAATTGAAGAAGGCGACATGCAGAAATTGCGGTGCTACTTTGAAGGGACTACGGCTGAAATCGAGCAGGCTAAATTTCTGTTCTATGTTCTTTACTCCTTTGGAGAGCGTGGCCAGGAGCATCTGAAGTTCCTGAGACGGAGGGACTCGCTTGAATTGCACACGGATTCTGACGGCAAGGAGTACTACTGTCTTCCTGCTCTGCCAACGAAGAACAAGTCAGCCGATCCTGTGAAGGCGAAGGCTAGACCGGACAACAAACAAGCTCGGATCTACGACACGGCCAAAGTGAGGAGATATCTACAACTGCTACCTCCAACAACCAAGGACAACCATCTGTTCCCGCGTCCACTATCCAACACGGATTCCAATGGACAGCCTATGTTCTCAACAAAGCAGAATCGCGGGGAGAACTACTTTCTGCGTTTCATGCGAAACCTGAGCGAGAAGGCCGGTTTGTCCAAGATGTACACGAATCATTGCATCCGGTAAGCCTTTTTCTTCATATTGCTTTAAACCAGTTGCATATTTTCTATGCAATACTTTACTTCTGTTGTAGAGTGAGCAGGATTGCCGATCTAGAGGCCGCTGGGTACAACCTGGCTGACATCATGTCGATAACCGGTCAGGTTTCTGAGAGGACAACTCGCCGTTACCTGTCCAAGCGTCGTGATCGCTCGCTGCAGTCTACGAGTGAGGCTGTTTCTATGGCACTTGATTTGAATGGTTCTTCACAAGCTGTTGCGACTCCATTGCGTGAGAGTTCACCGGTGCCAGTACCTGTGTCGTCTTCCGTGCAGATCAACGGCATCAGTCTTGACAATCCGTCGGTCAGGTACAGTTTCCACAACTGTTCATTCAATGGTTGCAAATTTGAGTAATGGACTCAACCGTCGTATTTTCTGAACTTTCTCCTGCTGTCGTGATGAGAACATGACCATAGGTTAGACTTGCACTCAATTGACTAAGCAGTGTTATTGTTGTAACATTTTTGTTGGATTTCAATAAATATAAGAATTTCATGCTTCGTGTTACTTGTTTGACAACTTGTCCAGTCTTGTTATTTTACCTCCAGAAAATGGCCGGTCATTGTCCGGAGGTCATTGCCATGAACAAATATTTCGGGCAATGTTAAGCCTTTTGAATTATAGCGATATTGAGCCACAAACAGCTCCTGACAAAGATTTATCAAAGTAAGGATCTTTCGTCCATTTTTGTCTATTGCAACTTAACTAAACTCATCTAATTACTAGCTCGCACTACAAGCATATGTATTTTTTTCTTCAAAAAACAACATAATAATAAACACACTAAAAACGTCAAAATTTAACAAAATAAATAGCCAGCATATCTACAGTTAAACGAACAAAATTCTCTTTTGATTCTACTATCAGTAGTAAAATAAAGCTAATTTACACGCGGTGATTTAAAATTTATGATTGAAAATACAGTTCACAGCATCTAATAACACTAAAAATGCCTACCGAAGTTAAACCGACGAAAATAATCAACTAAAAAATTAGACAGTACGTTATAAAGTACATTTAAGATAACTTCTCAACACGACAATAATGCGATTAAAATAGAGTCCAGTTTTTAAAGCAAAAAGTTTCTGAAACGGTTAATGTTTATTTGATAGCTAATACATTTAAAGCAACTCGTCAAACAGTTAAATTAAGAGTCAGACAATTCAGTGATACTCAGTGATTTCCGCGAGCTGTAACTGTGTTGGTGCGCAGCTTCATCACCAGATTGACAGGCTGCTGTCTGTAACCGGTGACGCCTCCAATCCCAGCTCCCAAGTCGCCAAGCTCATCTTCGCCGGGCTGGAAGCAGCAGCGGCTTTGATAAGCTCCGTAGATGATCGGGTTGATGGCGCTTGTTGACATGCCGAAGAAGAACACACCGTGCGACACGAGCTCCAGGGTGTCGCTGAGCCGTTCGCCGCTGAGTTTGTTGACGCAGGCGAAGATGTACAAGGCCCAGTAGGGCAGCCAGACCAGCACGAAGGTCAGCATGATGACGGAGAACATTCGAAAGCTGCGCAGTTTAGCGCGCAGCAGAAACCCTTGACGATAGCTAGCGATGAAGTTTCCAGCTTCATGAAGCCGCATCTCGTAGCACTGCGGCGTCTGCGCTGGTTGTTGGGAAGACAAACTGCTCGACTGAGTGGAGCTTGGCTGACCTTGAAGAGGCCGCTGCTGGTCTTCGGTTGGATTTTCCGCACGCTCAGCTGTACGTAAAGAGTTGTTTAGATAATTTAATATTGTTACATTTTATTAGGCTACACGAGGAGTTGTAGCCTACTTAATCGCGCATTTCTATAGGCCACCCAGCTTTGTTACTGGAGTTTGAGTCCCCCCTCCAGCCAGGCTTTTTTAACGAAAAAATGAGGACTACATAAAATTAGTTTCAAAAGATTCAAATATCATAGATGATTATACTCGTATTTTCTAGCGTTAAGACTTGCGAGAATTTTGCATAATCAAACAACCAATAAGACGCATTAAGACGGTAAGGGAATTTAAAATTTATTCATCTATAGATATATTTTTGTTAATTGTAGATTAGGTTTGGTCTGTAAAATATGTTTTCATAATATATAATTATTTTAAGATTAAAAGTACATTTTGTGTTGAATTCCGGGTGCTTAAACTCGAAAATCATCGATTTCTGACAAACATCATAATCTTGATTCTTCAGTCAAAACAAACCATAGCTACATAAATATATTTTGATGCAGCCTTTTCAGAGAGCAAATAAAGTAAATCTGGAATATTTTTGTCTTTTAAGTCTCCGCATTGGGATTTAATTAGAAAAACAGCCCAGGAAGATACTTTTTGACAGAAGATTTTTACAAGACTTTTTCTTCCGGAGGGTTCTTTACTGTCAGATATCCTTACTTGTTTATGTCATGGATTAATTTATCCAGGATGATTGGGCCGCTCTGTTCAGTGACCTAGAATAAGAATTTTGATTATTCTAGGAAACTGTTACATCTACGAGATTGTAAATTAGCTTGTACGACTTTTAAATATTGATGAATTTAGTGATGTAGCGAACTCTCAATTTCATTTAGTCACAGCAATACCTTCTTAATAATGAGTTCATAAATACGAGCATACCTGTTAGACATAATCCCCAACCTGTTAGACACAAATCCCAACCTGTTAGACACAAACCATAAGTTGTTAGACACAAATTCTAACATGTTAGACACAAATCCTAACCTGTTAGACACAAATCCTAACATGTTAGACACAAACCCTAACCTGTTAGACACAAACCCTAACCTGTTAGACACAAACAATAACCTGCTAGACACAAACCCTAACCTGTTAGACACAAACAATAACCTGCTAGACACAAACCCGAACCTGTTAGACACAAACCCTAATCTGTTAGACACAAACCATAAGTTGTTAGACATAAATCCTTACGTGTTAGACACAAACCCTACCTGTTAGACAAAAGCTATGACCTGTTAGACAAAAGCTATGACCTGTTAGACACAAACCCGAACCTGTTAGACACAAACCTGACTTGTTAGACAAAAGCCATGACCTTATCGACCTAAGCTCAAGATTCACTTATGCATCAATGGTTCACGAACTTACCAATTTCTCGTGATTTTGCGGCAATCTTTTTGATAATAAGTCCATAAGCAACGCAAAGACACACCAACGGGCCAAGGAACAAGCTGGCAATGTTGAACAGCATGTAACCGAGCAGAATTTTGTTCATGTGAATCGCCAAGTGGCTGTCCTTGACGGTCAGTCGCATGTCCAAGGAGACGCACTGGTAGAAATCTTTCTTCCACGGGCCTCGGGCAACACCGAAGATCAATGACTGGAATCAGGATTCAAGACTTGAATTGTGAGAAATTTTCAATTATTTTTATTGGGAAAAGAATTTCAAGCTAGGACCTAGAATGACGTCGTCTTTGGATTTAAAAATTCCGACCGAAACAAAAGACAAGATCTCAAGCAGTACGCCAGTACTTATAATATCATGGCATCACTAAACATCAGTTTGAAGGGAAAATATTCTAAATTTAAATTGTATGATTAACAATTAGTTTAACTGCATTCAGGCAGAGAAATTGTCATTGAAAGGAATAATTCTTTCAAAATGGTCGAGAAACTTCAAAGGGACGAGCTTTTTCGACAAATTTTGAGGCTCATGCGAGCAGCAGCATTTTAGAAAGTGATAATTAAGCTGACAGCTGGAAAACTGGGTTAAGCATGCAAATAGAATAGAAATTATGATAGATCGAGAGGTAAGCTAAGAATTGATTTAAGATTTTTTTCTTGCAAAATGCTTCCTATATGAAACTATTTTTGTCATCAGTTTGAAGTTTGAACGCATCTCCCTCCAGCTAAGACTCAAAATGGGTCCCGTAGTTGCCCTAACTTATTCAGCTAAAACTTCTCAATCCCACAACCAGCGGCTGGGCATGACTGTCCATTGCGCTGACTCCTGAAGCGCGTTCAGTCACACTAAATACGGTATGCAGGCATAGACACACACACACACAGGCTGGCACCCAGTCACGCACTCACATAGGGTGTACAAGCGGTCGTTCCAGGCATGTACACTCTCTATGCCTTGGGGGTTGCCCTCATGGGCATAAATTGCACAACTGGCCCATAGCCCAACCAATTCGTGCACAAGGCCCCAAATTAATGTGACCCTGCACACGAAACTGCGCTAGGGAAAATAGCCAACGCGAGGTCGAACCTGGACCAGTGGCACACAAGGCCCCCCTCCACCTCCCCTCTCACCTGAGGCGCAGCCACCAGACAGCTCAGTAGCCAAGCGGCCACCAGCAGGCGCACTCGGACGGCCGGATCGTTCCAATTCCAGGGTCGCAGCACAGCGATGGCTCGGTCAACTCCAATCGCCGCAGTCACGTAGGCGCTCGCGCAGAGCGACTGGCCCTGGAGGAATTTCAACAGCCGACACAAAAAATCGCCGCCATAGAATTGTACGGATAGAATCCAGATTACGTTGCCTAGGAAACAGAAGAACACAACTAGTAGATCGGCAACAACCAGATGGAGCATCAGCCGGCTGCAGTGCGGATTCCTGGTGCGCCTGTCGACTAAGCGTCTCAGCGTGTTCAGATTGGTCACCAGGGCGAAGGTGAAGATGCACAGTAGAATGCAGCTCTTGGCCACGCCAGCTCGACTCAGGCCAGGAAATGGCGGCAGTGTGGCGTTGTTGGCCATGGACTGGACGGGATATGAAGGTTTACAGACTCTCAGGGTTGGATTGCGGACACTGATATTGTCTGACAGAATGTACCACGAATCATCGAGAAGTTGTTTGTGTACATACAGAATTGTTACGGATTGTACACTAGGTCTTAAAGATCGTGTCTGTCGTTCATACACAATTGTTACGGAATGTACACTAGGTCTTAAAGATCGTGTCTGTCGTTCATACACAATTGTTACGGAATGTACACTAGGTCTTAAAGATCGTGTCTGTCGTTCATACACAATTGTTACGGAATGTACACTAGGTCTTAAAGATCGTGTCTGTCGTTCATACACAATTGTTACGGAATGTACACTAGGTCTTAAAGATCGTGTCTGTCGTTCATACACAATTGTTACGGAATGTACACTAGGTCTTAAAGATCGTGTCTGTCATTCATACACAATTGTTACGGAATGTACACTAGGTCTTAAAGATCGTGTCTGTCGTTCATACACAATTGTTACGGAATGTACACTAGGTCTTAAAGATCGTGTCTGTTGTTCAAACATAATTGTTACGGACGAATGATTTTGAAAAATAGTCTTCCTTGAAATTGAAAGCTTTATACTCTTACAACAGATTCACCAATAAATCATTACTTCCTAATTTTTACGTTGGATTGTGTAATAGACAGAATTATTTACATGCTTCGAAAAATACAATCTTTTTCGTGACTGAAAACAATGGTAAAAAATCAATTTTTAACAGTGAAAAGCACGTACTTCGCTAGTTTTTTTGGATTTATCGACTCCAAATTTAAAAGTTACTTCCAATGTCATGCATGTTCTGCAGTTAGACCCATGTTCGTAGAGTTGAGTGTTTTTTTTGTTCTTCCGTTAAAGTCATCAGTTGCAACGCCAGCTAAGTTCAGTGCATCTGCCCCCCCCCCCCCCTATGTACGTACGCTGATGAATGTACAAGCGCGGGCGTCTGAAAAATATATATTTACCGATCTCCATTAGGAGACGAGCCTCGTTAGGTTATGCGTCTTGCGTTAGGGCTAGAGCCAGCCCTTGGCGTTAAGAAAAATATTTTGAGCGTCCTACTTTAGTTAATTGACGATAGTTATTTCGGCAAAGACGTCAAAACAAAACTGGTAGCAGAGCGTGGTTAAATTTATTTTATTAGCCTGTTAAGTAATTCACAGAGGCCGAGTAAAGATGTCCAGCGATGAGGCAGAGCTGCCAAAGAAAGAGCATCAGGAAGGCGACAGTCGTCTTATCTCGCTGAAGACACGAAAAGCTATTGACAAGTGTGCATTTACGAAGCAACGCAACAAGCTGCTAAAGCTGCTGAGCGATGATGAAGCCTGTCTCGCGGACGCAGAGCTACTGGCCGGCCAACTCGAAGACTTCTACGAGCGAGTCAACGCCGTGCTGCAGGAGATCCTGGGCGAAGCCAGCTGGAATCTACCGCTACAAGTCCAAACCGCGAACGAGTTGGAGAAGCTGGAGGCCGAATACGGTGAGATAGTGAATTTGCTGCGGGCGCTGCGCAAAAGAGATAGAGAGGAGAGACTCGAGTCCGAGCAGATTGAACAGAAGGAGAGACGCCAGAAGGAGTTGGAGGCGGTCAGATGGCAGCGTGCAGAATTAGAAGAGGAGCGCCGCAGAATGCACCGCAGAATGCAGCTGGATTTTGCAGAGAAGGCAGCGTGAGTTAGACTGCAGATTGGAGAGTCTAAACGTCATGGCAGACGAATCGGAGCAAACAAAACAGCAGTTGGCAGCATCAAAAGTGCAAGGCGAGGCGATAGTCAGGCCACAAGCCGCGTCTACAATGCAAGCCGCTAATCCAGCGCAAGCCAACACCCACCCCGAGGCTAGAGTTGAGCCCGCAGCCGACCAATCATTGGGTGGAGTTGAGTCATCGATAATAAACGCAGAACAGCGGGGTGAGAGAATAAACCCTAGAGAAAAACAAAGCACGCCAACTCCAGCTCAGTGCCTGAGTGCAGGGCCCGCTGGCTACCCCCGTGTTGAGTCGCAGAGTCAAGCCGCGCGCGGAGCTGATTGGGCTAGGCCGGAAAAAACAACCCCACCCTCAGAGCGCGCTATTGCAGAATGTACAGCCCAGACATGGACAGATGAGAGAATTGGACAAGATATGTTGCGTCAGTTGCAAAGAGTGTCAATTCCTGTGTTCTCAGGTGACAAGCGCCAGTATGAGGGGTGGCGGGCGGCTTTCTATGCGTGTGTACACGCGTCGCCCTCTTCGGACGCTTACAAGCTTCTGCAGTTACGCCAGTCATTACAAGGGGAGGCGCTGAAGCTAGTTGCAAATTTAGGCTACTCCGAGTTTGCCTACAAAGCGGCATTGGAAAGGCTTGAGAGGGAGTACGGAGGAGAGCGGCGCAGGCTGGTTTTGGCATTAGAAGAGTTGGACAATTTTCCACCCATTCGAGTCGAGAACGTAGTGCAGTTGAAGCAGCTGGCAGATTTGCTCGATGTCACCGTGATTAATTTGAAGGCGGCAGGCAGAGAGATAGAGCTGAATAGCAACGGTCTTCTCTATTTCAGAGTGCAAAAGAAGCTTCCACCCGACATGCTAGCTCGCTTTCATCGGTGGGTCGCAGAAGCTCGTAGAGAGGACTCGCTGAGTGTGTTGCACTTGTGGCTCTTAAAAGAAGCAGAGTACATGACTGTTGCGTGGGAGGCGGTGAAAGGCGTGGCCTCATCAAACGAGATCGGGCGAGACGTTGGAGCAAAAGCACGGTCCCCTTTCCCTCGCAAAGAAGCTGCGGCGCGTACGCACTTCGTTAAAGAAGCCGGCTCGAACTGCCAAAGCGGGGAAAGGGCAGAGATGCGGAAAGGTTGCAGCGTCTGCGGAGAACAGCATGGAGTGTGGAGTTGTCCACGGTTTAAACGAATGGAGCCGGATGCTAGGTGGGTGGTGGTCCGAGAGAAGCGATTGTGTTTCTGCTGCCTAGGAGACAACCATCTTGTTGGGGCGTGCAAGCGAAAGATCTCTTGTGATGTTGAAGGCTGCAAAGCATCCCATCACCGATTGCTGCATCAACGAGGATCGCCTACGTCAAAGGCGCAGCGCCAAGAAGGGGGGCCGCCAAAAACGATCGATAGGCCGAAGTCGATCCAGGAGCAGAAAATCAAGCCACAAGGGCTTCAAGAGTCGTGCACCTTACTGGTCAGGAACCCATCTGCAGTTGCGCTGCGCACCGTGCCCGTAATTCTGTCGAATGGTGGACGGGAAGTCCGAGTGAACGCCTTACTGGACGATGCCAGCACTCGCTCGTATTTGAACTCAGACGTGGCGGCTGAGCTCGGCTTAGATGGAAGACTCGAATCGATGACAGTTAAAGTTCTGAATGGGCAAGTGAACACCTTTTCAGACAATGCCAGTCGACGTAGACATCCGCAGTCTAGACGGAGCCTTTCGAGCAAAAGTAACGGCCTACACGACTGAGAAAGTGACGGGAGGAATGCGAGCAGTAGACTGGAGCCAGCTTGCCAAGCACTGGGCTCATCTGCAGGGTGTTCCGTTTTATAAGATTGAAGGAAAGCAGACGGTGGATATGCTGATTGGAGTGGACAACGTAGACCTTCATTTCGCCTGTCGTGAAGTTGGTGGTCGACCTGGAGAGCCAATTTCCAGACTGACACCAATCGGATGGACCTGTGTCGGGCCAATTGAGGAAGTTAAATCGGAAAGTGTTGAGCAGCAGCGGACATTCCTGGCGGTGGCAGACGAGAGTGAGGCATCTGATCTACTGCGAAAGCTTTGGGAAGTCGATGAAGTTCCAGATGGAGGCATGCAGGCAAGGTTGACAGCGGAGGAGGCAAGGGCGGTAGAGATGACGAAAGCATCCTTGAAGCTCGAAGAAGGCCGGTTCCAAGTGGCGATTCCATGGAAAACTAATCCAGAGGACCTGCCCAAGAACAGAGAAGCCGCACAGCAGCGCCTTGTCAGCACGGAGAAGCGTTTGATTAAGGACCCGGAGCTGGCCATGTCATATCAAGCCGTGATTGACAAGTATCTTGCTAAAGGCTATGTGCGTGAAGTTAACAGCAACGAGGAAAGTCAAGCGGGAGAGTGGCTATTGCCACATTTCGCAGTTGTGCGGGCTGACAAGGAAACGACCAAGGTTCGAATTGTGTTTGATGCAGCAGCACGTTGCGGCGGAGTCTGCTTGAATGATACCATCCTCACGGGACCTAAGCTGCAGGAAGACCTGCTCAAAGTGCTCCTACGGTTCCGGAAGCATCCCATAGCACTGTCGTGCGACATTGAAGAAATGTACCTAAGAGTGCGGCTGGCGCCTGAGGATCGGAGATTTTTTCGCTTTCTGTGGCGAGATTTAGACGTCAATCATGAACCGAAAAGCTACGAATTCTGCAGCGTCGTTTTTGGTGTGAATTGCTCGCCGTTCCTGGCCCAATTCGTTGCGCAAGAGAATGCTAAGAGCCACCAGGAGCAGCTACCGCTGGCCGCAACTACGGTGCTGCAGTCCACCTACATGGACGATAGCCTTGACTCTGTAGCAGATGTGGACCAAGCGTTGCAGCTGTACAAACAGCTCGTCGCACTGTGGGGCAAGGCGGGAATGCGAGCGTGCAAGTGGATGTCGAATTCGGTCGAAGTGCTGCGCCAAATTCCACTGGAGGACCGAGCTGAACGTGCCGAGTTGCTATTGAAAGGTGAAGCTCGAACTGCAAAAGCGCTGGGAGTAAACTGGAATGCTAAGGAGGATGTCCTTGGAGTCTCGATCAGCGACGCAAGCAACATCGAACAGACTATGACAAATAGATTGCTTCTGCGACGCGTAGCAGAAGTTTTTGATCCATGCGGCTTCCTTGCTCCGGTAGTCATTAAAGGAAAGATAATGTTGCAATCAGCCTGGCAAGAAGGTGTCGGCTGGGATGACGCGTTGGATCCGGAGTTGGCAAAGCAGGCCTTGTCGTGGACCAGTCAGCTATCAAAAGCTATGAGCGTTGCTGTGCCTCGGTGCTTGCGCCCAGACAATGGATCAGCAGAGCTGCACACGTTCGTCGACGCATCGCAGGATGCTTATGGAGCGGTCGTTTATTTGCGGAGCGTGAGTGTGACCAAGGTGACGGTACGGTTTGTGGCGGCAAAGGCAAAGGTGGCACCCTTGCTGGCTGTAAGCATCCCGCGGCTGGAATTGATGGCAGCGGTTCTAGGAGTGCGACTATCTAGAGCTGTGGCAGAAGCGTTGGAGATCGCGGTCGAGACGGCGGCGTTTTGGAGTGACAGCCACAACGTGCTGTGGTGGATTCGCAGGCGAAGCAAAGTGTTCAAGCCATTCATCGCGAACCGAATCGCGTTCATTCAGGAGAAGGTACAGCCAAGCCAATGGCGGTACGTGCCAACCAGCCTGAAACCAGCAGATCTGGCTTCGCGTGGATGCAGTGTGCAAGAGTTGCTAGACGACGAGCTATGGTGGAGCGGCCCGAGATTTTTGTCGATGGAGCCTGACGAGTGGCCAGAAATGCCTATTCCAGATGAACCGGTTGTAACTGAGGCAAAAGTTCAGCAGAAGAAGTCCGCAAGTGGCCACGAGTGGACAGGCGAGACAGCTTTTCTGACCACCAACGAGGTAAAGCACGAATCGGACTGGCGGCTTAAACCAGAACGTTTCTCGAGTTTCTACAAACTGCAGCGGGTCACCGCTTGGGTGCTGCGATTCATTAGGAACTGCCAAAAAACTCAGGCTCAACGGATCGACGGCGAGCTGATGGTGGACGAACTGGAAGAGGTAGAGAACCGGCTAGTGAAGTTGGCTCAAGCGGAAGCGTTTGACTCCCAAGTGGCAAGCGACAAGACTTTGCGGTGCTTGCAGCCGGTTGTAGACGAAGCAGGAGTTCTTCGAGTTGATGGACGCCTAAAGTTCAGACAAGAGTTGCCGTTCGTAGCCCGACATCCAGCCATCTTACCACGGAAGCATTGGCTCACCAAGTTAATTATCAAGCAGCATCATGAGGATCAGCGACACGGAGGTACAAACCAGACGCTGGCTGCAGTGTCGTCCAGGTACTGGATCGTCAGTGCGAGAGAAGCTATTCGCGAGTGGGAAGCTGAATGTGCGGTTTGCAGGAGAGAAAAGGCCCGTCCAATCCAGCAGCAGATGGCCCCGCTGCCAAAGGCGCGCATCGAAGGCTCTTTGAAGGCATTCACGAACGTAGCCGTCGACATGGGAGGACCCTTCTTCACCGTCCAGGGCCGATTCAAGAAGAGACAGAAACGCTATTTAGCTCTTTTCACATGCCTTGAGACGCGAGCGGTACATCTCGAGATGACCTACAGCCTGGACACCGCTTCTTTCCTGAATGCATTCTATCGGATGGTCAACAGAAGAGGCTTGCCAAGGCAGATGTTTTCTGACAATGGAGGCAACTTCGTGAAAGGTGCAGAAGAGCTTCGGCTACTGAAGGAGCTGAATCAGACAAGGATCAGCCGCGAGACCGCCAGACAGCGCATAAAATGGAGCTTCCAGCCTCCGGCGGCGCCGCACTTCGGAGGAGCGCATGAGGTGATGGTTCGAGCAGCGAAGCGGGCTCTGCATGCAATCCTAGGAAATGCGGATGTCAACGACGAAGAATTGCAGTCTGCGATCACCGGATCGGAGGCGCTGATCAACTCACGCCCAATCAGCTACCAGTCGGCCAATCCAAGAGACGACGAGCCGCTGACGCCCAACCACTTCCTGCATGGGCAGGCAGGCGGTCAATTCGCTCCGGAGGTGCCCAACGACATCGCGGCGGATCCGAGGCGGCGTTGGCGGCGAGTTCAGGAGCTTGTGCGGCACGTCTGGCGACGTTGGATGCGAGAATGGCTGCCGGGACTGCAACCGAGAGGCAAGTGGTCGTCACCGCAGCGTGACCTGCAGCCAGGAGACGTCGTCCTCGTCATCAAACCTGACGCCCCTCGTGGCACTGGCCGCTAGGACGAGTAGTCGAGGTCTATCCTGGACGAGACAGTCGAGTTCGTGTGGCCAAGGTTCAAGTCGGCGAGACTCTTTTCGTGCGGCCCGTGAACAAGCTGTGTTTTATTGAGTGATAGAAACATTTTTTTTGATGATCTTGATACTTTGGCGCTCTGACGTTTCGTCTCGTTGGTGATGGTGTCTGCATTGTTTATCTAATATTATTTTGCGTTGAGGCTCATGAAGTTCAGTGTATTTTTCCTTTTTTTGCTCACAACCAAATTGCGTTATTTTTTTGCTAAGAGCTTCCCCACTGTCAAGCTTGGTGGGTAAATCCTTTTCTGTTTAACTGTTGCTAGGCGACCAGTCACGATCTGCAGTTTTGCTTGCGCTCTATAAAAGATTTTCCTTCAAGCAAGAGTTATTACCTCTCGGTTTCGAAGCGCAAGTTTTCGTATTTTTAGTTAAGATTTACCATTTCCAAGGTTCAGAGTCTTTTGATAATTTTGCTCCGGGGCTAGGGTGAGTTTTTGTTCAGTTAATACCTGCTTTACCTCATTGTTGGTTTATTTTTTGTGAGCTGAGCGAATATTTGTTTTTCAATGCGCAAGCTTTTGAATTTCTCGGCGGGAACTTATCGTTTTTTTGCGCTTGGCCTTCGGTGCCTCTGTTATCTGCGCTAACCTTTTTTCATTTGGTGATGGGCAATGCAAATTAATTTGTTAGTACCGGATGCCTGTTGCATTCGCCTTTTTCTTCTCGTGAAGGACAATGCAAATTGTTTTCCGAGTCATTATTATTCTATTTTGCTTTAATTTGCCAGTAGGTTTCAGGTTCCCAGAGGAAAGTTTCTCCCTTTGCTGCTGACATTTTTATGTCAGGAAGGGGGGAATGTTCTGCAGTTAGACCCATGTTCGTAGAGTTGAGTGTTTTTTTGTTCTTCCGTTAAAGTCATCAGTTGCAACGCCAGCTAAGTTCAGTGCATCTGCCCCCCCCCCCCCCCTATGTACGTACGCTGACGAATGTACAAGCGCGGGCGTCTGAAAAATATATATTTACCGATCTCCATTAGGAGACGAGCCTCGTTAGGTTATGCGTCTTGCGTTAGGGCTAGAGCCAGCCCTTGGCGTTAAGAAAAATATTTTGAGCGTCCTACTTTAGTTAATTGACGATAGTTATTTCGGCAAAGACGTCAAAACACTGCATGCTGGAACATTAGTAGCCTTGTCTTTTGCCTGACTGATGTGAATTGAATAGATAATAAAACACTGCAAAGCTACAACTAATTTTAGGTCCATTTGATTTAGTTCAGTGGATTTGGATATTACTTTAGAGATTTGTAACAGCTTATCTTTCACACATGTCCTTTCCTTCATCAATAAATCTAAGATAATGTCTTCAGCTGAAGGAAATTCAAAATCAAAATAATGGTTAAGACTTCCCGTATTACAAGTCTTTCTAGAGTATTACTATCGGTAGTTTAATTACACTTAAGGACGAAACGCGTTTCATTTTGCTTTTTCAACCACTAAGTGGCAACTTGGTTCATTTCTAGGCAAGTTTTTAGGCAATTTTTGCACAGGAAAGTTGGTAGCCTCTTTCAAAGATGAGATGCGTCCGCCATGTCTGCCATGTACTTTTCTGGCCATACATAAGCTGTTTCGAAGGAGCAATAGAATTGACGCCGACTAACATGGGCAAAATGTCGCCAGCAAGCGCTCAATAAAGAATTACTCAATTTTTTAAGTGCCCAGCCTATCCTTTCCATGGACACAAACCCGGATTGGCATGGCTTGGATTAATCTAAATCCTCTTACTTTGCACGAACTCCCAACTAAATTAGTTTCTTTTTTTTCGCTGTAACTCAGATAACGTTAAAACTAACGAAGAGCCGGCAATCTTTTTAAGGCAACAGCAGCTAATGACATGTTTGAGGTCGGCGCATGCACTAATCCGATCACTTGGTCCGAATATATTATACTGCTGTGCGATTTGCCTAATTAGCTTTCTGGGGCATGCTTAGCCGTTAAAGTCATTAGCTATCAGATACGAGCGTAGATTCAGCTATTGTTTACGCGGTGTGGGGATGACAGCTTGCAAGGGCTAACCATCTATCTATATCTATCTATCTATCTATCTATTTATCTATCTATCTATCTATCTATCTATCTATCTATCTATCTATCTATCTATCTATTTATCTATCTATCTATCTATCAATCTATCTATCTATCTATCTATCTATCTATCTATCTATCTATTTATCTATCTATCTATCTATCTATCTATCTATCTATCTATCTATCTATCTATCTATCTATCTATCTATCTATCTATCTATCTATCTATCTATCTATCTATCTATCTATCTATCTATCTATCTATCTATCTATCTATCTATCTATCTATCTATCTATCTATCTATCTATCTATCTATCTATCTATCTATCTATCTATCTATCTATCTATCTATCTATCTATCTATCTATCTATCTATCTATCTATCTATCTATCTATCTATCTATCTATCTATCTATCTATCTATCTATCTATCTATCTATCTATCTATCTATCTATCTATCTATCTATCTATCTATCTATCTATCTATCTATCTATCTATCTATCTATCTATCTATCTATCTATCTATCTATCTATCTATCTATCTATCTATCTATCTATCTATCTATCTATCTATCTATCTATCTATCTATCTATCTATCTATCTATCTATCTATCTATCTATCTATCTATCTATCTATCTATCTATCTATCTATCTATCTATCTATCTATCTATCTATCTATCTATCTATCTATCTATCTATCTATCTATCTATCTATCTATCTATCTATCTATCTATCTATTTATCTATCTATCTATCTATCTATCTATCTATCTATCTATCTATCTATCTATCTATCTATCTATCTATCTATCTATCTATCTATCTATCTATCTATCTATCTATCTATCTATCTATCTATCTATCTATCTATCTATCTATCTATCTATCTATCTATCTATCTATCTATCTATCTATCTATCTATCTATCTATCTATCTATCTATCTATCTATCTATCTATCTATCTATCTATCTATCTATCTATCTATCTATCTATCTATCTATCTATCTATCTATCTATCTATCTATCTATCTATCTATCTATCTATCTATCTATCTATCTATCTATCTATCTATCTATCTATCTATCTATCTATCTATCTATCTATCTATCTATCTATCTATCTATCTATCTATCTATCTATCTATCTATCTATCTATCTATCTATCTATCTATCTATCTATCTATCTATCTATCTATCTATCTATCTATCTATCTATCTATCTATCTATCTATCTATCTATCTATCTATCTATCTATCTATCTATCTATCTATCTATCTATCTATCTATCTATCTATCTATCTATCTATCTATCTATCTATCTATCTATCTATCTATCTATCTATCTATCTATCTATCTATCTATCTATCTATCTATCTATCTATCTATCTATCTATCTATCTATCTATCTATCTATCTATCTATCTATCTATCTATCTATCTATCTATCTATCTATCTATCTATCTATCTATCTATCTATCTATCTATCTATCTATCTATCTATCTATCTATCTATCTATCTATCTATCTATCTATCTATCTATCTATCTATCTATCTATCTATCTATCTATCTATCTATCTATCTATCTATCTATCTATCTATCTATCTATCTATCTATCTATCTATCTATCTATCTATCTATCTATCTATCTATCTATCTATCTATCTATCTATCTATCTATCTATCTATCTATCTATCTATCTATCTATCTATCTATCTATCTATCTATCTATCTATCTATCTATCTATCTATCTATCTATCTATCTATCTATCTATCTATCTATCTATCTATCTATCTATCTATCTATCTATCTATCTATCTATCTATCTATCTATCTATCTATCTATCTATCTATCTATCTATCTATCTATCTATCTATCTATCTATCTATCTATCTATCTATCTATCTATCTATCTATCTATCTATCTATCTATCTATCTATCTATCTATCTATCTATCTATCTATCTATCTATCTATCTATCTATCTATCTATCTATCTATCTATCTATCTATCTATCTATATATCTGTCGATCAATATATATATATATATATATATATATCTTAGTAACTAGACGATAAACAAAAGTTTTGTGCCAAGTATTTCAACTCGAGAATCTTACCAAAAGCGTTATATTCAACGGTTTAGTTTCCATGACAAAGCGCTGTATTTTTCTGTCTTTTTTAGATTTTTTTTCAGTTTGGGTAATAGACAGTTGCTTCTGCTTGCTCGGTAATACGAGTAGATATAGGCTGGTACCAGCGATTCCCTTGGACACTTGTATCTGATTGGTCGCCCAATTGCGAATCAATGGGAATTTTCCCATTAGCCTTTGCCGAGGCTGATCAGCTTGTCCTTAATCTACACAAAAGTTTGATAGCTTAGTCGCGAGATCGGGTAACACGAAAACGTTCATCCCAATAAAGCCTTACCAACTTAGTTAGTTTCTCAAGCACTTATATCCCATGTTTATCTATGCGATTTCTAATTTAAACCGCATATCCTCATTTTAATATGCTAAAGGAGTTTTTAACCTGTTCATGACTTTTAGGACAGTAACTGACAAGTTGTAGCTAAGTCGTTGGGGAGCTGTCTCATGACCGGAAGGTCGTGGGTTCTAGTCCCAGCTACGAGTACAGGAGATAATTTGTGCGCCTAAGCAAGACTTTTTAAAAAACCAGATGAGATGAGATCTGGTACCAGTTTGAGTTGGGAAAATCTTAGGGTGACCCATCCAGGACTCAGCAACTGTACACAGCATTTGGATGCGCCTAAGACTCCGGGGGTCTTAGTTTTTTTAGTAGCTATATATATAAATAATAATCAAGAATAATAGGTTTCACCGATATTTCTATGTACTTTTTTAGTTCTTCTAGCAAGCCTAGCTCCTTCACTTCAAGATGAATCGAATCTGACCGGTAAAACAAAATAAGTTGGATGCCTGAAGGAGTAAGTTGTGTCAAGAGGAGTGAGGTGGGTGTCTAAAAGAGTGAGGAAAGCGGCAAGAGGAGTGAGGTGGGTGTATAAAAGAGTGAGTTAAGCGTCAGGAGGAGTGAGAAGGTTGTCTAAAAGAGTGAGTTAAGCGTCAAGAGGAGCGAGGTATGTGTCTAAAAGAGTGAGTTAAGCGTCAAGAGGAGTGAGGAGGGTGTCTAAAAGAGTGAGGAAAGCGTCAAGAGGAGCGAGGTATGTGTCTAAAAGAGTGAGTTAAGAGTCAATAGGAGTGAGGAGGGTGTCTAAAAGAGTGAGGAAAGCGTCAAGAGGAGCGAGATATGTGTCCAAAAGAGTGGGGAAAGCGTCAAGAGGAGTGAGGTGGGTGTCTAAAATAGTGAGTTAAGCGTCAAGACGAGTGAGGTGGGTGTCTAAAAGAGTGAGGAAAGCGTCAAGAGAAGCGAGATATGTGTCCAAAAGAGTGGGGAAAGCGTCAAGAGGAGTGAGGTGGGTGTCTAAAAGAGTGAGGAAAGCGTCAAGAGGAGTGAGGTGGGTGTCTAAAAGAGTGAGGAAAGCGTCAAGAGGAGTGAGGTGGGTGTCTAAAAGAGTGAGGAAAGCGTCAAGAGGAGCGAGATATGTGTCCAAAAGAGTGGGGAAAGCGTCAAGAGGAGTGAGGTGGGTGTCTAAAAGAGTGAGGAAAGCGTCAAGAGGAGCGAGATATGTGTCCAAAAGAGTGGGGAAAGCGTCAAGAGGAGTGAGGTGGGTGTCTAAAAGAGTGAGGAAAGCGTCAAGAGGAGCGAGATATGTGTCCAAAAGAGTGGGGAAAGCGTCAAGAGGAGTGAGGTGGGTGTCTAAAAGAGTGAGGAAAGCGTCAAGAGGAGCGAGATATGTGTCCAAAAGAGTGGAGAAAGCGTCAAGAGGAGTGAGGTGGGTGTCTAAAAGAGTGTGAAAGCGTCAAGAGAAGTGAGGAGGGTGTCTAAAAGAGTGATTTAGGCGTCGAAAACAGTGAGATGCGTGGCTGAAAGGGGGTTAATTTGAGAATCTAGAAGATTAAGATTTGTGGTTAGAGCGGTGAGTCAAGTGCCTAGGATATTGGTGCAAGCAGCCAAGAGATTTTTAATGGTTTCGGTAAATTATTGGGTATCAGCAGGGTAATGTGAAAATACTTGTACATCAAACAGACGCACCTTAGTTGGTCAATCAGCGTTTAACGAGTTAAAACTAATCTGGAGCAAGTTTAAGCCATAGACAACAGGATCCAATATTCGTAAGGGCAATATACTCCGAATAAAGTCGTAACGATTTAATATTCAGTGTCACTTAGCACTTTGCACTAAGATCTAGCCTTGACGGTAGCTGTGCCATTTGGCTTGAAATAGATTAGCTTAGAATTCAAGTCCTCACAAGCATGCCCAGCAGCAGCAGCAACAACACGCGAGCTGGCCCGCCAAGAACGGCCCTACAGCAGGCCTGCAGTCTAGACATTGACTCCTTCACCTGTTCCACCAGCAAGACCACGGGCACTGGGATCATGTGCACCCTCGGTCCGGCCAGCTGGAACGCCAAGGTCATCGCCGAGATGATCCGAGCCGGTATGGGCATCGCCCGGCTCAATCTGTGCCACGGCACCCTCGAGCAGCACCGTCGCTCGTTGAAACTCATCGCCGAAGCCGAAAAAATCGTCCAGACCGAATGGAAACTGGAGGCTTCGGCGAGCGCCGATTCGAACAGCGGCTCCGCCTGGTGGCCCCGACCGTTGGCCGTTGCTGTGGACACTCGCGGCTCGGAGATTCGAACCGGACCGCTGCCGGACAAGGACAAGCTCACGGACACCGTCTACCTGGAGACCGACAGCGCCGTTACGATTGATTGCTCGCCAGCTGGCATCGACAAACCCGTCACGCCCAACCGATTGTGGGTTGATTTCGATAATTTTGCCCGAATAGTCCAGCCCGGCCAATCTGTTTTCATTGACGACGGCCTGCTTGAGCTGCGAGTTGAGTCGCCTAAACCGGCTGAGTCGGCCGTTGAGTGCCTGGTGATTGTCGGCGGTCAGCTGGGAGCTGGCAGGTGCGTCTGCCTGCCAGGCGTGGACACCGGCCTGCCCGAGGTCTGCCAGAAAGATCTGGACGATTTGATCGCGCTGGCCTCCGTGACTGACGAGGACTCGGCCAGAGTTCACATCGTGATGGGTTCGTTTGTGCGGAGCGCTCAGACGGTTCGCCAGCTGCGACAGGCGGCCACCGTGGCCGGACGATCAACGCCGTTTGTGGTGGCCAAAATCGGCGACGCCAGGGGTCTGCAGGCTCTGGATGAGATTCTGGCCGAGGCGGACGGCGTGCTGGTTGCTAGGGGCGACCTGGGATCGGAGCTACCGCAGGAGAAGGTTTGTTACTGGGGTATGCATTGAGTACACAAAATGTCCGCATTCTGGATAGGATGGGAGATTTGGAATTTTCACCGGTTGGTCCCCATATGAGTTGGCGGTTAATATTAATAGGTTAAAGGTATCCCGTCACAGACAGCAGAAACCTAGCAACTTCATCTGTACTTTTACAGTTTTCTTTTGAACGAATTTTCAGGAAACAAAACGTGTAATTAGTCACTCAGACAGCTCTCTGAACCGTTTAAAATTGCAAATCGTATAGCTTCCATTAAAAAAGCTTGTAATTATTTAGGTTTAAAAAGAATTTTTTAACTGCTGAGGTCGCAGGTGCCGTGGTAAAGACGCAATTATTTAGACAAGCTTGTATTAGTGCAAACTAGATACTGAGAGAAAAGCATGGAGAAAATGTTATTAACCGACCATAGGTTGATCTCAACCAGCCCGATTGGGGGCTGTCTTATCCATTTAACCTCCTTACGTGGATGCCTTAGAGACCCCATATAGTACGAAATGCATTAACGACGAATTATAACCGCTTTAGTTTTAGTTAAAAGAGGGCCGCAAGATATTAAATTACATTTTGCTAACGTGTAAAAAAAATCTTTTGTAACTACAGCCTTTTTGAATTCGACCCCTTTTCTAGCCTTTTTTCGCATTCGAGTTAATGATTAGGATGAAGCTAATTATAGACATAGATGTAGACAGACAGTACCGTACCTATTTTAATTTTGGCACCTACAAGATGGTATAGGAAAGGTACTTGATTAGAGCACGAGGCGTTGAATAGAAACAAACAGCAGTGCAAAAAAGGACAACTGCTGCATTAACGCCCTCAAAAAGGGAAAATGCATTCATTGTGTAACGACTCTGAGTCGCTCGATCGAAAGATTGCAAAAAAATAGAAAAAGAAAAAAAACCTTTGCGCACACAGGAAAATTTTCATGACTAATTCACTTTCCATTTTCATCATTCATTGAGGCAGAGTGCTTCCTGTTTTGTGACTTGCTTGGTTCACAAAAAACCCAGAAGCTATCAGCTGAAACAGTCATAGTTGGCAAATTGATTCAGTAAAAAAACAGTGCCTCTCCTTGTTTAGAAAAAGCTACCATTTCAATGCCATCAATTGGCACCTGTCCTTGGCTGTCAAAGCTAAGTGTAGCAGAAAAATTTGTAGTTTGCTTACAAGTTGTATCTAAGCGCAGTAGAGCAAGATTTTTTTCTACCTAACAGAGTAAAATTATTTGATTGACAAGTTACCCTGTCGCCAAGCCAGCACCCCTCACCGAGTTGTCATTAATTGCTCGCCTCTAAAAGGTGTTCGCCGTGCAGAAACGCATCATCGCTGTGTGCAGCACGTCAGCCAAGGCGTCGATCTGCGCCACCCACCTGTTGGACAGCATGCTGACCAGGCCCAGGCCGACCAGGGCGGAGGCATCCGACGTGGCAAATGCTGTCATCGATGGAGCCGACTGTCTGATGCTATCGGGGGAGACGGCCATCGGAAAATATCCCATTGAGGCTGTGCGAACTCTGAGCAAGGTTCGAGTTGTGATGCCAAGTGTTTTCTTGGAATTCATACAATCAGACAAGCGTCACATTTCAAAGCAAGCCAAGCTCACTCAAAACTGAAAATTTTCACTACAAAGCCTAGAAAACTCACTTTAAACTCAAATTACAAAGTCTACTATGCCAAATTTATCATCTTTAATTCAGACAGCTGATTGCAAAGCCCACCAAACTTACCCCAAAACTCAAGCATCACATTACAAAACCCACCAAACTTACCCAAAAACTCAAGAGTCACATTACAAAACCCACCAAACTTACCCAAAAACTCAAGAGTCACATTGCAAAGCCCACCAAACTTACCCCAAAACTCAAGAGTCACATTGCAAAACTCAAGCGTCACATTACAACATTCACCAAACTTACCAAATAAACAATAGTCAAGATTTTCACCTATTAACAACCAAAAAACACGCCCAAACCCCAGATTTGCCGAGAAGCAGAGTACAGCCTTCAACCTGGCCAACACCTGCAACTTCTTCGACGTGAGAACATCGACTGGCTGCAGCTTCAACTGTCGAAGAAGAAGCAGCAACAACAGCAACAGCAGCAGCAGCTGCAACCGTCTGGCCCAGTCTGTCCCCTCCGTCTGCCGGCGGCCGATCCTCTGCAGAGCAGCGCGATGGCCGCCTGCGAGGCCGCCGTCCGTTGTCGGGCGTCGGCCATCCTGGTGGCGGCGAATCACGCCACCCTGCCGCGCCTGACGGCCATGTTCCGGCCGCCCTGCCCGGTCATCTGCGCCTGCGCCGACGAGGCCATCTGCCGGGGCCTCAACCTGTGGTTCGGCCTGCACCCGATTGTGTGCACGGGTGAGTCGGGGTTCTGTGCAGGTGATGCTTGCTTTTACAAGCAAGATAACTATTTATAAGAGCGCATTAGTGAATTGAAGAGGCAAAAAACCAGAAATTTTTCGAACTCGAAATTTCATGAATCCGAAATTTTGCAAACCCGACATGAAAAAACTCCGAACTACTAATGTACTACTAATGTAATGTACGATGCTGCAACATTTCTGGCCGAGAATGGAGTCCAGCTGGTGACCCATCCTGCATATTCACCCCACCTGGCACCCTGCGACTTCTCTCTCTTCCCTTTGGTGAAGAACCAACTGCGTGAGACTCGGTTTGAGAGCCCGGAAGCAGCAAGAATCGAGTTCGAGCGGGTGTTTTCAGCAGTGCCTGAAGAACAGTGGGCTGGACCCTGGACGCAGTGCTTTCACCGGATGAGGAAATGTGTACAAGCTGGTGGCAACTACTTTAAAAAATTGTGACAGAAATTTTTCCTCAGAAACTTTGGTGCATCTCAAAACTTTTATTACGCCCCTCGTATGAGGGGGGACAAAAATTACTAAACTATTGATGCCACGTTGATTCAAGTCCAAGACACCAACATTTGCTAAATACAACTACTCTTTGATTTGAGCCGGAGCTTTTAGAATCCAACTGAGATTGAAATATGTAATTTCAAACGTTGTAAATACAATAAACGTGTTTGGCTTTTCTGTTTGTAAAAAGGGCCTGAACCATGATTACCCCCCCCCCCCCCCCAAAAACCACTTATTGCGCAGAGTCGGCCAACAAGGAGTGGCTCCAGACGGCCCAGGATCGAGTCCACCAGGCCGCTGTCCAGGCGAAATCGTGCGGCCTGCTGCCTGGACCAATCGACAAGCATTTGTTCGTCATCCTGGTGGAGAAGTCCAGCCCGAACACCAGCGACCTCATGGCCATCGTGCCAGCTCAGCGGGTGCTGAGTTTGGGCCTGCCCGGCGACTCAATGTCCAAAATGCTCGGCGTGCAGCTGAGCACCGAGCCAGACGATGGCGGAGTCGATCCTGCTGGTCCCGAAGATGATTTCGATTGCAGCAGGAGCAGCACCAACCATGGCAGCTCGCTGCTCGAGGAGACCGGCGCCAGGATGCAATCGGAAGACATTGACTGATGTAGGACGTAGATAATGATAAACTTTTGTGAGAAAATTAAGCGAAGAAAATGAGTCTTTGATGTCAACCCTATCTAGGGTTGGGATTAGGCAAAAAAACAAAATCCGAAAGGATCAAAGGCATCTGCAAAAAGCAAGCTCAAAGCGTGTTAGAGCAGATAAGACGACTAAAGTCCCCGACATGGGCTTAAAAAACCTCAGACAGGCACCGAAATTTCGTGAGTCAAAAAGCATTCTGTTGCAACAGTATAAAATACTCATATTTACTTGCACTAAAAGGATTGTTTGGAAATCTATTCACAAGCACACCGAGGAAAATTGTGTATTTCCTCGGTGTGCTTCGCATTGCCAATGTAAAATCCCATTTCTCGCTAAATCACTGCATTTTGTTACAGCCAAACTTCATGCTTTGTCCTCTAGTAACCCTTATTAGCTATGATTTTGGATCGGGCTACGTAAAAAATACGTTAACTTACAATATCCAACGATGTTAATATTCAAAAGCAAAATATAACTTAGTCGCTTTCGCCACATTTATTCCTTAAACTGATCTGGCTGCATTTCTTACAAACGAAACTACCAAGGTCTGGAACAGACTCGTGAATTTATTAGAGCATTTAAATTTTGTTCGGTTCATTCTCTACATGTACACTTCCACTTGCTGTGCACTCTTTCAAAGTAAACTCACTGGCTAAGCCTCTAATTCTCTAACCCCAATGCACACTAGCTGCCTAAAACCCTGCCGCTTCTTAAGTACACTTGTTGTCTAAACCTTAAATTCTCTAACCTCAATGTACACTAGCTGCCTAAAACCCTGTCTCTTCCAAAGTACACTCACTGACTAAGCCTCTAATTCTCTAACCCCAATGTACACTAGCTGCCTAAAACCCTGTCTCTTCCAAAGTAAACTCACTGGCTAAGCCTTTAATTCTCTAACCCCAATGTACACTAGCTCCCTAAAACTCTGCCGCTTCCCAAGTACACTTGTTGTCTATACCTTCAATTCTCTAACCTCAATGTACACAGCAAAACAAAGCTTAGCTATTGTCATTTCGTATGCCTTTCTAAAAAATAAAGTCGTTTTTAGAAGCTGTTTTTAGCAATAAAAACTTTTACTTTGTACAATCTATTAAGGGCTATCAGTACCTGCTAGGAGGTCAGGGAAGAAAGGGTAAAAATCAGGGTGAAATATTTATTAGTTGTCTTTGAATTCTTATAAATCAATGAGAAATCGCAGCAAACAAGTTAATTGTTCACAGTGAGCAAATGCTCAGTGATTGAAATCAAATACGCTCGTAAAAGTAATAATGCAGGACTTCTATTATATTATAACGTGCTTCAAGCATTTGTTATAACAAAAGCGGACTTAAATTTATAAAAATTATAATTTAACTGAAAATAAATGATACATGCACAATAAACATGACTCTGAAGAAAACTTTTTAATAGAAGAAATGCAGCAAAGGTGCATAAAAAAGTTATTCTAACAAAGGCTAATAGAAATAATGCCTGCCAAAAATTTTTAACAAATCTTACAAAAACTCAGAATATAAGAAATGCACTAAACTCAAAATCTATTACGTACGAAATTTTACTTAAAAATAGATGCAATTTGATTAGATATTATACTGCGGCAAGGTAAAAACTGAACTGAATTGAGTTGGAACTCAGCTTGAAGTAAATGCTTATTCAGACATAGGTTTGGGCAGCCAGTGTACATAGGGTTTAGAGGGATAGAGGTTTGGGAAGCGAGTGTACATATGGTTTAGAGGGATAGAGGTTTGGGCAGCGAGTGTAAATATGGGGATAGAGGTTTGGGAAGCGAGTGTACATATGGTTTAGAGGGATAGAGGTTTGGGCAGCGAGTGTACATATGGTTTAGAGGGATAGAGGTTTGGGAAGCGAGTGTACTTATGGTTTAGAGGGATAGAGGTTTGGGCAGCGAGTGTAAATATGGGGATAGAGTTTTGGGCAGCGAGTGTACATATGGTTTAGAGGGATAGAGGTTTGGGCAGCGAGTGTACATATGGTTTAGAGGGATAGAGGTTTGGGCAGCGAGTGTACATATGGTTTAGAGGGATAGAGGTTTGGGCAGCGAGTGTACATATGGTTTAGAGGGATAGAGGTTTGGGCAGCGAGTGTACATATGGTGTAGAGGGATAGAGGTTTGGGCAGCGAGTGTAAATATGGGGATAGAGTTTTGGGCAGCGAGTGTACATATGGTTTAGAGGGATAGAGGTTTGGGCAGCGAGTGTACATATGGTTGAGGGATAGAGGCTTGAGAAGCAAGTGTACATAGGACTCGCTTAGAGAGACAGAGGTTCAGACGAGTGTACGAATATGATAGAGGACCATAGGCTAGGCAAGCTAATGTACGAGTACATAGGGTTAAGTGAGAATTTTGGTCGGTGAGTGAGTGTACACTAAAGGTGATCAGCAGAGTGATAAGCAGCCTGTGTACATTGGGCGTTAGTGTAGCAGAGAGTAGAAATACGAGGTTCAGCCAGCAGTGTAAAATTAGACTGATTGTACGTAAGCATCTATTTAAGCGAAGGCTAGGTAAACAGCACGACATAACAAAACTAATCCAAGAAAACAGATATATAACCGGATATTATAGCCTTTTAAAAAGAGGCTTAAGAAGAAAAAAACACAACAGATTGACAAAATAGCAACCAAAAATGCAACAAAATAAGAAAGGAACAAAAGATAGAATGCAAAAAAACTCATAAATATTAAATACTCAAGAAAAATCTTCTAAAAAATCAAATCTATACTACTAACTCTGAATCCACATCTAAGTAGTAACGATAGAATTTTTTAAAAAATGTTCACACAGTCAGTGTCGCAAACGTTGATTTCGTTGGCGAGCTCGCTTATTAGGCGACGGAGCGTCGTCTGAAGTCGCCGACATCTCGGCCGACTCGCCACCGTCCGAGTTGGACGAATCAATTGAGCCGTCGGATTTTCGTCGCCTGCTGTAGATTAGTTTATTACTAGTAGTAGTATTAGCTCGAATCCGACTGCTAGGCAGGAGGCCGCTCTCCACAGCCTGCCGATTGCGCGGCTGACCGAACCGGAAATCAACCGGAAGTGCGGCGAACTCAGCGGCGCATCCGCATCCAGAGCCAGCAGGTGACGACAAGAAGACGAACAATTTCTTAGGCAGACGCGGTTCGAACGGCAACTGGGCCACGACAAATTTGGCCGACATAGTCACCAGCAGGCCGAAGGCGAGGTCAGCCACGGCGCGAAGTCTGGCAGCCGTTGAATCGCTGTCCGGACAGCGCGCATCCCGGGCCAAGCGGATCTTCTCCAGCTGACGGCGCAGCCAAGTGAAACTGCTGCCGCCGCTGATGCAGGCTGGTTGGTTGGTGCCGGCGGGGGATTTCGGATTTCGTAGGATTATTATTGTGTAAGTTTACTGCAGCGTCAATTCAAAAATTTGGCTTTTTAACTACTGTAAGTAGGTAATTCCAGTTCATAGTTCTTTGAAAGCAAAGAAATTACAAATTTCAGTAGTCACTCCATTTATTGCAGTAGAGTCACTCCATTTATTGCACCAGAGTCACTCCATCTATTGCAGTAGAGTCACTCCATCTATTGCAGTAGAGTCACTCCATCTATTGCAGTAGAGTCACTCCATCTATTGCAGTAGAGTCACTCCATCTATTGCAGTAGAGTCACTCCATCTATTGCAGTAGAGTCACTCCATCTATTGCGCCAGAGTCACTCCATCTATTGCAGTAGAGTCACTCCATCTATTGCAGTAGAGTCACTCCATCTATTGCAGTAGAGTCACTCCATCGATTGCGCCAGAGTCACTCCATCTATTGCGCCAGAGTCACTCCATCTATTGCAGTAGAGTCACTCCATCTATTGCAGTAGAGTCACTCCATCTATTGCAGTAGAGTCACTCCATCGATTGCGCCAGAGTCACTCCATCTATTGCGCCAGAGTCACTCCATCTATTGATTGCACCAGAGTCACTCCATCTATTGCGCCAGAGTCACTCCATCTATTGATTGCACCAGAGTCACTCCATCTATTGCGCCAGAGTCACTCCATCTATTGCAGTAGAGTCACTCCATCTATTGCACCAGAGTCACTCCATCTATTGCGCCAGAGTCACTCCATCTATTGCAGTAGAGTCACTCCATCTATTGCAGTAGAGTCACTCCATCTATTGATTGCACCAGAGTCACTCCATCTATTGCAGTAGAGTCACTCCATCGATTGCGCCAGAGTCACTCCATCTATTGCGCCAGAGTCACTCCATCTATTGCACCAGAGTCACTCCATCTATTGCGCCAGAGTCACTCCATCTATTGATTGCACCAGAGTCACTCCATCTATTGATTGCACCAGAGTCACTCCATCTATTGCGCCAGAGTCACTCCATCTATTGATTGCACCAGAGTCACTCCATCTATTGCGCCAGAGTCACTCCATCTATTGCAGTAGAGTCACTCCATCTATTGCAGTAGAGTCACTCCATCGATTGCGCCAGAGTCACTCCATCTATTGCGCCAGAGTCACTCCATCTATTGATTGCACCAGAGTCACTCCATCTATTGCGCCAGAGTCACTCCATCTATTGATTGCACCAGAGTCACTCCATCTATTGCGCCAGAGTCACTCCATCTATTGATTGCACCAGAGTCACTCCATCTATTGCAGTAGAGTCACTCCATCTATTGCACCAGAGTCACTCCATCTATTGCGCCAGAGTCACTCCATCTATTGCACCAGAGTCACTCCATCTATTGCGCCAGAGTCACTCCATCTATTGATTGCACCAGAGTCACTCCATCTATTGCGCCAGAGTCACTCCATCTATTGATTGCACCAGAGTCACTCCATCTATTGCACCAGAGTCACTCCATCTATTGCGCCAGAGTCACTCCATCTATTGATTGCACCAGAGTCACTCCATCTATTGCGCCAGAGTCACTCCATCTATTGCACCAGAGTCACTCCATCTATTGCGCCAGAGTCACTCCATCTATTGATTGCACCAGAGTCACTCCATCTATTGCGCCAGAGTCACTCCATCTATTGCGCCAGAGTCACTCCATCTATTGATTGCACCAGAGTCACTCCATCTATTGCGCCAGAGTCACTCCATCTATTGATTGCACCAGAGTCACTCCATCTATTGCGCCAGAGTCACTCCATCTATTGATTGCACCAGAGTCACTCCATCTATTGCACCAGAGTCACTCCATCTATTGCGCCAGAGTCACTCCATCTATTGATTGCACCAGAGTCACTCCATCTATTGCGCCAGAGTCACTCCATCTATTGCGCCAGAGTCACTCCATCTATTGATTGCACCAGAGTCACTCCATCTATTGCGCCAGAGTCACTCCATCTATTGATTGCACCAGAGTCACTCCATCTATTGATTGCACCAGAGTCACTCCATCTATTGCACCAGAGTCACTCCATCTATTGCACCAGAGTCACTCCATCTATTGCACCAGAGTCACTCCATCTATTGCGCCAGAGTCACTCCATCTATTGATTGCACCAGAGTCACTCCATCTATTGCGCCAGAGTCACTCCATCTATTGCGCCAGAGTCACTCCATCTATTGCACCAGAGTCACTCCATCTATTGCGCCAGAGTCACTCCATCTATTGATTGCACCAGAGTCACTCCATCTATTGCGCCAGAGTCACTCCATCTATTGCGCCAGAGTCACTTCATCTATTGCACCAGAGTCACTCCATCTATTGCGCCAGAGTCACTTCATCTATTGCACCAGAGTCACTCCATCTATTGCACCAGAGTCACTCCATCTATTGATTGCACCAGAGTCACTCCATCTATTGCACCAGAGTCACTCCATCTATTGCACCAGAGTCACTCCATCTATTGCACCAGAGTCACTCCATCTGTTGCACCAGAGTCACTCCATCTATTGCACCAGAGTCACTCAAACTCTATCTACACAGTAGACACCAATTAGAATTCTAGCAATCTAAAGAAGACACACAAGCAAAAAAGCAACAAACCTTTCCCGACGTTGCTACTAGTAGCCAGCAGCTGCTTTATCAGAAACCGAATGCCAGCGAGTGGTCGCGCCAGCTGCCGCAAGTCGGTTGGATCGCGAAAGTCGGGATCGTTGGCCCACAAGTAGACAGCGTAGGGAAGACAGGCCTCAGGTAGTAGGGAGAAAAATGTAGCACTGTCTTGCGACACCTGCGAGTAAAGGGGATTTTAGAGGATCAGGTCGAAATTAAATCTGTGGATCTGGGAGGTTAGCTGACCCAGCAACCTGAGGATCTGGGAGGATAGCTGACCCAGCAACCTGAGGATCTGGGAGGATAGCTGACCCACCAACCTGAGGATCTGGGAGGATAGCTGACCCAGCAACCTGAGGATCTGGGAGGATAGCTGACCCACCAACCTGAGGATCTGGGAGGATAGCTGACCCAGCAACCTGAGGATCTGGGAGGATAGCTGACCCACCAATCTGAGGATCTGCGAGGATAGCTGACCCACCAGCTTGAGGATCTGGGAGGATAGCTGACCCAGCAACCTGAGGATCTGTGAGGATAGCTGACCCAGAAACACAAGCAGAACAGAACACAAGAATCCCAACCTGTTCCCAATTAGCCGCCATAAACTGTCGCCGTCTGGCCACCACGCGGCGCAAACTGTCAGCGGCCCGGCGCTGAAACCGTCTCCGACAATCGTCGGCAGCCCCGTCGGCGACGAACGCGTAGGCGGCTAGAAAATCAGCCGGCAAACGAAGCCGCCCCAAGCCGGCGTGCAGTTTGCCTAGCAACAAGCGATTTCTCACCTCGGGACAGGGATCGCAGGCGGCCGCGTACGCCAGCGTCTGCAGCAGGTCCGGCCGGGTCAGGCGACGCTGGTAGGGCCGGCAGCGGGAGAGGCCGATCAGGCGGCCGGCGACCACCAAGCGGAGCTGGCTGAGCTCGCCGGCTGGCGGCGGATTTTCCAGGGGTTTCCCGGTGCCGGAGTCCAAGGGCCGGCCTTCGTGCAGCAGCAGCGAGTGCAGGCCGGCAAGCGACTGGCTGACAGCCACGTTCCAGCTGTCCGCTTCACTGGGGTCGGGGAGCTCTGCCTCCGCGACCTGCTGTTTTGCGGGGGGGGTTTAGTGTTACTGTTCTCTGTCTGTCTGTCTGTGTCTGTCTGTTTGTCTGTCTGTCTGTCTGTGTGTCTGTCTGTGTGTCTGTCTGTCTGTCTGTCTGTCTGTCTGTCTGTCTGGGTGTCTGTCTGTCTGTCTGTCTGTCTGTCTGTCTGTCTGTCTGATTGTCTGTCTGTCTGGGTGTCTGTCTGTCTGTCTGTCTGTCTGTCTGTCTGTGTGTCTGTCTGGGTGTCTGTCTGTCTGTCTGTCTGTCTGTCCGTCTGTCTGTCTGTCTGTCTGTCTGTCTGTCTGTCTGTCTGTCTGTCTGTCTGTCTGGGTGTCTGTCTGTCTGTGTGTCTGTCTGTCTGTCTGTGTCTGTCTGTCTGTCTGTCTGTCTGTCTGTCTGTCTGTCTGGGTGTCTGTCTGTCCGTCTGTCTGTCTGTCTGTCTGTCTGTCTGGGTGTCTGTCTGTCTGGGTGTCTGTCTGTCCGTCTGTCTGTCTGTCTGTCTGTCTGTCTGTCTGTCTGGCTGTCTGTCTGTCTGTCTGTCTGTCTCTCTGTCCGTCTGTCTGTCTGTTTGTCCGTCCGTCTGCTTGATAATTTATTTCTAAAAATTGAACCGCTGTAACAATTATCAACAAGATTTCTGTCAAAAAGTCATTAAAAAGCTTACATAATAACGATTCTCTCCCCCCAAAAACCCAAACCAATCATAACCCGGACAACCAATCACCTGTCTGAGACCCGCAAGACACCTGGCCAGACACTTCACAGCCGCCACGCGAATTCTAGACGCATCAGTCAGCCGCTCGTACGGCGTCCAGGCCGTCAGGTCGACGCGTACAGAGCGGCGGCCGCCACCACCCTCAGCTTCGCTGTCTGCAGTCGCCGGACCTTCAACAATCAGAGGCAGCAGCTGGGCGGTGAGGAACTGGCCGATTCGGTCCAGCTGCAGCAGACCCAGCCGCTCGGCTAGCGGACTCTTCATCAAATAGCCGAAAGCTTCTAGCAGGTGAATTGGCGACCTGCCAGTTGGCCAGTCAGCTGACAGAGCCGCCTCAGCTAGCCAAGCGATATTCAAGCACCGATTTGAGCAGTTGGATAGGCTAGACAGCGTTGCTAAGCAACCAATAGCCGCCTTAGCAACCGAAGATTCCTCTGATTGACACAGTGATACCAGCCTGGCATTGATTGATTCTACAGCGGAGTTGGACGCTGCCAGGTCCGACCCAGCAGGGCTGGTGGATAGCGCCGTGTCAAGGATGCGAAGGCAGCACAACAAGCGGCGGGAGGTGTCAGCTGGCGGCTGATTGACAGCTGGCGGAGCGTCAGACGAGGCAGTCAGGTAGTCTGGAGTGGGAGATTTAAAGACTAGGAGTATAGTATTGAAAGGATCCTGCACACCTGTACATGTAAAATCACTGGTAGCATACACAGGTACCCTGTACACTCATGTACATGTACAATCAACTGTAGAATACTCATGTACGCTGTACACCCCTGTACATGTACAATCACCTGTAGCAACTGTAGAATACTCAGGTACCATGTACAACCCTGTACATGTAAAACCGAGAGCAAACTTAAAAAATTAAGTAGAGAACATGCACCAGAAAGGATATCCCCGATGCTCACCCAGCAACGGCTCAGCCCCGGTCAGCAGCTCGGGCTTATAAAAGATCAGAGCGTTAATCAGCTGCAAATCGCCCAGATCCCCCGGCTTGGCAGCCTCAATCAAAGCTGTAAAAGTTGCCCGATCGACCAATGAAGGGCCGAGCCTAGGTAGCAACGCCTCGGCAACGGGTTTCTCGCTAGCCGACAAAGATTTAGAAAACGAACCAGCTAACCAAATTCGACGCCTCAAATCGTTGGCCGTTTCTAAGTTGCAATCGGCCCCTAGCAACCGGTGCAACTGGCTGTTGCTAGGCAACTTAGCCAGACGCTTGTGCAGAGTTAGCAAGCAGTTCTGTACGAAACTTGACGAGTGATGCTCGATAGGGAAATACGGCACCAAAGCTCGCATTCGGCTCTGCAGCCAGGATGAGGATTTTGAGGATTTGTCTGAGCTTGCCGATTCCAGGTAGGCTAGCGTCTGCCGGCTTGTCTGCGGGGTGATTATGCACGCTTATGGGATTTCAGAGGATTAAATAGGAATTTAAAGATTAAATGGAGATTATTTGAACGAAAGTTGGATTTATATATCGAAATGGGATTTCATGATGGAAATGAGGATTTCAAGATGGAAATGAGGATTTCAAGATGTAATTTAGGATATCAAGATCGAAATGCGATTTCATGATGGAAATGTGATTTCAAGGTCGAAATGGGATGTCAAGATGAAAATGGGATTTGCAGATTGAAATGGGATTTCAAGATGGAAATGAGGATATCAAGATGGAAATGAGGATTTCAATATGGAAATGAGGATTTCAAGATGGAAGTGAGGATTTCAAGATGGAATTGAGGATTTAAAAATGGAAATGAGGATTTCAAAATAAAAAAGAGGATTTCAGAATTGAAATGAGGATTTGAAGATGGACATGGGATTTCAAGATGGAAATGAGGATTGCAAGATGGAAATGAGAACTTCAATATGGAAATGAGGATTTCAAGATGGAAATGAGGATTTCAAGATGGAAATGAGGACTTTAACATGGAAATGAGGATTTCAATATGGAAATGAGGATTTCAATATAAAAAAGAGGATTTCAGAATTTAAATGACGATTTCAAGATGGACATGGAATTTCAAGATGGAAATGAGGATTTCAAGATAGAATCGAGGATTTCAATATGGAAATTGGGATTTTAACATCGAAATGAGGATTTCAATTTTCAAGGTGGAAATGAGGATTTAAAAATCGAAATGGGATCTAAAGATCGAATTGGAAATGGGATTTTAAGTGAAATTGGGATTTCAAGCTGGAAATTATGATTACAATATGAAAATGGGACTTCAAAATGGATATGGGATTTTAAGACGGACATCTAAGTAAGATTTTTAATCTAAGTAAGATTGAGATGAATCAATTGAAATCACACCTGATCCACGTGCCACAAGCTCTTGAGCATCAGTACAAAAGCACTTGCAGCCTTTGTAACGGTCGCTGATGAATTAACAACGCCAAATTCATTGTGCGCACCCTGAGCTAGAAAAGCTCGCCAAAAAGTTAATAATAACGAAGCTTGAGTGCACGCGGGCGAGTCACTTGACGACCGGTTAGCAACCAGCAACTGATCGTTCAGGTGACGCTCAACTTCCATGGGATGCAGGCGATAAGCGGACATCAGGGCGGCGATGGCGGCATTCGCGTAGCTAGGGCGAACTCCATGGGGTGGCACCGACAGACGGGCCAGTGAGGCCAGGGCGCGGATTCGAACTCGAGACGACAGATCGCGCGAACGAGCAATCATTATGCTAGTCTGAATTGAAAGGGCGTTCAAACTTCCTGTCACTTAAAGCTTGATGATACTTTTACTGAAGTACTCAGCCCTGTACTGAACTACTCAGCCCTGTCCTGAACTACTCAGCCCTGTCCTGAACTACTCAGCCCTGTTCTAAACTACTCAGCCCTGTCCTGAACTACTCAGCCCTGTCCTGAACTACTCAGCCCTGTCCTGAACTACTCAGCCCTGTCCTGAACTACTCAGCCCTGTCCTGAACTACTCAGCCCTGTCCTGAACTACTCAGCCCTGTTCTAAACTACTCAGCCCTGTACTGAACTACTCAGCCCTGTCCTGAACTACTCAGCCCTGTTCTAAACTACTCAGCCCTGTCCTGAACTACTCAGGCCTGTCCTAAACTACTCAGGCCTGTCCTGAACTACTCAGCCCTGTCCTGAACTACTCAGCCCTGTCCTGAACTACTCAGCCCTGTCCTGAACTACTCAGCCCTGTACTGAACTACTCAGCCCTGTCCTGAACTACTCAGCCCTGTTCTAAACTACTCAGCCCTGTCCTGAACTACTCAGGCCTGTCCTAAACTACTCAGGCCTGTCCTGAACTACTCAGCCCTGTCCTGAACTACTCAGCCCTGTCCTGAACTACTCAGCCCTGTCCTGAACTACTCAGAACTGTTCTAAACTACTCAGCCCTGTCCTGAACTACTCTATTTGAATACCATGAAAGCAAGGCAAGATAGTTCAAGCACAAGCCAACCTTAAACTCAGCCTCGAACTCCAAGGGCAGCTCGTCCAGCCCAGTAACCAGCGCCAGCCTGACAGACTCGTCATCATCAACCGATCGCATGCGAAATGTCTGACGCAAGTCTTCGAATGCGGAGGAATCTAATTTTAGATTAGACATTGTTCCGCTATCATCCTGAATGTGGCTTTCGCTGTCAGCAGAAGAAACTTCGGTAAAAGTGCACAAACTCGGCACCGCCAGAAGACAGGTTTGCCTGAGATGAGAAGCCAAATTTATTATTTATGTTTTTCCTTTTAGACAGGTTAGACACTAATCACACTCACTCTCACGCTGATCACGCTCACTCTCACACTATTCACACTCACACTAATCACACTCACTCTCACCCTATTCACACTCACACTATTCACACTTACACTAATCACACTCACTGTCACACTCACTCTCACACTATTCACTCTCACACGAATCACACTCACTCTCACACTCACTCTCACACTAATCACACTCACTCTCACACTATTCACTCTCACACGAATCACACTCACTCTCACACTCACTCTCACACTATTCACACTCACACTAATCACACTCACTCTCACCCTATTCACACTCACACTATTCACACTTACACTAATCACACTCACTGTCACACTCACTCTCACACTATTCACTCTCACACGAATCACACTCACTCTCACACTCACTCTCACACTAATCACACTCACTCTCACACTATTCACTCTCACACGAATCACACTCACTCTCACCCTATTCACACTCACACTAATCACACTCACTCTCACCCTATTCACACTCACACTATTCACACTTACACTAATCACACTCACTGTCACACTCACTCTCACACTATTCATTCTCACACGAATCACACTCACTCTCACACTCACTCTCACACTAATCACACTCACTCTCACACTAATCACACTCACTCTCACTCTAATTACATTTACTCTCACAGTAATCTCACTCACTCTCACACTAATCACACTCACTTTCACACTAATCACACTCACTCACACTCACCTAACAACGGGCGCCACATCGTTAAACCTTGCCACAAGGGCTCTCCAACCGCCGTCAACAAAGCCGCGCCTCGGGACCCCATCCCCGCTGCCCACCAGCATGAGGCGGCAGAGATGACGGCAGGCTCTCAGTCGATCCGCCACGCGTTGAGAACGCAAACGGGGCAGCAAGATTCGAGCCGTCAGACTGGGCACTTGGTAGTGCGCTGGCGACAAGCGGTTAACCAATGGCAGCAGAAAGCCAAGTTTTTCAATGTCGAACTTTTCTTGCGCCGCAGCGGCTTCGCAACTGGCAGCCTCTGAAGTGCAACAGGGTAACTTGGGTCTCAATATGACATCCCGATCCTCATCCCACATCCCGAACACTTAATAAGAATCCCAAATCCCACATTCCGATCACTTAATAAGAATCTCAATTCCCGCATTCCGATCACTTAATAAGAATCCCAAAATCCCACATTCCGATCACTTAATAAGAATCCCAAATCCCACATTCCGATCACTTAATAAGAATCCTAAAATCCCACATTCCGATCATTCAATAGAATCCCAAATCCCACATCCCGATCACTTAATAAGAATCCCAAAATCCCGCATCCCGATCACTTAATAAGAATCCCAAATCTCACATTCTGATCACTTAATAAGATTCTCAATTCCCACATTCCGATCACTTAATAAGAATCCCAAATCCCCCATTTCGATCACTTAATAAGAATCCCAAATCCCACATCCCGATTACTTAATAAGAATCCCAAATCCCACATCCCGATCACTTAAAAAGAATCCCAAATCCCACATCCCGATCACTTAATAAGAATCCCAAATCCCACATCCCGATCACTTAATAATAATCCCAAATCCCACGTTCCGATCACTTAATAAGAATCCCAAATCCCACATCCCGATCACTTAATAATAATCCCAAATCCCACATTCCGATCACTTAATAAGAATCCCAAAATCCCACATCCCGATCACTTAATAAGAATCCCAAAATTTCACATTCCGATCACTTAATAAGAATCCCAAATCCCACATTCCGTTCAATCAATAAATCCCAAAATCCCACATCCCGATCACTTATAAGAATCCCAAAATCCCACATTCCGATCACTTAATAAGAATCCCAAATCCCACATCCCGATTACTTAATAAGAATCCCAAATCCCACATCCCGATCACTTAAAAAGAATCCCAAATCCCACATCCCGATCACTTAATAAGAATCCCAAATCCCACATCCCGATCACTTAATAATAATCCCAAATCCCACATTCCGATCATTTACTAAGAATCCCAAATCCCACATCCCGATCACCTAATAATAATCCCAAATCCCACATCCCGATCACTTAATAATAATCCCAAATCCCACATTCCGATCACTTAATAAGAATCCCAAAATCCCACATCCCAATCACTTAATAAGAATCCCAAAATCTCACATTCCGATCACTTAGTAATACCAAATCCCACATTCCGATCACTTAATAAGAATCCCAAATCCCACATTCCGTTCAATCAATAAATCCCAAAATCCCACATCCCGATCACTTATAAGAATCCCAAAATCCCACATTCCGATCACTTAATAAGAATCCCAAATCCCACATCCCGATTACTTTATAAGAATCCCAAATCCCACATCCCGATCACTTAAAAAGAATCCCAAATCCCACATCCCGATCACTTAATAAGAATCCCAAATCCCACATCCCGATCACTTAATAATAATCCCAAATCCCACATTCCGATCATTTAATAAGAATCCCAAATCCCACATCCCGATCACCTAATAATAATCCCAAATCCCACATCCCGATCACTTAATAATAATCCCAAATCCCACGTTCCGATCACTTAATAAGAATCCCAAATCCCACATCCCGATCACTTAATAATAATCCCAAATCCCACATTCCGATCACTTAATAAGAATCCCAAAATCCCACATCCCGATCACTTAATAAGAATCCCAAAATCTCACATTCCGATCACTTAGTAATACCAAATCCCACATTCCGATCACTTAATAAGAATCCCAAATCCCACATTCCGTTCAATCAATAAATCCCAAAATCCCACATCCCGATCACTTATAAGAATCCCAAAATCCCACATTCCGATCACTTAATAAGAATCCCAAATCCCACATCCCGATTACTTTATAAGAATCCCAAATCCCACATCCCGATCACTTAAAAAGAATCCCAAATCCCACATCCCGATCACTTAATAAGAATCCCAAATCCCACATCCCGATCACTTAATAATAATCCCAAATCCCACATTCCGATCATTTAATAAGAATCCCAAATCCCACATCCCGATCACCTAATAATAATCCCAAATCCCACATCCCGATCACTTAATAATAATCCCAAATCCCACGTTCCGATCACTTAATAAGAATCCCAAATCCCACATCCCGATCACTTAATAATAATCCCAAATCCCACATTCCGATCACTTAATAAGAATCCCAAAATCCCACATCCCGATCACTTAATAAGAATCCCAAAATCTCACATTCCGATCACTTAGTAATACCAAATCCCACATTCCGATCACTTAATAAGAATCCCAAATCCCACATTCCGTTCAATCAATAAATCCCAAAATCCCACATCCCGATCACTTATAAGAATCCCAAAATCCCACATTCCGTTCAATCAATAAATCCCTAAATCCCACATTCCGATCACTTAATAAGAATCCCAAATCTCAAATTCCGATCACTTAATAAGAATGCCAAAGTCCTAAATTCCGATCACTTATAAGAATCCTAAATCCCAAATCCCGATCACTTAATAAGAATCCCAAAATCCCACATTCCGATCACTTAATAAGAATCCCAAGGCCCACACTCTGATAAATATAAGAACACCAAATCCCACATTCCGATCAATTAATAATCCCAAATCCCACATTTTGATCACACGAATCCCAACCTATCCCCTTTTAACAAAACAACCTACCGCCATCCCCGTCCAATTCATCTTCATCAACGTGCAAGGCCCGCAAAATCCTGGCCTCCAGCTCTTCAACAACCAGCCGACTCATCAATTCGGCATGTCTAGTTAAAAACATTTCAGCCAAACATCCGTCCGTTTCATTGACAGTAGTTGCCATAGCAACGCAACTATCCAGCAGCAGAGCGACGGCAGCCGGTTGCACTATCAGTTTAGGGCATTCGTCTACAAGGCGATTCAGCGAGGCAGCGGCGGCGGCCAAGCCGGCTGAGGACCCGCCCGGCCAGTCCCATCTGGACGCGGCCGGTTCAGCGGCCAGAATGCAACGCAAGCAGTCGGCTGCGGATTCCAAAGCCAAACTATTCACGCTGCCTGTTTGCTGTTGCTGCTCCGAGTTATTCAAGGCAACGTAGGGCCGCAGTGCTAGGGGCAGGTCAGTGCCAACTATGTTGCGCATCAGGTAACCCAGAGCTCCGTCGCCGCATCGGCCCGTGGCTGCTCGATAAGCGGCTCGAGCGATGAGCTTTATGGCTTGACAAACTCTGGGGATAGATTCAGATGGGGAGATTTGACAGGGTAGATTCAGATAGGGAGATTTGAGAGGGTAGATTCGGATGGGGAGATTTGGGAGGGTAGATTCAGATGGGGAGATTTGAGAGGGTAGATTCAGATATGGAGATTTGAGAGGGTAGATTCAGATCGGGAGATTCGAGAGGGTAGATTCGGATGGGGAGATTTGAGAGGGGTAGATTCAGATTGGGAGATTTGAGGGTAGATTCGGATAGGGAGATTTGAGAGGGTAGATTCAGATGGGGAGATTTGAGAGGGTAGATTTAGATGGGGAGATTTGAGAGGGTAGATTCAGATGGGGAGATTAGAGAGGGTAGATTTAGATGGGGAGATTTGAGAGGGTAGATTTAAATGGGGATATTTGGGCGGGTAGATTCGGATGGGGAGATTTGAGAGGGTAGATTCGGATGGGGAGATTTGAGAGGGTAGATTCAGATGGGGAGATTTGAGAGGGTAGATTTAGTTATGGGGATTTGAGAGGGCGGATCACTTAATAAGAATCCCAAATCTCAAATTCCGATCACTTAATAAGAATGCCAAAGTCCTAAATTCCGATCACTTATAAGAATCCCAAATCCCAAATCCCGATCACTTAATAAGAATCCCAAAATCCCACATTCCGATCACTTAATAAGAATCCCAAGGCCCACACTCTGATAAATATAAGAACACCAAATCCCACATTCCGATCAATTAATAATCCCAAATCCCACATTTTGATCACACGAATCCCAACCTATCCCCTTTTAACAAAACAACCTACCGCCAACCTAGGCCATTTGAGAGGGTAGATTCGGATGGGGAGATTTGAGAGGGTAGATTCAGATGGGGAGATTTGAGAGGGTAGATTTAGTTATGGGGATTTGAGAGGGCGGATTCAGATGGGGAGATTTTATAGGGTAGATTTAGATTGGGAGATTTGAGGGGGTAGATTTAATTTATGGAGATTTGAGAGGGTAGATTTAGTTATGGAGATTTGAGAGGGTAGATTTAGTTATGGAGATTTGAGAGGGTGGATTCAGATGGGCAGATTTGAGAGAGTAGATTCGGATGGGGAGATTTGATAGGGTAGATTCAGATGGGGAGATTTGAGGGAGTAGATTCAGATGGCGAGATTTTAGAGGGTAGATTCAGATGGGGAGATTTGAGAGGGTTAATTACGATGGGATATAGAAGTAATTTGCTAATTCAAATGCTTGAATTAATTTTTAAGTCTTCAGCCTACCTTTCAGCTTCATTTGGCAGTCCAACAAAAGGATTCTCAGGGCAGTGCAGCTTAAGCAATTCCATTAAGCAGCAGGCAACAAGTAATTGCAAACTGCCACTGATTTTGTTGGCTTGATAACTGCAGAAAAACTCTACTAAAATGTCAGCTAAATGCCCTGAATCAGAATTCCATTCAGCTAGTGAAGTTGGTTCATTGATTGAAGCAGCATTCAGTTCTGTGAGTGCACTATATGCACTTTGTAAGGCTTGCCTAAGCTGCTGCCTCTCTTGATCTGTATTTAGGCCTTTATCAAATTGATCAGCAAATGATTTTATGGCTAAGTTGATATCTGATAAAATATTTTTGAATTGCATTACTAATTCTTGTTATTGAGGTTGGATCTATATTTTAATTTTTTTTCTGAAAGTTACAAAAGTTAAACAATAAGATTTAAAAATCATTTTAGATTAAATTACAGATTGCTTGTAATTCTATGATAATTATAGATTAATTGAAATTAAAAATCTAATTAAAGATAAATCTAGGTCAGACAATCTAAATTAAGGATCAATAATACTTTAAAAGTAGTGACATGACTTAGGTATGATATAATTAATTTTAATAATAATCCAACTTAATCTACAAGTCATATTTTAGCATATTAAACATTTAGATTCCATTGGATTAAAATTGATACTTTTAGCAAATATAGGAATAAAGTTCTAATGGTAAAAAGAAATAATTGGGAAAAAAATTCATACAATATTTTAATTTCATCAGTAGGATATTTTAATAAATTAGGTAAATTATTCAACTAAAATAAAGTTTATTGTAGCTTTTAAAGTAAATATTTAGCAGTAAATAATTATATTGCTTTTGATGTTTTGATTTTTATTCTATAAAGATAAAAATAAAATAGATTCTTGAAATGCATCACAACCTTGACCTTAGTAGGTGCTATAGTTTTCCTTTTTAGTATATATTAGTATAGTCATACGTTTGAAATATTATAACTTTAAAAATATAATGTGCATAATTGATCTAATATACTATTCTTATATCAAAGTAAAGTCATAATAACTTTTATGAAAAAATAAAAAATCATAATTAACCACAAAAATTTACAATGAAAGCTTTTTTGAATAGTTTAAGAACTTAGTTATATATTATATTCAATATATTTATAATTATAACTATTTTTACACAGGAAAAAAAATTGCAAAAAATCCTTGCTTTAGGCACTGGTATAGCTAGAATATTGGATTTAAGGAGGGGCGACAAGACTTGTCTATGGGAAAAGGGTAGCCCCTGGCTTTACCTGTGGTTTTACATTGAGATGGTTCAAAATGAAATATTTGATCTGATTATATCTAGAAGAACTTTTAAGTCTTAAGGCATATAAGAGACTACAAATCTTATTTACACACAAACAGACTAATTCAAACATATGCATGAAAAACACCTTTATGCTTGTGTTTTTGATACATCCTCGAAGACTAGTCAAATATTTTTAATAATTCAGCAAACATGCAAACTATAAGTTATAGGTATAGAGCACATATTAGACTGAACCGAATCCCATCCAAAACCGATAACAGTTCATAGCTTCCAAAAATAAATTTATAAAACAGACATTATGACAGTTGTTTGTTGCATTCTTGGTTTCAAGCATTACAGCGTGCGGTGCCACGTGCAATGTTTTATGTTCTTAGAAAATGAAATTATCAATTATCGCGCACTGATATTAGAACAATGTACTTTAGTTTTCTTGTTAGGTGTGCACTATAAGTATTATATTATTAGTAAATACATTCTTGCAAATTTTTTAGACAAAAAATTGACTGCTAGAGCTGCACAAGTTTGAACAAAATTTACCAATGCCGAATTTTAATTAATGAAAGCCTAGTTAAGTTGCTCACGTACTTAAAAATGGTTTTTTTATCAAAATGTAAGGCTGCTAAATTTTCAATTTTCTATCTTATATAAAGTCTTATGTATTTTTAAAATCTCTAGTATTCCTTTATTTACAATGATTTGGATTATTAAGTCATCATTTTGGGTGCTGGTCAGATCGTCATCTGCCAGTTCGTCATCTAAGATGACGAAATGACCAAGAATAATATTGCTACGTTACAAAGAATGACGAAGTATCCAAAAATAACAAAATGCAGAGACATATCGGTTCAAATAATGGCCATCAGATATTTAACCAGAAATATTAGATGAAAAAAACATTGAAGTAAACTAAAATCATCAGACATAAATTATCCCTAGCTATTGGTTCGTACACCCTCGCCTCCTCCCGCCTCCAAGCCAATAGAAAATGAAGACTCTATGTGGCCATCTTGGCCTGTGGACATTTTGGTCTTTACACCTCTTTTAATTTTTGGGCACTCTTATTTGTATGTTTGTATGTTGCAAACAACAGTCGTCAAAACATATTTCTTAAGTAGAAATGCCTCACTAGGCAGATGCAGGCGGAAGACGATCTGACCACTATTCTTATTTCTTACGCAGAGGTTTTAGCACGCAGAGGTTTTAGCCTAGTGGTTAGAGCGTCGGACTCACGACTTGAAGGTCGGCGGTTCGATTCCCGACTCCACTGGTACAATTTGTGTCCTTTAGCAAGACACTTAACTCTGCATTGCTTCAGTTCACCCAGCTGTTAAATGGGTACCAGCATCAGCTGGGGTAATTGAAGGTGGGTGTGGCGTCCCCCCAGTCCATGGACTGAACAGTACGCAGTCTTCAGAAGCGCCGTGCAATAGCTGCGGCTGCGCTGTTGGCTGCACATCTGGCCCGATTGGGACAGGTGTAATCAATTATTATTATTATTATATTATTATTATTTCTTAGCTATCTGAGATTTCATTGGTGTATGACGAAGTGTCCTATGTTATAGAGTGACATCCTGGCAAGATGACGAAGTGACCAGAAAAAAGTCAATGATTTCACTACCCCAGATGACGAAATGGAAGATGACGAAGTGACTAGGATCCATCATTTTAGGGTGCTGACCAGTTCGACTGTCACTGTCGTCCATTTTGATTGACGCCAAGTTTGCTGGCATCCATCATTTCGGGATATTTTACTTTTAACAGAAAAACCCAACAATGCTCAATTTTTTCCAATGAAGGCTATTGCTAGGACCTTGGGCCTACTTATCCAATGACATGATTGCCAATAAAAGGCTAGCTAATTAATACTAGGCCTAGCTGTATGGGCAGTTGTTATTTGTCTGGTTAACTAGAAAAATAGCCATGTTGGATATTTTTCCAGTTAGCCGGACAATTAGCCATGGTGGTTATACATCCAGTTGACTGGACAAATAGCTAGCCATTATGGATATTCATCCGGTAAAATTAACAAAGAATTGTTTGGAATTTGTATAGTCAAATGGAGAAAGACATTAATGATTGTGACAGTTCACTGGTTAAATTAACTTAAATAGCAAGTGTTCTTTTTTGTCAGTATGTGAAAATGTCAATTACTAATTGGAAATTGCCATGAAGTAGCATTTTTATCTTAATATGTTATTATTCAAATATTATTTTAATGATAGGAATCATAGGATTAAACCCATTTTTGCTACATGTCCTTTCTCAACTAGTCATTTAGAAATTCCCATTTGTATAGCATTTTATATCTTCTTAACAGAGAACAGATTATTTTTGAGCATGCACGCTTGTCTGGTCTACTTAGATAAACAACCACTAGCTATATGTAGATATAACTAGCACCCTACTGGACTGTTGGTTTGGTACCATTTAAAACAAAAAAACAAATTAAAACAGTAACTAGCAAACAGAGGCTATATATAGTAGCTATCAAGTTAACTGGACAAATGTCCAAAATGGCTGTTTGTCTAGTCAATCAGACAAATAACAACTGTCTAGCTATATGCTTGTATTTCAGTTTTCAAGTATGTCCTGTACCCTATTAGGTCTTTATAATAATCAATATTTCAAAAGACAAATATATCAATATAGTAACAAAAGATCAAAGAATTCTCAGGATACAGGAGTGATGCTTGGCTGGTTTATCTTAAAAAATTAATCTTATAACTTTGGATTCAATTTTTTGAATGTATTAAGGAAGACTTTTAGTTTTAGAGCATTGAACAAGCTTAAGAGTTAGTTGAAATAGTTCTTAAAACCTATTTAAGAATAGCCTAGGAATTAAATTAGGCTTACTTTCTAGCTTTGAGGATCTATACCAAAAATTAATCTAAATTTTCTTATTAGTAGCTGCTACTGCTTAGCCAATTTCTAGTCATTTTGTCTGCTACCTTTTCATCTGCTGGGGAGATGAAGTTACAAACCATTTCGTCTGCCATGCAGCCAATAGGAGTGAACTAAACTAGAATGAGAGTTTGAGAAGAAGGTAGACAAAATGATTTCTTTTTATCTATTAAATAATTGCTGTTAGGCCCTATCTATAAGTGACATTTGCGTACATTGTGGATTTCAACAGATAACAGGGCTCTGGTGAGCCTGGTCTGGACTTCATGCCATCATTACACCATGAATTCCAAAGATTGTTATTTAGAATCCCATGACTCTTAAATAATAAAATTAGCCAATAAATTTGGCTTGCTACTATTAAATAAGGTCAGCAGACGAAGTCTTAAAAACTAAAAAACCATTTCATCTGCAGAGCAGACAACTTGGCAGCAGAGGAAACAACTGGCACCCTGCTTAGCCATATATAAAATATGAAGTTTTGTATTTGTTTTTTATGGATCTCAATGTTCATAGGCAAGGATAGTACCCAGTATTTATTTCTATAGCTAGCTATTCTCATGCTAATCTGTATGGTAACTAGGGTGAAGAATTGTTAACCAAGTAAGAAAGTTATTTTTTAATTAATTTAAATTTAGCACAATTAGCTATAAAAAGAACTATATATTTTTAGTTATTGCAAGCATATTGATCTTTAGAAGGATACTCTACTTCATTGTAATAGCTTCCTTAAGTAATCAAAGTCTTAAATATAAAAAAATATTTATTTTATTCTAATTTTTAAGTATAAAAGACCAAATAAGGTATATTAATGGCTAAATAGGCATAAAGTAAAGCATCATAAACCAAATGAGACATCTAAAAACCAAACAGGGATATACCTTTTTTATTAGTATAGAATTAACTAGGACCACAAAATTTAATATTATAAAAATATTTATAATATTCTTAAGGGTAATAGCAATTTTTTCTCTTGTTTTGTATTTTCAAATATTATAAAAATAATATACACTTTAAACAAGCAATATTTTGCCTAATTTAGCTTTTTTCAAGATTTTAAGAAAAAAAAATTATCGGAGACTGTAAGTGTGAGGTATCAAATTAATCAGCTCAGTGTTTAGAATAAGTTAAAGAAATGATCATAACAAAACTAGCTTTATTTAGCCAGAATCTACTCTGTATAGTTTTTTAAACTGAAAAAAATCAGACCAAAAAGGGAAACTTTTTTTATATATTTAACATATTAATTATTTAAGGAAACTATTACAAGTAAGGTGTCATTTTAAAGATCAACCCATTTGCAACAACTTTAAATAAAAAGCTTTACTCATGGCAAATTGTGGTGAGCCAAAATTAATAAAAAATAATAAACCATGACTTTCATGTTTTGTTGACAATGCTTTACCTAAATTTTGTTTTTTCTATGACCACCTTTTATAACTTACTTTAAATACTAAGCTAAATAACTTAATATCCACTCTTGTAGTCTCTAAATAATTTTTTCCTTATATCTTTAAAACATAGCAAAATATGGATTGTTGAAAGTATATATATATACTTTTTATAAAATCTAGTCTGAAAATACAGCTGGGACAAAAATTGCTATTGTCCTCAAGTATAATATATATATACTATTATGGTAGGAAATCTCAAAGTATTAAATATATTATATGCTTTATACTTAAAGCATAAATGATATATCCCTGTTTGGTTTTTAGATTCTTTATTTGCTTGATAATGCTTTATCCTACTTATTCAATAATGCTTAGTATTAGACCCAGGCTTATTCATATTGCAGCTGATTTTAACAGAGCTAAATTATTAGTAGTAATGCTAATTGATATGCCAATATTAATGATAATATTTTTAACAGTGATTTTTCTTCTAATTATATGATATTATGATCTCCTTAAAGCATTTGTAATACCAAGCTTCAAGTAATGATTCCCAGCTAAAAGGCATTCTTGTGGATCAGAGGGTCATAGATTTTAGTCCCTAAATTATTTTATATTTTAGGCCCTAAACTTCTTAACTTCAGTCCCTATTTTTCTATATTCAGATCCTAATCTATATTTACTTGGCACTTGGCTCAATAGCACTTGGCTTAATTGGCACTATGGCCTTTCCTGGCTCTATGGCCATTAAATTTACTAAGACTCCTTTGAACACTTATTTTGACAACAACTTAATGATTTTCTATCAAGTTTTCTCTTGGAACACAGTTGACTTACTGCAAAAATTTGTTCCTTTTATATTCAAAAGTTTTTCTGTTATAACTATTGCCATAAAAGTATTGTAAAATTTTATCAAACAAATTAAAAAAAACATTTATATTTTTACAGAAAAGAAAACAAATTTGATGAAATTTGAACAGGCAAGGATTAAAAAATTTTTGTTTCAATAGTTCCTATTACATGTTTTTATGCATACGCAAATGGTTTATATTATCTAACATTTCCTATAGGAGTAATTTTACCATGATTTTGTAAAACTCCTTTTGTTTCTAACTAAACCTTTGTGTCCTTTTTTCCATTAATTTAGTTTAAGAATATACTCTACTGTATAGCCTTTGCTAGTTCTGGAAGGTCAAAAATGACTGATTGTATATGTTACAGAGTATCTCTGAATTTTGCCTTATAGGCCAAGTAAAATTTTGAATTTTTTTTATGAATGGAAAATTGTGGTCAAAACCTAAAGCAAGAAATTCAATTTTCAATGATAGTTCACTATACTAAGTCTATTTTGGATTAAAAATATATATAATAATTTTTTTTCTTACTTTATAAGTTTTTGAAAGTAAAAAACTGTATATATAATAAAAAATTATGTACCCAATCTTTAACAAGATTTACTATATAACAACAACAAAAAAACAACAAAATACACTGTCAAGGTGATGAAAAGTAGCATTATAGAGTATACCTCAGGGTCTAGTTGCAAACAAAGGTTGCACTACTAGCAGAGTTAGGGCACTAGCATCAGCCAGTAGGCAATTAACAAAGTGCCAAGTTTAGTCAATATATTCAATCACATAAATACATGCGCAACACCCGGCCGAATCGGCCGGGTGACAGGCCTGCCAAGCAAGGGACGTCGCAAAATCGCCGATGCAAGTCGAAAAATCACCGATGTAAGTCACAAAATTGGTGAAAAACGAGGGGGTAAGTTGCAAAATGGAGAAGAATTGGGAAGATTCAGGCAAGAATTGTTCGCAGGACCTTTTTTTTTTGGTCCTTCGAAATTTTTGGCCAACTAAGTCGCAAATTTTTCCATTGACGACCTATGTCGCACTTACACTGAACAACGTCGCACTTTTGGTCAGAAACAATGTCGCACTTACACTAAACAACGTCGCACTGGCCGGGTAAGATTCAGGAGGTTGCACATGTATGATCACATAACTATAGTTATTAGCACTATGTACCTAAGGGCCATGCATAACATAGTTAGACCATTTAGTTTGATAGGCTTGTGGGTTTCAATATCTAATGTACCTTAGTTTTCCTAGCTTTTATAGGTACCCAATCTCAGCTTTATTGACTAAAACAATGGGTAATAAGTTGCCTTGCTAAAGGTCAAAGGTTCTCTCTTAGTTCTGGGACTTGAACCCAGCCTAGTCATATAGCACAATTCCTAGCCACTAGTCTAAAACTTTTGTATATCTGCTATGTATTTTTAGTTATAGATAATTACTTTTTGTTGATCTAACAATCTAAAACTATGTGGATAGACATTGATAAATGTATATCATTAATATTTTATGAAAATATTTAGGTATCATGCAGAGGTATTTAGTTAAATGCAGAATCTATCTGCTAATGTTACATTCTAGGTTGATGTCTATATTTCAATATGTTTAGTTAAAAAATTTACTGAATCAATTCTGTTTCCAGGGGAAGCGCTACTACTGTGATTACTGCGACAAGTATCTTGCTAATAATGCATCGCAGCGCAAGAGTCACCTATCTAGCGCTGGTCATGCCAAACTAAAGTCCAGTCACTACGCCAAGTACCGCCACCCTAGAGAAATATTACTAGCCGATGCGGGCAAAAAGCCGTGTAGAAATTTTATCAACACTGGCCAGTGCCAGTTTGGCGAATTGTGCAAATTCTCCCATCTAACTGATGCGGATCGTTGCAGATTGCTAGATCGGGCGGCTAGATTGGAAGCCAAGCAAGATCCGGTCCAATTGTTGTGCAAGGCTCAGGCCGCTTTTGACAGATGGCGGGCGGAATTGCTAGATAGAAGTGGTGATGCTGCAGGCGCTGAAAGCGAAATTATTGATTCCAAATGATCTTATAAACTCGGCATTTTTGTACTTTTACAAGCGTTACACAACCATTGCCTTGCCTGACATCAAATTGTAACTCATGATTTTAATCAAAATTTTATAGCCCTCCATCAAAATAAGACAGTAATTGTTGATTCATTTCGTTGGCCATAGTACTTAAGGAAACTCAACTGATACTTTTCTAGGTAGAACTTCATTGTTTCTTGTGACTATGCATAATTATAAATAATAAAGACAGAGTTGCACGCTTAAAAGTTGAAGTTTACTTTACAAAGTTTGTATGAACTTGTCTTTGTGCATTAAATTATGTTTCTAAAAATAAATTTTTGTATACAGTCAGACTGGTTTGAGTCTCTTAACTTATTGTTCGAGCGTTTTCTTTTAACATCTATAATTTTTTATATAGCATTCTATGCATAGTTTTTGCACAGTGCAGATAGCAGTGTGTTGGTTTTGATGAAAGAAAACACGGATTCTAGACACATTAGGGTTTGTTTTGATGTGTCCGATGCGAAAATAAAAATATCTGCCTTGCTAAAGACATTCTTGATCGTTGCTTGTGTCCTAGTGTTAAATTTGTGACGGCTGGTGCATTAAATCAGAAAGCCTTATGAATGAAAAACAGAATTTGTCTTCAATTAGATTAGTCTAAAAGCACGTTGCTGAAAGACTGTGTGCCTTTATTTGGTAGGCTTCGCTTTGTACTTAAATAGACAGCTTCTGTTTAAGTCTAAACAAATTTGATCGTGCGCATGTATTTATCTTCGGCAATGAGTGTATGAGCTGGCGTGAAATGTACAAGTCCCTTGACACCGGAAGTACATTTTATTGTAAATTTTTACAATCCAATAGTTTTCAAGCGCAAACTTGCCAGTTTTAAACGGTCTAGCTTAGTTGGGCCTTGGCTACTAACTGGATTTCTGCTCTCGCACTATTGAGCTAAGCAAGTTGTTTGTTCGACCAGTCTATCTACAGGGCACATTTTAGTTTTGCTAGTGCTAGAAAGGGGGTGTGTATTTGTGTGTGCGTGGCTGCCTTCCAGCCTGCGCTCCGCCCTCTGCCAGATGGCCAGCTTTTTCATGCCCACCAAAACAGCGCTTGTACATTCATATTGATACACTCCTGTGCCTATAAAATGTGTCTGTGTCTGTGTAGATTTTGTTCAGTTATTTCACAAACTCCATCGAACGTTACTAATTCTTTTCAGGTCGAATAACTTATTAACAACTTGACTATTTGTCCTTGCGAGGAAAATTAGTTTTTTTTGTTGTTGTTGAAATGGCGTCCAACGCCAAGCTGAAGTTTCCCTCTCTACGCAAAGACGACGTCTGCGATCGGTCGCGTCCATTGGAGTCCAAACACCTCGATGGTATTTATAAGCGTATCTCCAAGGTAATTCGGTTTCTCAGCAGCGTCGGTCTTGAAGTCTACCAGCCGTTTATCTTGGAGACTCTGCCGGAGATTGCCACGAAGCTGCGCCAGGTATGGGCGCACTACGAGTCCACCGATCGTCAGTTGGAGCTCACCTACAACGAATATTTTCGAATCTTTCTTGAAAGCCTCGACGCTAAGGTGCGCGAATTGAAGATTTTGTGTCGGCAGCGCAAAAACGAAATGTTCAATAGCAATAGCAAGCCTCGGGTGGCGTTAATACGCATGTCGATGACCCTGTCCTATTTGTTCAAAGATTTCAAAGTGTTTTTCCCTGGCAACGAGTTCAGCGAGAATTTCCGCGTCACAAAACAGGACGCGTCGGATTGGTGGTCGAAAAACTTTGGCAATCGCGTCCTTGTGCCTTGGCACGAATTCCAATTCAGATTCGGCTCCGAGCATTGCATCAGCAGCTACGAGGAGGCGCAGAGTCTGAAACGCGACATTGACATCACTTTGAACGATTACGTGTCCAAGTTTGAGTTCGACGTGTTCACCCGCCTGTTCATGCCCTGGTCAAACATACTCAACACCTGGAAGATGCTGGCCGTGAAACATCCGGCCTACGTTAACATGACCTACGAGGAGGTGAAAAAGTGTATGGAAGAACTCTGCGATCGTCCCGCTAGTTTTGTGTTCCGCCGATCCTGCACCAAGCTGGGCTTCTGGTCAATCGGTTTCGTTAGCAACAGTCGGAAAGTCAATCAAACGGTGATCAGAGACGGCAAGTCTATTGTAGAAGCGCTAGTTGAAGGCGCGGAGCAAAGGCTCTACCTGTATCCCAAAGGTCTTGATTCTAGTGCGGCCCCCGATCTCCGCTTTCTCTTGTCCTGCCGAGCCAAAGAGCAAATCGCCGTGTCCGCCGAAGAATTCGAAATCTATTCCAACATGGACTCGAGCTTCGAGCTGTGCAAAATCTGCTCCGAGAATAACAAAGACCTCAAACTCGAACCGTGCGG